>JAUMHJ010000010.1:1595669-1625265 GCA_032361105.1 Microctenopoma lineatum | reverse complement strand
TGTGTGTGTGTGTGTGTGTGTGTGTGTGTGTGTGTGTGTGTGTGTGTGTGTGTGTGTGTGTGTGTGTGTGCATGTGTGTGTGTGTGCGTGCTTGTGTTCAGGTGGAGAGCTGCACAGTGTTCCCTGTGGAGAGCTCAAGTTCTACATCTGCTCTGCCAGGTAAACTAAAGTACCAAACAAGTATTCAGATTCCTAAAGTGACTCTCTAACCAAATGTGTGGATCAACATATGATTATAAGGGGCAGTAAGACTGCATGCTCCCGCCCATGTGTGCAGACCTTTCCATTATTTGCTGGATGGATGACATCTCCTTCCACAACAATGCTTTGCATGTCTTCTGAAATGTTGTACTTTGGACCTAAGGGTCACCGTACATTTCGGTTGAAACACATTAGATTTTACAATGCGGTGAGGTGGCCGAGTCAACTGGCATCTTTTTATGCAAAGGAGCAGCAGCTCTACACCAAGTTCTGTCATTACTGTATTTGCTTCTATTCTCAGTCTAATCCTTTTGATTTCTTAACAAAGTGTGTACACACATGTTTGACTGGTTATTTGGGAATGCTCGGGCTCATATTCACTTGTGAACAATAGTCCAAGGTACCTGGATTCCTCTTAGTATCTAATTAATAAAGAATGCTTGAATAAGATTACCACCTAACATTCACTGGGAAATACTCATTTGTAATATATTCTGGTTTATCTCCAGCTCCAGGTACACTGTCTTCCCCAACAGCAGGAAACCAGTGGAGCCAGGTAAATATGGAAACTCATTTCCAACCTGTTGTTTACCTTTCATTAATCTTTATCTAATATTTGAATTTGTCTGATCTGAATCATTTAAATGTGAGAAATGAGCAAACCCCACACCCGGAAATGTTTTTTTCCAGAAAGACCTGGTTATTCCCATATATATATATATATATATATATATATATATATATATATATATATGTGTGTGTTTACATATGTCATGCAATTAGCACCAACTTCTTAACTTTGCTCTGTACTTTTTTTAATACATTTTCATTATACACCATCCCATTAGCCAACACACGTTTGGTAGTTCCTGGCTGTAAGAAGAGCCAGGACTACAGTACATACATTTTAAAACAATTGGTTGTGTCATACATCACTACTTGAAAATGTATGTTTCACTCAAGATCACAAAGTCTAACATTAAAAAAATCTAAGTTGTCTTCTCTGCCTCCACAGATATTGTTCCCGGAGTGACTTTGTTTGACGTGGTGTGGGGTTACAGCGATTTGGTGGCAGAGGAGATCCTTGACTCATCCTCCTTTGTCCGCAAGCTACGGTACGGTCATCTGACGGAGAAATGCTACTCCCACTTCATTCAGCAGGAAGCGCTCTATCTGCACAGAGTCAGCAGTACACTACAGGTTAGTTCATTATTTCTGGGATATTTTTTTATGTCATGAATTTTCCCTGAATTCCCATGTGAGGATGTCTGATAGAGACAGAGACTGAGTGGACGCCCATCACTACATGTCTGAGGATTCTCTGTTGAACCACAAATGTCCAGTGTGCACTGCACGTGACTAAATCCTGAGGCCTGAACTGGTGTGACTGGTTTTTGATGAACACACCTTTTTTTGTTCCCACAGAACCTAATTAGTCAGTTGGAGGAAGCAGGTGAGATAAGGTCAGTGCTGCTGGAAACAGTTCAACACTACAGCAGCAGAAAACAGGTGAGACACAGACCGGAGAGTTTCTGACCACTAAAATGTTTCTTCATACCTGGACATTTTAAGGGTTCTGTATTGGACTTTTTTCTCAGCTACTATAAGTTGAAACTTTAGTTGCTGTCTACTATATATATGAACAAATTAAATTATAGACAGGGAAGAAGTGATGAAACGGTGAAAACAAGCAGTTCCCTGTCTACGCAAAATCAATATTTTGGAGCATAGCTGAGGTTTGCAACTGATGGCACCTCAATTATCTTTCATAATTGTTTTGAACTGCGGCCACAGCAAATATTTCCGTGCCAGTTGTCACAGTTGAGGTCTTGTGTTCTGTAAAATTACTTTCACATTACATTTGAAGCAGTGTGTGGATCTACTCAGAGCTCTGTCATCTGAACTAGCTCCAGTTCTTAGCATTGGGAGATTTATTAATAATGTATTATAAACAGACTCTTTCATCCGTGTGTCTGTATTGACGTAATGATGCACCACTAGTAGGGCAAACTGAAAAACAAATTACTTATCACTTGCAATCAGTGTCCCGTGGAACAAAGTTACACTCTCACACATACCAGGTGAGTAACCAGTAACGTCCAAAATCGGTTGCACTATTTAGAATATTTGTAGATAACATTCATTCTGCTTCTTTGCATCTTTGTTCCCTGCACGCATTTTTTTTTACATATGAGCATAATGGCTATAACAACACTTTTTTTTCTCTATTAAATCAAAATAATTGTGGCTGCACATAGTAAAGCTTGTTTTTCAGCAGTGAAAACGGTAATCAGAGAAATTTAAATTGTTACAGTGTAACAACACAACTTGTCATCTATAATCTATTACATAACTGGTAAACTGTTCTAGATATGTAAAAGCATACAAGCTCAGAATGTGATCAGTTTCCCATGAGTAATAAACCTCTAGATGTGAACAAAATCATTGTCTTCTCCTCCAGAGCCTGCTTGCTTTGCCTCCACCAGAGTGGCTCTGCTCGGCCCTCCAGGCTTTCCACAATGTGGTTTTAGAGGAGCCGGTCTACTGGGTGGTGGCTCTGTTGGCTCGAGCCTCCCTCCGTAACTTCATAGCTATGGAACTGCTCCCTCACAAGCTCACACCTGATCTCCAGTTAATGTCTGGGTCTCAGGCTGAGACTGTCTACCAGATATGGAACAGAGACCATCTGAGGGAGGCTGCGTTGGCACACAGGTACATGTTAAGACAGTACTTATGATCAGAAAAAATGCTTTGAGCTTTGGGTAGTAACAGTTTTTTCTTACAATTATTCTTTTACATTTTACCAAACAATGACTTGAACTGAATTAATGAAGAAAACAGATGAATGAATTGAATGAAAGCAAATTAATAAAACAGACTTAACAATAGTTGAGTATTTTTAGCAAGCAGTGCGACACGGTTAAATGTTATTCTGCTCTGATTTGTCTCTTTTTGTGTGTATGTGTTTGGGACAGGTTAAGAAAAGTGATTGACGACCACCAGGATAAGATGGACGGGTTTAAAGCTGTTAACATCTTCAGAACACACATGATCAGCCAGAAGGCTCTCTACAAGGCTGTGTAAGAACATATCACTCTGTTCATTTATGCACCTGTCTCTGGTCAGTAAGTGTTTTTTTAAAAATAGTGTTTCTGCTGCAGAATCTGCGATGATGAGGATGACAGATGAAGAGGAGGAAACTCGGGTGGTGTCTGAGTCCCTTTATTATTTAAAATCTCTTCACCAAGTTTGTAGTTGCAATCCATCACCTTGGTTATGGGTTGCGTAGCAGATTGAATATTAGTATGGTGCACTGTGAATTTAAAAAAATGTACAAATGTTTTTTAAATATATGTTTTTTAAAAAATGCAATAAAACAATTATATTTCATTTTATTTCACGAGTTGGACCTTTATTTATGTGGCAATGGTAAACAACTGTGTTACACATCTGAACTGCGGGCAGGTCAGTCGACATGTGTCTACGAAGCCAAGCTGCTGCTGTTGCATGTGCAGAACTAGGTCTGGATTTTTAAACTGCAACGATGCACCTGCTGTACTTGAAGTGACACCTTTCCTTTTCTGTCTTTTGTTCCATTTGACATGACCTCAAAGCCTAGAGAACTACAGTTTTATGTTGCTTTTCAGGAAGCAGCAGTAATACAATTTGCTCTGGTGGTGGCCTGGTAGCTCAGTGGTTAAGACAGAGATGGGATGCAGGAATGGCGGGATCCATTCCCAGCTGAGTCACCCAGCCCACCCCCCATACCAAGTGTCTCCCTGAGCGAGACACTCAGCACTAGCTCCCCGAGCGCCGCCTGTGGCTGCTCACTGCTCCCCCCAAGGGGGGATGTGTCAAATGCAGAGAAGAAATTTTGTTGTAACATGTATCTATGACCAATAAAGTGACTTCTTCTCTTCTTTTACTTTTTTTATTTCGTCAAATAACTTACATGTTACAACCAATACAAGACACCCTTACTGTTAATCTTGAGTATGCATCTATCATCTTGTAATGTCTTTTTTTTACTCAAGCAATAATGAGAATGGGGGAAATCTTTGTTTGTGTGTTTTTATTGATTTCTCTGGTCAAAGATACAGTTTTGATAATATAGTGTCTGACACGAACACACACAACACAAACTCTGTCTCCCTCTGCAGGTAGATACAGGGCACTGCCTTCCCACCTTATCGATATGCAGTATACAGGTGCTTTATTTATCCCCTTTGGGAAATTATTGACAGGCTTTGAGGCGCCAAGGTTTTCAGGGTTCAGTGTCTTGACCAAGGACACGTTGATTTGTGGCCAGGAACTAGGTGGAAACCAGGAAACAATCCACCAACCATGAGGTTTGTAGACTCCTATCTGCTTCACAACAATCACATACTTTTAGTTTATTATAACTATGAACTGCTGCTAGTTTTACTACAACTGCTATCCTGTACTGCTACCAGTGGAGAAATCATGAGCTTTTATGAGGTACTTTACCCATTTATTTCTTTTTTAGGAATTATTCACTTTACTGCATTTGAGAGAGAGACACTCTTACTCAATTAAGATTAATAACACAAACAACAGTAAACAGGCTAATTATTACAGTACCTAGTTTATACAATAGGTTAAGACTACTATACACTCATGGGCCACTTTATTAGGCACACCTTGCTAGTACCGAGTTGGACCCCCTTTTGCCTTCAGAACTGCCTTAATCCTTCGAGGCATAGATTCAAAGAGGTACTGTAAACATTCCTCAGAGATATTGATCCATATTGACATGATGGCATCACACAGTTGCTGAAGATTTGTCTTGATGCGAATCTCCCGTTTCACCACATCCCACCAGGTGCTCTATTGGATTTAGATCTGACTGTGGAGGTCTTCTGAGTACAGTGAACTCATTGTCACGTTCAAGAAACCAGTCTGAGATTATTTGAGCTTTATGACATGTGCATTATCCTGCTGGAAGTAGCCATCAGAACATGGGTACACTGTGGTCATAAGAAGAAGAATCCATTTATTGTCATTGATACATTTTTACATGTTACAACGAAACCACCAACCACCAACAGCCTGAACCATTGATACAAGGCAGGATGGATCCATGCTTTCATGTTGTTGATGCCAAATTCTGACCCTTTCAACTGAATGTTTAAGCAGAAATCGAGGCTCATCAGACCAGGAAACATTTTACCAATCTTCTCTTGTCCAATTTCAGTGAGCCTGTGCGAATTGCAGCCTCAGTTTCCTGTTCTTAGCTGACAGGAGTGGCACCCGGTGTGTTCTTCTGCGGCACCCATCTGCCTCAAGGTTCGACGTGTTGTGCATTGTGCAAAACAAGTAGGTTATTTGAGTTATTGTTGCCTTTAAATCAGCTCAAACTAGTCTGGCCATTCTCCTCTGACCTCTGGCATCATCATTTTTGCCCATAGAACTGACGCTCACTAGATGTTTTCCCTTTTTTGGACCATCCTCTGTAAACCCTAGAGATGGTTGTGCGTGACAATCCCAGAAGATCAGCAGTTTCTGAAGTACTCAGACCAGCCCGTCTGGCACCAACAATCATGCCACGTTCAAAGTCATTTAAATCACCTTTCTTCCCTATTCTGAAGTTCAAGTTTGAAATGCAGTGATTCGTCTTGACCATGTCAACATGCCAAAATACATTGAGTTGCCACCATGTTATTGGCTGATCAGTTATTTGCGTCAACGAGCAGTTGGACAGATGTGTCTAATAAAGTGGCCGGTGAGTGTACAGTCCCACCTGATGTGAATCATATAAAACCATGTGTCGTCTAGTCTTCTCTCTTCTGTCTTTAGCCAAGAAACTCAAGTAGCCTGCATCATGCTAATTAAGTTGACAGTATGGACATGCCAGATGTAAAGTTGTCAGCCCTCTCTGCCTGCACTAAGCTGTGTGCTTGGTGAAATCAGTCGGTATAGCCAGATTAGTGTCCTGCTGCCCTGCCTTTCTGATGTATATAATAAGGGTTATTTAAATTCAGATTCAATGTATTGCAATATATAAGTTTAGAATGTATTACAATATATAATTTTACTATGCAATAGGAACAACATCAAGTTAACCATTGTCTGTCACCAATATTTGCATCTAGACTATTAATTAAATATCAATATCATTTCATAAAACAATACTCAGGTAAAAAAAGTTTGTTACACCCCTACTGTGGTATGGTGTGACACAAACTGTAGGCCGGGCAGAGCTGGAACCATGTTGTATTAATGTACAACATGGTGTATTTAAAGACCTTGGATCCACAACATGTTGCCCATTCATCCCTGTAGAAGATACTGAGTCCAAAAAAACATTTTAAGTTAGCCACATGTGACAATGTGACCATATTAACAGAGGAAACTGGACATAACAAGAGGGCAAAGGGTAAACTAGACGAAGTTGGATTGTCAATAAAAATGTTTTGGGGTCCTATAGGAAACTACGGGTTATAAAGTTTATTTTGAATGACATAGTAGCAGCAAAACCCCAAACTGTCATTATATACAAAGAAGCCTTCTGAATGGGGGTGAAACGTCTAAGTTGCCACTGATGTTCCTGGACGTGAGAATCTCCAGACAAACGCATATTTCCCTCACTGTTGCAGGAGTGTGTTACAGGTTTTCTGTCTAAGGGTTACTGCTCGCGGCTGACGGCCATGCTAATCTGAATACGTCGGTGTCAGAGGCGGGTTAAAAGCGCGGGTTGGGGTACAGCCGCGTGCGCACGGGTTCACCCGTGACCTGCCCTTGTGCTTTGATCCGGCGCGTGGACGGCGACCCACTGCAAACCTCTCTCTCTCTCTCTCTCTCTCTCTCTCTCTCACACACACACACACACACACGCACACACATAAAGAGGGAGAGGGAGAGAAAGAGAGGAGGCGGAAACCTCCATCTGCCCTGCTCGGTGACCGACCCGCAATCGGAGGAGAAACGGTTCGTCTCCTCCACCGTTTCCTTTCCTGTTTCACTTTCGCGCCGCGAGCGATGGCGAACTGCGGGGATTGTGTCGTGAAGGATGAGGGAGAAGGAGGGAATCTACCATGGAAGGAATCTATAGTCTATATATAGGCTATGCCCCGGACTGCACCACCGCCGCCGCCGCCACCTGCACCCCCCCACCGGGTACCGGTAAGTCACAGAGAGAAGATGAGAGTCGCTTGTCCCGTCTTTAGTGGCTCAGCGCCGGCAGTGGCCCGTCACCGATGCGAACTGACCCGTGAAAAGGACTTTTGAGGTCCTGTGAGGTCGGGTTACCGTTCAGCCATGTTGCGGGAGGGAGGCGGGGGGGGCGAGGTGGTGGGAGGGTGATGGCTGGGCTCTTGACACCTGTCCTCGCTACTGCTAACAAAATAAATCCGGTAGAAACGTCCACACCGGCGGTGTAACGGGACGACGTGTCCCCGCGCCGGGTAATGACTCTCTGACTCGGCGTGGCGGGGTCTGCCTGCCGTTCAGCCATGTTGCGCGGGGGGAGGGAGAGATAACTGGCTAACGGCGGGGCTCCGGGGGCTTTGACACCCACCGACCGACACCGGGGATAGGGGGTGATGGGGCTGGCGGTCCAGCTTCGTCCCCCTCCCGGATGCGGCGGTAGAACCCCGGAGTGTCTCGCCGAGAGACCGAGACAGGAGGCTGAACGAAACGGGGTCGACCAGTGAACCGAGGACGGATGGGTTGTTGGTTTTATTCATTTTATTTAGCTACATTTTATTTTAGGGTCGGTTTCAGAAAATCTATTTTTTTAACGTTTATTTAAATTTTTTGTATTTATTCAATTTAACCAATTTATTTATTTAATTGGTTTGAATAATCCTAAATTGAGCTATATGTTTATAGTTTATTGGTTTTCTTTCCAATGTATTTTCTTCTGTATTTTCTTTTCTCTATGATAATTAAAATTTTTAAGCTATTTCCTATTTTATTGATACATAAATTTAGTCCCAACTAACTAACTGACTGCATTATTGATTAATTAATTAATCTTTGATTTTATCAGTCATTTAATTTAATTAATCACGAATGTCGAGAAAACAGCAATTAGTATAGTTTCAGAGGGAGGTGGGGTGTTCACATGTCCAAATTTCAAATACATTACTGTACTTATTTAGTGATGTTTCACATGCCCCCCCCAACACATGACATTTGAAAAGCTAGAAACAATATACTTTGAAGTTTTTGCTTTATCCTCAAATCGACTAATCCTTTTAGCTCTAACAGTCATCCATGGTCTCATTAAGCATTTAAATAACAGCTTAATTGTTCTGATGCAACAGTATAAGGCTAAATGTTTACATTTGTGGTTTATATTCTATGAGTTTTTATTTATTATATGCATTTCATCTAAATGCAGCAGTGGCAGATACTTATTCTCAAACAGAATATTAAATACCATCCATTGGATATTTTGCTTTATTTCACCTTGCTTGGGGAGTTATTTATTATGTAACAGGGTTCTTTCAGTTTTTTCAAATGTACATTACAGTACAAAGCAAGGCTAATGTGTTAAGTATATTTTTTTCACTGCAAGGGCAAGAAGTGATCAGGACTAATAGCTGATGGCAGGTGGAAGTGGTTATTGATGATCATTGATCATAATTGCTGATTGTTTGTCACGGGAAGGTCAGGGCAGGAGACGACCAGCAGGGTCCGTTACCATGGTGATAATGGGAGTGATTTTTCCCCTTATTATTGGGCCTTATCCATTCAATAATTTATTTATTCACAGATTCACTTTGTTCATATTCCTTTTCTTCTTCTCTCTATCCCTTCATCCCTCCCCCTCTCCATCTCCATCCTCTCCTACCCTCCCTTGCCTTTCGTCCTTGCTGTTCATCTTTTTCTCTCCCTTCCTCGTTTCAATCTGTCTTCCTTTCTCCTCTTTCACCTCCTCTCCCTCGACCCATCTTTTTCTCCCTATTCCAGGTCAATGAGAGCCACCAGCAGCTCAGCCTGAACAGCAAGTGCTCCCTCGTTTTCTCTTCTTTACCTCGGTCTCTTCTTGTTGTTTCTCTATCATGCTCTCCTCACTTCCATATGTTAAAAAACACAGTTGTCTTATTTTAGCAACTCTGCCTTCCTCCTCCTCTTCTTTCTCCTCTTCCTTATCTCTTGCACTCCTCTCATCTGAGTTTTGACTCCCTCTCTTTTTACAAACACACACTCACACGCTGGAAAATGAAGCGTGGGTCGAGTGTGTTGCAGCCTCCGTCTGATGCAGCCAAACGTCACGCACACCCTGCGAATGCACACACAAAGACATGCACCAGTGACGATGCTCGCACGCTGAGTGTGTCGGACACATGCGCCACAGGTTCAAGTCCCTTCCCTGCAGCCACCTCTCTGTTCAGTCCCGATGTCAGCACCAAGATGGCGTCTGACCTCCTCATCAGGCTGTCAGGTAAGGAGCACATCTTCATATGTCTGCTTTGGTTGGACAAAAAAGCAAATGCGTGAGAGGCATCAGCATGTTTGAAGCATGTTTCAGGATCTAATTCTCTAATTCAAATGTGCTAATTTGCTACTCTATATGATTTAGAGCTTCAACGCGTGTCTGAGGAACCATTTAGTGCTCTACTTTGTCTATATGAATGAAGTTTGTTTGGATGTTTTAGATAACAATACTACAAAAAATATCATCACATTGATAATTAATACATTTTTTTTACATAGCAAATACTAAATATTGAATCAGTTATCAAACAGTTCAGTTTCATCAATAAAAAGTTCGTTGCAGACCTGATATCCCCACAATTGTATATACTGTATTTGTATTTATCCATCCATCGATTATCAACCACTTATCTGAGGTGGGTGCTGGAACCGAACCCAGCTGTCTTTAGGCGAGAGGCGGGGTACACCTTGGACGGATCACCAGTCCATCGCAGGGCCACCACAGAGACACACAGACAAACAACCGTGCACACTCACATTCACACCTACGGAAAATTCAGAGTGACCAATCAACCTAACCTGCATGTCTTTGGACGGAGGAAACCCATGCAGACACGGGGAGAACATACAAACTCCACACAGAAAGACACCGGGCCAACCCCAGGAATTGAACCCGAACACCAGCGCTAACCACTACACCACCCCTTTGTATTTATCATTATCTGGGAAATTCTTTTTGGCCAGGCTGCCCTCTTAGGTGCCAAGGGTTTGGGGTTCTGCGTCTTGTGCAGCGATACTTGTACAATCAACCATCAACCTTTGGGTTTATAGACAACCCTGCAGTCAACCCTAAGAGCATTACATTTTCCCATATGCTCACCTATATAACATAATGTGGACACCAGTGTATTGTGACAGTAAGAAATGCTTTTCCCAGTGTGGATGAACTTGACTGGGCACCACCGAGCCTATTTATCCTATCCAGCATATACAACTCAACACAGTTATTTCTTTGTTGTTGCATCGCTATTACAGCAGCAGCTAATGCCATCAGTTTTACAATGAGATACCTACCACTTGGGCGTAATGTCTAGGGGTCCACATACTTTTGGCCATGTACAGACCTATGCTGGTAAACTGGGTTCAGTTAGAGCCTGTAATGTGAACTCTACTCTCATTTATTGACAGTTCAGTTGAAATCATACTCTCACTCACACTCAGCTTCACTCAACGTTTCTGTCTTCAGAGGCCACTCAGAAGGCCCAGGTGCACCCTGGGAGCCGAGTGGAAGGGGGACCTCAGCAGCGCGAGCTGGAGGTACACGGGGGGCAGCAGGATGAGCCCGGCCTGGCACTCTCGCCAGATGGCCCTGGTGCGAGTCCCGAGCCGCCGTCCCTCACACACACACCTGTTGGTAACGCTGCCGCAGACACACTCGCTTCAGATCTGCTGAGGAAACTGGCAGGTATGATAATGTAGTGCTGACCGCATCTGGTCATTTTATTTTATTATTGTGACATATTTCATAAATTGGACAAAATAAATCTAGAAAAGGTTACATCAGTCTAATTATTCTCTTAGTCTTCTAATAAATGACTATAAGTATTGTTGTATATTTTGTCTCTGTAAAATGATTAATGATTTTTCAGCAATATGTCTGTTCACTTATCAAACAAAATACTGCCAACGCACGCTGACAGCTTTTCTGCCCATCACAGAGCGTCAGGAGGTGAACTGCTGTGGGGTGAGGGTCAAAGAAGAAGAAGAGCCAGTGGAAGTTGATACAGTTGTAGTCTCTGACCTCATCCATGACCGACCAGTCACTAAGGAAATGAGCACATCTGCTCCAAAAATCTCCAGCTACCGTATTTTCCCCATGAAAACAGAAGACCAAAGTCTGAGATGCAACAAGATGGCTGAGGAGTTGCACCCTGGAGCCAAAATGGTGGACCAGTGTCTCCTTGGTCTTAAAATAGAAGACAATTTTTTTAGTGAAGCCTGCCAGGCTGGCTTTAAGAGAAGTGACAATGTTGTATCTGGAGCCCACGAGTTTCAGATTAGAGTTAAAACGGAGGATCATGGCGCCTCTGGGGCTAACACAGCAGATAAGATTCTCTCCGGAGCCAAAATGGAGGACCAGCTTCTGTTTCAAGCAAAACTTGCAGAGCGGCCTTTCTCGAGAGCGATGTTGAGCAACAAGTTCCTCTCTGGTATCAAGACAGAAGCGTTGCCTCTTCCTGGTGCCAAGATGGCGGAACACGTTTTTTCCAGAGCAAAGACAGAGGAGCAGCTCGTCTTTGGAGCCAAGATGGAAGACCAGTTCACTTCTGGAGCCAAGATGGCCGACCAGTGCCTCAGAGCCGTGCTGTGGCAGGACATGTCGGTGAACCTGGCCTCCACACTGTTGCACCAGCTCTCAGGTAACAACAGGAACGCTAGATGATGTTATTGTCCTCGTTTGTGTTTTCGATTATTACTTCTTCTACTTGTCTTATCCTGTAAGTGGTGTTGAGGTTTATGGTTCTCCTGTCACATTTGTTCTTTTCAGTTTTCTTCATTTTATGCTGTTGTTTAGAAAGAAAAAACGGTGGTTTGTTCATCCGTGTAGTTTCTTTTAGCCACCTCAGGTAGAAAACACAAATGTCCCACAGATGTTGGTGTCTATGTCCTGAGCGCACAAATGCTACGCTAGTTTGTGATCCGGAGACATTACTGTGGCTCTCTTTCTGCAGAGAGGGTCAGTAAATCCAACAATCAGCTAGTGGGGAGGATGACCCCTCCCATCAGAAGCAGGTAACACCACAACAATCCGTAACCTCTACTTGCAGTTTTGGGCGACGCGCTTTACTGTGCGTGACTGTGTGTGTGTAACTCTGTCCGTAGTCCTGGTCTGAAGGTGAACGTGGACCCGCCGCAACCCTCCTCACAGCTGAGCTCCCAGAAACCTCCACATGGTAAAATACTGACAAACACGTCGCGCGCGCACACACACACACACACACACACACACATACAGGAAGACACAGTAGAGTAGATGGTGTGAGGCTTTAGATGAAACCACGCAGACGCTGTGTGAGGACGCTCTGCAGCTCCTGTGTACTTGAGGAGGCGTCGATCTTTGAATGCTGATAACTGTCTCATGGGAGTGTTTTTTTTTTTTTATTCACATACTGAGTCAGTGTTAAACTTGTCATTGTTTTGTCGCTTGCCAATCTCAGCGTAACGTGCGGTAATCAAAAACGTGGAGTGGAGTGGAAGGACTGAAGGAGCCAACGGGCTCTACGTTACCTGTGATCCAGATGATGTCACAGTCAGTGGTATAAGAACAGTCTGGTTATAGCGTATGGATAAAGTTAGAATTTTATTTTAGTAGGTTAATAATGATTTAGTTCTCTAGTTGTCTTCCTTCAGGTAGCAGCTACGGGCTGCGCTGGATGATTTTTAACCATCACAGACACTTTTATCTGCATTTATTTTTCCTGTAGTGTTTTAATGCAGCATTACTTATTAATGCCTGTTTCTACATTTACTGGTACGGATTAATGCTGTCACCAGATTGCCCTCTGGGTTTGAAATAAAGATGGTACTGTAGTGAAATCTGGAAACGCTCAGAGAGGTTTACCAGTAATAACCTCCACAGGGACTCGTCGTTATTTGAAATTTCGTAGTACACAGAAAAAGCTAAGTGTGGCAGGGTGAGGTTTATTCCACGAATCACTCAACAGAATGAATCACTCAAACTCGCTTTGTGCTTTCTTCCTGTAGGATCCCAAACCAGCCTCAGCAGAGACCAAGCCACGGGCTGCTCTTACTTCTTCAGGTACGACATACAGATGTTTGTAGTGCAGCCTCCCCTGGAGGTAACGCGTCGCCCAGCCACAAACCTTTAATCCTTACAAGCTGTTGCCCCAATTGGCTCCACATAAATACAGAAAGACATGAGTCCACACACACATTTTAAGTCTTTTTGTTCAAAAATGTCTAAAAAGTTTTCTCTGTATGCTAAGATTTACGCTAAGCTAAGCTAACGACCAACTGGCTCTGGCTTCACATGCTGTAAGAACGTGCGAATGTAAATCGGTGTCATTCGCACCTTACTAACCACATTCCCCTCAGGTGTCACGTATGTGGGTTTGAGACGGACGTCCGTGGCCTTTTCCAGAGTCACATGACCGAACACCGGCAGTGGGAGCACGGCTCGTTCTCACTGCACTGCTGCGTCTGCGAGCACTCGACCAATCAGGAGGCAGAGATGAGGGTACACGCCGACACACACATACAGGGCGACACGGGACTCAGCAGAGACATGAGGTGGGTTTAACGTTAAATTTACATTTTAGACTTTATTTTGGTGCAGCTGTGGGCAGATGTTACATGTTTGTTGTTTCACCCTTTTTACTTCACCTTTCATGTGTGTGTTTAATCTTTTTTTAAGTGTGTTTTAACCCCTCCCTCTCCTTCTGACTCCCAGATGCCTTCCTGACATCCCCGCTGCTGCCACTGCCGCCTCCAGCAGCGCTCTGGCAGTTACCATGGCAACCCAGCCAGAGAAGAGCACCTCTGAGCATCGCTGCCGCATCTGCCAGAGGTCGTTTCCAGAGCAACAAGAGCTGCTGGTTCACTTCCAGGGTCATCGCCAAGGCAACCAGTACCGGTGCGACCGGTGCGGCCACCTGACGAGGACAGCCAACAAGCTGGTGGAGCACGTGCGCGTGCACACCGGGGAGCGGCCGTTCACCTGTGACCTCTGCCCCTACAGTGCCAAGCGGCGGGACAGTCTGCGTCTGCACTGTAAGGTCAAACACGCCACGCATGTTGTCGGGAACGCGACGGACGTGCCCGGCGACGTGCACACGCACCGTTCGTATGTGCACGGAGACAATCAGCGTTCAAACAAACACGTCCAGCGTCTGCACACGCCACCCAGCACTCACGCCGCTGCACCGTCCTCTCTGCCTCCGCTTCACCCCTCGCTCTCTGACCGGGCGGGATGGAGGGATCTGTCTCCTCTCCTGCCCATCACGACGCTCATCTCTCTGAAACCGCGCTCTCCTTTATCCTCCTCTTCTTCCTCCTCGTCTTCCTCCTCTAAGGACTCTTTTCTCGGCTACCTTGGTCTGACAACTTCTTTATAAGTGCTTCATCCTGTTTCTCCTTTTCTTCTGTCCTTATTTTCTAAATGTTTTTACTTCTACTCCCCTATTTCCCATTTGTTCAACTCTACTCATTACCTTTTCTTCTCACTTCTCGTTTTCTGTTCTATTTTCTCTGTTTCTCTCTTCACCTTTCCTCATTTCCTCTCCTCTCTCTTCTCCCCTGATTTCTCCATATTCCCTTTTTCAAACCTCATTCTCTTCTTCTTTTCTTGCTCCTCTGTGCTTATTGTCTTTTTTTCTTCTCTTCTCTGCTTCTTTCCCATCAGGTCCATCTCCTCTCCTCTTCTCATTCGGTGGCGTCCTATCCTTCTCCCCTCCTCCTCCTTTTATTTCTCATCTCCTTTTCTTGCTCCTCTCCTCACTACACTCTCATCTCTCCTTCTCTCCTCTTTTTTTTCTCTCTTCTCCCCTGATTATTTTCCCTCCTCACCTCCACTCTTTGTTTTTCGTCCTTTCTATTTCTCAGTTCTCCTCTTCTCTCCTCTCTTCTACTTCTGCCCTGTCCTTTTCCTTCCCCCTCCTCCCCTCATTTCCTCGCCTTCTCGATCTTGTCTTTGTCTCTTTGCTCCTCCTTTTCCCTTTTGTTTCTTCTCCTTTGCTTCATTCCACTCCTCTCCTTATCCCTTCTCCTAATTTCTCTTTCTATCTTCTCATTTGCTTTTGTTTCATTCCTTGTTCCTCTCTCCTCCTCCTATCTTCTTTTCTTCTTCCGTTTCCACATTTTCTTTTCATTGGCTCCTCAGCTCTTCCTTCTACCTGTGATTCTCTCTCCGCTCCTCGTTTCTTCTCCGCTTGTTTCCTCTTCTATCCATCCCCTGGACATTGAAAGTGATGGATGTAAAGCTCTGTAATGTATCCGACGTACTGTCACTCAACACTATGTATGAGAATGTCACCTACTGTTATGCTCAATGCACTGAAAACTCACAGATAGGGAACGTTTGAATTGATTCAACTTTTGCATCATGCTCGTGATTTTTGCTGCATTCCTGCCTGCTTTAGCCTCTCATATAATCACTGAACTCTTATCTATTTATCTGTGTAACATATTTATTGCCTGTCTCTCTTGTCCTTCAGAAACTCTAAACTTAAAAACCCTCTGCATAGCCTTGCACAAGAAAACATAAACATTTAAATGTAAAAAAACAGATATTTATTCTGTATAAAATTGCCTAAAAAGAAATGACCTTAACAGGTTTAGTCTATTGACTACTACATTTTTTATTTCACCTGTTTCAAAAAATCTCTAGAATCACGTAAATCAGCAATTTGCTTTTTGGGTCATGTTGCATGAAATAAAATTCATGAAACAAGATAAACTGCTATGGAAACCAGGTTAAGAATCTGCAGCTATACAAGGAGCTCTGTGAGGCTGCACTTCCAGTGAAATGCTACCGTCTGTGGTGTAATCTCTTTCAGTGTTTTCAAAACTCGACATCAGCATGCTAATGTTAAGCTGATATACTATAAAGTTTAGCATGTTCACCATCTTAGTTCAGTGTGTGTTTTGCTAATTTGCGTTTACTGGGGGTCCTGTAAATATCATGAGTTTTGCTAATATTTTATAAACAAAAGTTTGGGAAAAATGAAACTAAAGTTCAACGGATCAGTAAAGTTATTAGCATTCATCATGTATGCATCTTAATCATATGAACAACATCTCATGACCATTTGTTTTTAGGAGCACTGTTAATTTCATCAAGGAAAAAATTATATTTTGAAAAATATTAGCTGATAATTAAACATTTTCCATGAGTAAAAAATGAGACTAAAGCTTTATTTATTTTCAAGCAGCCATTGTAGTGTATAGTGGCCATCTAGCCAAAGCTAACAGGTAGAAACCATTTTCAATGAATAAACTGAAGAAGCATAAATCGACTGTATGAACAATGACAAAATGTTTTACGGCTTTAGACAATGCATAAAAATTATGCGAAAAAAGGGCAAACATATGTGAAGAAATTACTTCCTAATAGAGTTCTAAGTGCAGTTCGTGCGTAACATCTGTTTCCTAACGTAGAGTTTCCAGAGCCAGATGAAACATAACTTGCCAAAATTCAATTATATTCTGTTTTTTTTTCCTAGATAAAATCTACACTTGAGATACTGGAACAGATTCAAGAAAAGTCAAGAAAGGTTTCTAAGTGATACTTGAGACACTGTCTTTGAGGATCTTTAAGTAAATGAGGTTTCTGGAGGACAGTGATAATATTTCTAATATTTGTGTTGTATATTGATAATGTATTTGTGTTTACATAACTACACAGGGCTCCTAAGAGTCTAAAATGTCCTCATTTAAAGTTGCACTATACAGTAAGTAGTTTTGCTAAGAGAGAGAAATAATAATTCTAGAATACTTAAGCTCTTTTCTAACATTTGTCATTAAACCAGAAGCATCGACCTGTTTTCTAACAGAACAGAAGGAAACTGAAAAACCCCAGCACCTTCAATCCACTTTCCTGAACAGTTCATTTATCCGATTCCTCTGATCCAGCTGTTACTACAGAGATTACAAATTAAATACATAGTTAAATAACACCCCTAAATATTTATTTAAATTAGTATTGTCCATTAGATTACAGAGACCTGGGGGGGTTATGGAGAAAAAAAGAGCTGTAGTGTAACTTGTACTTAAGTACAAATTAAAGGTACTTCCATCCTGCAGCTTAAGTTACTGGCTACTATCCAGATTACACATTTTTAAATTGTCTTTTATTCTTGAGAAAATCCTCATGATTCTTCAGAGTCCCTTTCAGAAACGTGGTTGTTGCAGGCCAGCAAAACTTATGAGGTAACAAAATGATATACTGCTGTTGATAAATTACTACTAATTACTGAAGCAAAGTTTCGAATGCTGTACTTATGTAGTAATTGAGTACAAGGGAGTAATTGTAGAGTCTAAGTTCTAAGTACACAAATCAATGTACGTTTTTTTAAGCAAACTTTCAAAAATGCTTAAACACCATTCTGTGGACAAAAACCGAAGCAAACGCAGATATATAAGTAAAAATTGTAAGATTGTGAAGGACAAACAGGCCAAGAAAATTATGTTTTGCCAAAATCAAGCACAAATTAATTAAATTAGTTAATGTAAATTAGTTTTTTCTCTCCATAACCCCTCGCAAGTGATATTGTAGTCAAAAAAAAGCTCATATTAGATATCTCTTTCGCATATGTTGTAAATGTAGAATCTGACCAATTAGAAGTAGAAGTACATGAGTATCTGCCCAGGTAGACTTAACGCAAGACTGGAAGCTTTGCTTTCAGCATTGCGTTAAGTATATATATATATATATATATATATATATAACCCCACCGAGCAGTGGTGTCGCAGTGTGTTGAAGTACCTGTAGCTCAGTACAGAAGGCTGAGAGGTTAAAACACTGAAGGTCGAGAAGAACTAGGCCCTTTTGTTTCGGCTAAAGCTGCATTACCTCTACTGTTTACGCACACTCGGCTCTGCTACCGTAACTATTACCGACAGGAAATTTTTGCTCCATGAAAGACCATACTCTGCACATTTTAATTTAACAATGACAGAAACAAAGGACAAAGTTACATTGTGTTTCACACTGAAGGTTGTTTGAGCTATTTCCTTATCTATTATTGAGGATTAAGAACAGAAAGTTTTGCATGCTGTGAAGAGATTGTTAACACATTTTTGATTGTGACATTAGGCTGTATAGATATAATTTTATTTTATTTGACATAAAAATGAATAAGGAAAAATAGGCAAAGGGCATAATGCCATAAATATCTCCATATGTTCACATCTCAGGAGCAAGAAAATATTGGTTTTTAATATAACTACTGTTTTGACACAATTGGTCTTTCTCACCAGTGTCCAAAAGCTTTATATGCACTTCCTGATATTAATCAATCAATAATTCCAGGAATTTCAATTGATTGCTTCATTTTGACAGTTATATGTAATCTACTATAATCAAGCTATAAGGAGGTCGGTAACTGCAACTGTGAAATGCAGAAACCAAGATGTAGTTACAGAATCAACTTCTAGAAAAAAGTGAATCGTCTCTAATCAGTGGCGCTATAAAGCCCGAGAACTGACGTCTGCGTATCATTGTTACAGTTTATTTGCACAAACAAAGCAAATATGAAAAACAAAAACCTCTCCACTTCTTTAGACTTGTTATCTTTTATTGGCTCGTTCTCTACTTTGTTTATATTATTTTCTCTGCTGTATCCGATCACGGTTTGCTGCTGCAGTTTTAATAAAGGTTACTTTGTTCGGATTCACCTCTGCTCAGGTGTTTTCTTTACATGAGCAGGTTTAAACAAATAAAAAACTTTGAATTACATGTAATTCTAATAATATTCAGTCAGCGGTAGCGTGGGGGCCCCCTGGTGGCCGTGGGGCCCTATGCCTCTGCATAGTCCGCATAGCGCAAGAAACGATACTGTAACTGATAACCTCATTTTTATATTTACAACATAGCTTTGGTTTATCTTGTTGGTTACGATAGTCCCCCCCTCAGGCCGTGATGCAAACGGCTGATAGTTCTAGACCAGCGAGGTGTTGGTCCGACTCTGCAACCAGGTCTTAAAGCAGAAAAGACCGTAAGTTGTAGTGAATTGCTTTACAGCTTATGTTGTGGATTTGATATTAACAAGTCGACTATCTATTTCCTTTCTCATTGTGATAAACTGGTGGTACCACCACCATCACCACGGGGGAGGGTGCCTAGCCACCCCTGGCCACCTCTGTGGCTTCGCACCTGCATCTATACTCAAATGTAGTCACATGCATGAATGAAGATCACGTTACAGTGCAGGAGTGGAAGCTAAGAGAGTCTAATCTGTTTACTGGTGCAGAGATTTACCAGGACAGTGAGACTCCTGTATAAACGATCCACTCTTTAATAATATTGCTGCAGTTTAATACTTTAATAGTCATATGATAATTCACTCAGGTTTAGATCAGAGATGAGAGAGAAGCAGAGAATTAAAGAGGCATTGCAGAGAGAAACCAGGGATGAAGGTCATACACCACACTCACCAAACGAGTGGGAGGATAAGTGTCAATCGCCATGGGTCCTGTCCCCTCCTCGCCGGTTGCCACGGTTACCTGGCATGTTGTAGGTCTCCATGGTGGCGAGCGGGAGACCAGTCGATTGGCTGGTCGAAGCACTGGGCGCAGCGAATCATCGAGAAACGTGAAGGCCGGGGGGAGGTCGGAAGAAAATACTCACCGGCACGAGCACAAAGGTCATTATTAGATTTCAGCAAATGGTATTAGAGAAGAGGAAAGGGAGGGAGACGGGAGGTTTTCATGGTGGTATGTGAAGGTAGAGCATGAAATTGAGGTTGTGAAAGAGGGAGAGAAGGGGAAGAAGGAGAGGTCAAAAGGATAAAAAGTATTTTCTTAAATACCGTAGTGAGGTATTTGTACTATACTTGAGTATTTCAGTTTTGTTACTTATACCCCGCCAGCTTTCAGAATTCAGAACACCCTGTACTTACTAATGCTGTACTTTATTGTGCTACAATCACCTGACCATCAGTTTATCTGTTTGTGGTGTAAAGTAGAATAAAATAGACTTTATTCTCACTGTAGAGGAAGACAACTAAATTGTAGGAGGGAATACAGCACACTTAATAGTACAACAGTACATCTTTTGTTTTTGTAAAAGGTTTCACTGGTGCTAGCCTTCAACATTTCTGTTTTTATTGCCTTTAACTAAACGGATGATTTCTGAACAGAAGAGGTTGAATGAATTTCAAAAACAAATATCTCAGGAATCAGGTATTTGAAGTTGTTCTCTGCTTGAACTAGTACATGGCTTCAACTTAATAAATGACCATGATATTTTAATATTTCTGCAGAAACCTTATTAATGAGGCACATATGGACCAGATATGTATATCCATTCACAGCATCAAGTTCACCATGGATCAACAGTTTAAAATGTACATATAAATGTACCTTTACTTTTCTTTGAGCATTGAGTCAAAGGTCAAGACTTGTTAGCCAAAGACAGATGCAGTGAGTCTGTCACTTCAGACAGAAAGTGTGTAATTCAAATGTAGACTTTTCGACAGTTTATTGTGGATGTTTTTATGTTTATGGGGATTTCCACTCCACCTAGTGGAGCTAAGACAAATGCGTGGTAATTGACACATTTGGGCTATGAATGAATGAATAACATACTGTACATGCCGGAAACAGAGAATGAGCTGAATCCAGATCAGTAGTCACACATGCACATAGCGTTAGCCAACACCCAGTCTCTCTCTGCAGGACCAAAAAATCAATACTGCTGTATGTGACAGGAAGAGATGTGGGAACCACATAAGGGCAGGAAAGGGAAGCAAATGGAGCGATGAGAAAAGGCTGGAGGAAGGAGAGAGATGGAGCATTAAAGAAAGCCGGAGAAGAGAGCATTGGTAGCCTAATGGTTTGTGTGCATGAATGCCACGTAACCGCAGCAGGCCTGAGTTGCATGCTATGCTTTCTCTCTCTCTCTTTGTGTTCCCCGTCTGCCTCTCTACTGTTAAACTGTCAAATAAAGGCTAAAATGCCAATAGTTGTCTTCTGTACGAGCCAGATTCCAGCCTCCCTTTTTTTCTCGCAGATTGATGCAGCCCTAAAGTGGGCTGTGTCTGTGTGTTTTCACACTGTTTAACCCTCTGATCCACCACGTGGGTGTTGGGATTTAGCAGTGATCTTCCTGCATGTGATAGTCCTGAACTGAGAACCAGAAACACCCAGTGTATCGCACAGTACGTGTTACTCTTTAAAACACATTTTTTCTTATGTTATTTTCTTGTTATTTCACCTGAAATCTGAATCTAACTTTTAACCAGTATGCAAAGCTTTTATTTTGATTTGATTTGATTTCAGGTTTTCTGACAGTAGTTTATCTCAGGGTCTTACTTATTCTGTGATTAACATTAAGTCTGCATTGTTCTTTATATAAAAATCCAAATAGATTCAAATGTTTAAAAGTTTTAAATGTAAATTACTTTACACTAAAAAATCAAGTCAGATATGAGATTCATTTTCTGGTTTTAATAATTGATTCACGTGAATTGTTCTATGTGAAACTGGCGTTAAACATTTAATTTGGTAGGAAAACAGGAAATAAGTCGCTGCGTGCAGAGCCCTATAGATAAAAAAGTTGCGACGTTCATGTAGCCTCGAACGGTCTTAACTACCATAACATATTAATATGTATAAGTATAGTATTTAATAGTGTAAAATATAATTGCAATAGTTGCTGCTAAGTCAAAAAAATATAACAGATTTCCTAATTACATCCTGTCAACCAAGGGAAAAACAATAGTCACAGTCCCTAGTATTTGAACTATTTAAATCTGTTTTACACAGAAGACGTCACCCTCCTTCTACATCCACTCTGGCCGCGCGCTGTCTAACGTGAAACCATAGAAGAAGAAGGGGGCGTGTTGCTAACTGCTAGCCTGCTGCTAGGTGCGAGCTGAAGTTGATACTTTCACTTTCTGACAGACAGGACTGTCGTCGGTGGGATGAGCAGACCTTCTTGGAAAACGAAACTAGAAGCCGACATCGTTGTCCCTGGTGCAGTTTGGCACGTCGATGTAGATGTTTAGCTGTAACCCTTGGTGATACTGACACCTCGTAGCCAGTGGCGTCTAAAAGTTTGAGCAGTTAACCGTCACAACCGTCAAACGCGCAGGTAGCGTCGTTTCACCAGCTAGCCCCCGCTAGCATGGACATGCAAAGTAATGATGAGAGGGGGGCAGAGAAACAGATGGACGACTACCTGAAAACACTGGGTCTGCATCGTAAGAAGATAGCCAAAGATGGGTCGTGTTTGTTTCGGGCTGTCGCTGAACAGGTAAGGCGCTGAAACGTGAACATGGAGCGTTAGCTTGAAGTTTCTGACTAGCTAACAGGGGCACAGGTGAACAGCTGGGTGCGTTTGTTGTGCTAATGGTGACTAGCATATGTCTAATGTTGACCGAATGAAACTTAAAGTGTGTAACACGATTTCAGTAGCGTCGTAGAGCTGAATTATAAACTGTTTTTAAACTTTACATGCAAAAATCGTAAAATATACCTTATCTTAATGGAGTTATTAATACAGTTCGGGTGAAGTGACGTCAAGTTAAAAAAAAAGAGTTAAACTAGTCAGTAAAACCGTGTATTTGATGTAGGCATGTATGTCAGCACTGAAACACACACCCCTCTGAAATTATGACTTTTATATTGTTGACCTTTGACCCCGTCCAGGTGCTGCACTGCCAAAGCCTTCATACCAAAGTTCGTGCCCAGTGTGTGGAGTTTCTGAAGAAGAACAGAGAGAACTATGAGGCGGTATGTATATGATGACAAACGTTAAGAGTGTCACAAGCTGATACAGCTGTGGTGAAACTACATCTGCGTTTTGGACAGCATACTGCTGGTGTATGTGGACCTAAGTGGTCTGTTTTTATATACACAACAGGCGGATTACTGGATTTCACATCCAGGGGCTCGGCATGAATGTGTGTGTGTTTGTTTGTGTTTTGGGGGAAATGTGTAAACAACAATAAAAAATGGCGTTGTACGTTAAGCAGATTTGTTTCATGAGTGACAGGAGGAACTGAAAGCAAAAGCGCTCGTAGCGTTTTTATGACGGTAACTACTGCCTCAACTTGCCTCTGTCCTTTTAGGGCAGGAATCATAAGACCAAGGTGGATGTACATGTGATGTATGGGAAAAGAAGTCTTTATTATCAGGCGTCTTTGTGATTACGTTGTGTAAAATGTGTTGACTGATTGCACAATATTCCTCTTTGCATCTTTCTACATTAAAAGTGTGATCATTTTTTTATATTGATTGCTTTTTTTTCTCCTGCCTCATGCTCACCAGAAGCTGCAAATATAATGATTTATACATTTTCAGAACATAGTCACAAATACCTGACACATTTTTCAGAAATCTGAGAAGATTCCTTGAGAATCGATTAGAAACACTCGCTGTGATGAAGTCAACTGCGAACCTCAGGGATTAATAAAGTTTTTTGAATCTTGAAGCATTTGTTGTCATTATTGGGGTTGTTTGATTTCTCTGTGTGTTTTGTTGCAGTTTATTGAAGGAGACTTTGAGGATTACCTGTGCAAACTTCAGGACCCGCAGGTAAAGAGTCACATATGATTATAGACTGACTGTGTGGTGATTTATTGCAATAATCTCTTTCGTGTTTATACTTGATGAATGAATTTGTTTTGACGATGTGACGAAATCGTGTGTGTTTTGTAGCAATGGGTGGGAGAAGTGGAGATCAACGCGCTGGCTGTCATGTACAAGTAAGCACACTTTTGCATGAAAGATCAGATGTGGCAAAAACATGGAGGCACAGAACCAGAGATAAAAAACAGAAATGTTGAGCTGGCTGAATGTGGCTGGATCCAGAAAACCCTCAGAGGAAAAGCAGCAGCAAGCATTAGACTACAGGGATGAGGAAAAGTGACTGAACTATTTTGGTCGTGAAATGTGATCTAAAGTCTTGCGTATAAATAAACACTGCTGCTAAGCTAATGAAACACAGTCATTATCTTTCACTTATTTATTGAACACACCCATAAAACACACGGGGTGATGGTGTTTTTACAGGAAGATAAAGATTCTGTGAGTGTTGTGGGACAAAGTTAATTCTAATATAGAATACTAATATATATATACACACACACACCCAATGTGTTTTACTTTGTTGTTTAACGTATCCGCTCCGGATTCTTCCTGTCCTTCGTGGTACAGCAGCAGGTTAGGAGGCTCTTGATGGTGGAGCAGTAGAGGTTGATCAGCAGCTTTCTGGGGAGGTGGTTCGGACACAGCATTCTGAGGAGGTGTAGTGTTTGTTGTGCCTTCTCCACCTGGTGTTGGATGGTAGTCGACCAGGAGAGGTCAGCCGTGATCTGAAACTCAAGAAGCTCCTCTTCGTCAGTGTAGAGGGCCGAGTGCTCCAACCACTTGTGGTCTCAAATCAGACCTAGGTTGGTGGTGTCATCAGAAAACTTGAGGATTGTGTTGCTGGTGTGGATATGAGAACAGCAGTGACTGTGGAGCAGGTGGCTGAGTGTTTAGGACGAGAGTGGAGGAGATGTGGTCTCCCATCCTCACGTTCTGTGGTCTGAAAGTCTAGTAACCAGCTGAGCAGTGAACTTCCAAGGCCCAGACGCTCGGCTTCTGAACTGGGATCGCCTCCTTGACGTGACGCGTGGTGATTCTCTCAAAACATTTGGTGGTGTGTACACTCTGGTTATTTTTATAAACCAGAGTGTAGACACTGCTCTGTTAGAAGTCTTATATGGTTAAGTTTGAAAACAAAGGACTCGATTCAAGTCGTCAGCTTAGATTTGACGTATATTAGTTCTACTTTCATTAGCTGTAATACAGAGAAATATCCAGTCGCCCGTATGACTAGAGATGAGCACAAACGTTCATAACCTCATAGGTTATATTATGAGCACTTCAGATGCTTAGTTACTCAGATAAACACCTGGGTCCTGGGTGGCTGCAGGAACATGAACCAAACCTTTCATTTTACGCTTCCATTCAGAGGATTTTCACTGTAAAAGTCATTTCTTTTCTGTTTGGAGGAAGGAGCGATGCAAGTGCATCGTAATATTTACACATGCTTAGCTAAAGCTCCCTCTCTCTCTTTCTCCCCATGTAGGAGGGATTTTCTGATCTATCAGGAGCCTGGTAAACCTGCTGTCCCTATCACGAACAACAACTTTAAGGAGCAGGTGAAACTGAATGCATGCTGTTATTAAACCTTCATCTTGAATCCATGTAGGGAAACATTTTTATTCTGAATTTCCAGAAGTCATTTGATGTTTAAAATTGTCTTATCATTTGCAACTTACAAATTTAGTAATTAATTGTATAATTAATACATAATTGTAATATTTTTTAGATAAAATCTTGTGTGTATTCCAGTCTAATTACAAGTAAAGTTAAATATTTTTGACAAATACAGCTCCTGAAAATCAAAAGTCCACTATCTCAAAATGCTAAATCTTTTCCTAAGACCAACAAAAAATCTTGATTTCCAAATGAAATGGAGAATTTACTGTTCATCTGAAAATAGATTTAAGACAACTGAGCATCGGTCCAGTTCTGTTTCTCCAGGTAGGACACTTTGTTGAAGTGTCTGTGTCTCCGTCTTCTTAAGGCTGCGGCCATCCCTGTGGTTTTTCCACCTTTTTCCCTGGTCAACTCTCTGAATATGCTTCGGTGCAGCACTCTGCAAACCGCCAGCGATGACCTTCTGCAGCTTAATCCCTGCTCGTGCAGGGTCTTCAACTGTGAAGTCAGCAGTCGTCACCCATTATTATCTGGGATTTAATTAATGAATTCTGTTTTTATAATTCCCAGCTTATCAGGACCTAACAGCTGTGAGGGTAATAGTGTAAACCGAGACTGTAAATGTAACACAGCAGAACAAGATAAAGACAAAACAGCCAGTCTTTAGTACACTTAGGCCTGGTGATACATCACCCTGGATCCCCTGTGATTTTCTTTCCCAGCAGCTGTGCCGTCGCATGCTCGGCCATGTTTGTCTGCTTAAATCTCATGCAAGTACTGACTGAAGCTGCAGTTAGTTTAAAACACGGAGGACGTCGCAGTAACAACAACCTGCATTTATACCTGTGAAGTTTCTCAGTCGTCCAACCTGCATTAATTTAAAAGGGTTTGTCAGAAAACGCTGTCACTGAGCCAGAGACAGGATGTCGGTTCAAGTTGTTGACTGTTTGTCACACACAGACACACACGCACACTTTGGTCCAGCTTCGTTATGCCTGATTTGTTCCCTTTTTTTCCCTTTTTAGTCCTTTTGCTTCCTGTTTCTTGTTACTTTTGTTCAAGAGGTTTTAATCAAGTAAAAAAGTTAAATGTACACCCAAAGAAGTGTAATAAGTAATACGTTGCATCAACGTGTTCCTACTCACCACCAGCTTTCTGTTTTCCTCGCTCCTAGGTGCGGTTGTGTTTCCTGAATGAGAACCACTACGACAGCGTTTATCCCATCAGTCACATTAAGAACGCCGCAATCTGCCAGTGTGAGTGTTTGCCATTAAATTCCTCTGCAGACCAGGCCATAGTCACACGACTAGAAAGACTTCACAGCAGAAGGAACTTTAATCTCGGCCCTGACATTTCGTTTGCTTCTCACTTCCTCCGACTGCAGCCATCCTATACGAGCTGCTGTACGACGGCGTGTTTAAGGTGGACCCGGCCGCTTTGTCAAGCATTTGTCACCGCTCCAGCCGACCCAACGACACGTTGAGCGACGACTACATGCCCCCATGTGCGAGCAGCGAAGAGTCTGAGCTGGACACTGGCGATGTCCTCCGGTAGGACGACGGCTCACTTACATCCAGCAGGGATGTCACAATAAAATGTTGGGCAAAAAAGTGTTTTATTTAATATATTATATTATTTCCTTCACAATAAGATTTGCCAACTTTTTATTTCAGGGAGAGGAAAAACCCAAAACAGCCTTACCTTACTTTTTTCTTTTTTTTTTCCAGGGTTGAAAATGGAACAAGTTCTTCTACAAAACACGGTCACAAGGTAACAAACACACGTCATCACACAAATGTCAGTGAGTTCTGTACACACCTGCGGAGCTGCCTGTTATTAAACAGGATCACTAACACCGTAGGTGTGTGTGTGTGTGTGTGTGTGTCAGGGCCGTGGGCGTGGCCGCATGTCTGACAGGCTGAGGCGTTCACTGAACCCGACGCTGTACAGAAACGTGGAGTTCGACGTCTGGAACAAGACCAAGAGAGGTAACGCACACACGCGGCAAAATGTGTCAAACCAGAAGAACCGGACCCCGACGAAAAGTCAGATACGAGAGAAAATCTATAGACTCGCGTAAGAACAGTCTCATTTATCAATGAGGTCGTATCATCGTTCTTTTGATGATACTCTTCAGCATCTCCAGAGGAAGCTGGACATACGGTGCAGTGGATGGGCAGACTCTTATATTGACGCAACATTTTTTGAATCTGGGATCCACCTGATTTTCATCATCACTTACTTTCCTGTACTTTCTTTTAAAAACCACTTTGAGGCTACAGTACAGCAAGTCGCGCCTCAAACGAGCCAAGCTGAAACTTTTTCTCCGTTCTCCTTTTAGACCAGCAGAAGCTGGATTACTGTATCGCTGCTGGGATGCAGTACTCGGTGGGAGACCGCTGTCAGGTGCGTGTCTCTCCAGTGTGATAGAAACTTTGTGTCTCTGCGTGCCTATTTATTTCTGTGTGTCGTCCGTAGGTTTGTCTTGAGAGTGGCAAACGAACCTACAACGCAACGATCAAGGAGGTTCCTCCCAACAACAGCACGGTGACGGTTTACATCGAAGAACTGGGCAAGAAGTAGGTCACACCAACACAACTGTCTGCTCTGGGTCTGTGCTGGTGCCGTTTATCTTTATGGTGTCTATTTTAAACTGGGTTGAGACAAATCACAGTGATGGTTGTGACACGCGTTGGTGCTCAATTTGTTGAGGTCAGTGTTGGTACCAGCTGGTGTGTGTGTGTGTAGACAGGTTCCTCTGTGGTGCGTGCGACATCCCAGTGATGAGAACAGCTGGAGCACAGTGCACAACAGAGAGAAGAGACTCGGCAACGGACATGGAGGTAGTGGAAACAAACGCCTAACAGAAACTGTTGCACACAGTAAACTGGTTAACATCCCTCTTTGTGTCTCAGAGTGGGAAGAGAGGGGAAGGGGCAAGGGCAGGGGGAGGTCCACCGCAGCATCCTCCTCCGCGTCCCAGGCGCCGGCACCGGGCGCCGGCGGGCGCGTGCAGAAGCAACACTCGTGGCCTCAGGCCGCTGAGGAGCAGGGAGGGACGAAATCCAGCCGGTCAGTGTGAGTATATCTCAGGACTTCAGTAGGCAGCATGTGCTCGAGCATCTATGTTCCCTACAGGAAGTAGTGAAGACGAACTGGTGTAGTTGTAACTCTTCATCGTTCAGTCTACTGACAGAAAGATGATACAGAGCTTCTCATCCTTTCATATCAACATGAAGCAAAGTGCCCCTGCTGTTGGGAAACCTCTCTCATAAATATTATAATGTTCTAAACGTGTCTGTTCCCGCAGGAAGTCCCCGAGCACCCCGGACTCTGTGCTGTTCGGTCTGACGGAGAAGGAGCGGCTGGCCAGAGAGGAAGAGGAGAGGAACGTGGCGCTTGTCGAGATACAGCTCAGAGATGAGCACAGCTTCCCCGCCCTCGGAGTCAGTTAAAAGCCGTGACGTCGGATAGATGTGACTGTGAATCAGGAGGTTTGAGTAAATAAATAAATAAATGTGCTTTTGTTTCCCCTCAGACTCAGGCTGTGGCGCAGGCTGACGGAGGCAGGAGGAAGGCAGGAGAGAAGAGGAGGTCTCACAGGAACAAGACGGTGAGTAAACGGCCCAGATGTGACGGGGGCTGTGTGGTGATAGCATGATGAGCCACAGTCCAGGAAACGGACCCGTCCCAGAACACATGAGCAGCAGAACCCTGCGATGCTTAAAATCCAAATTCTGCTTTTACAGAAGAGTCCAGTCGAGGACGTCTGTGCTGGCGAAAGAGCGAAATCCTCCACTCCACCAGTTGCCACACCTACACCGACTATGAATACTACTAAAGCCACTAACCCCACCCGGCCCGCTGCAAAACCTGCTGCTGCCGCGCCCCCAAACGCCGAGTCCAGTCGTGCTCAGACGGGCTCGCTCAAGGCTTCAACGTCCAACACAAACATGGCCGCCACTGAGAAACCACCACCCGCCAGTGCTGCCCTCACTACAAAAACAAGCACCCACTCCTATGCTTCAGCTGCTGGTGC
>JAUMHJ010000010.1:1584158-1595569 GCA_032361105.1 Microctenopoma lineatum | reverse complement strand
ACTGAGAAACCACCACCCGCCAGTGCTGCCCTCACTACAAAAACAAGCACCCACTCCTATGCTTCAGCTGCTGGTGCGCCACCAAATTCTCCTCCTGCTGCTGCTGCCGCCCCAAAACCTCCTGCAGCAGGAGGCGCTCCGCCTCACTCTGTCCCGTCCTCTGCCTCTGTCTTCTGCTTTGTCACACCCGTTCTCCCCTCTGCTTCACCCATCCCCTCCTCCTCTTCTCCTTCCCCATCCTCCTCCTCTAAGCTGCCCACCTCCTCCTTGTCCTCACTTCCTCCTAAATCCTCTGCCTCCCCACCTCCTTCCTCTTCAGTTCCACCTCCCACTTTCATCGCACCCATTGCTCCGTCTCCTGTTGCAGGTTTCCTTCCCGCGTCCTCTTTCCACCGCTCCTCTCTCCCCCTATCCCCTAGTCCTCCCTCCTTCTCGCCCTCCACAGTCCAGATCTCTTCCTCTGTCAACCGTCATGCTGCTCCACCCGCTCCAGCAACAACTCCAGGTAAGAAATCTTTTCAGAGATTCACACTAAAGGTAAAAACTAATGTTTTATCTGGACTCAAATTCCTGTTTATTCTCTTAAGATTTATAAATCAAGTCAGTATTATTTAAACATTTAAACACCGTGTATGTCGAACACCAGTTCTCTTCGTACAGAGTTGACTCTCTGACGGTAAAACATGATGCCGTGATGTCAGATCAGTCCGCGATGTGAGACGGGGAAGTGTACAGATGGAGAGGTGACTTCTGAGCCCCCGAGAAGCTCAAGACCACAGATAATAAAATAAGAGTCCATGTTGTAGAAAAGCAACAGTTTTACACGTCGGCCTTATTAAACGAATAAAACGTGTGAACCCAAAGCAACTTTTTGTTGAGCTGACCCGGTAGTTTCAGGTATTAGGTAAAAAGCACCCAGCAGGAATTTAAGGGGCCACAGACATCTGATCTGCAGATAAGAACCAGTCCTCCTCAGTCTGTGTCTTCTCTCCTTTTGCAGATTCTTTACCACATGCAGGAAACCCTGTCACTGCACAGACCTTCCATGACCAGAGTCCTCTGTCCCAGATCCATCCCCAGGATTATCAGCCACAATCCCAGAGCCAGTGCCCTATGTCCCAGACCCAGGCTGAGATAACATCCCACACTCCTTTTCCTGAGGTCCAGAGTCAGGCTTCTGTCCACCAAAACGAAGGCATGAGACCCCAGATGCAGGCAGATCCCCAGTGCTCTGTCCCCCAGTTCCAGCACCAACCTCATCCCCACACTGAAGCTGCTACTCTGCCTCAATCCCAAATCCAACCAGCTGTGCTCCAGACCCAGGCTCCACTCCCACGGAACCAGGCCTCTGTCCTCTACCTCCACCCACAGTCTCAGGCCAACTACCCTTCACAGCCCCAGTCAGGAGCTTCCTACCCCCACATTCCTCAAGACCCCGTCCTCGTCTCTGTGCAGCCGCAGGCACCGGTCGCCCAGTCTCACCTCCAGCCTCCTCACCCCGCCCATGTCCCACATCCCTCCCTCGCGCTCTGTGCCTCCCCAACCCATCCCTCTGTCCAATCCCAAACCCCCAGCACCCAAAATATAGCAGAAGCCCCATCTCAGACTGAGTCCCCGGCTCCTCCTCCGTCCCAGCAGTCACAACATCCTCAACCCCCGGTACACTCAGTACACCCCCAGTCCATTCCAGGAACCTTTTCTGTGCAGCAGCTGTCCCAGTTCTGCCACGACCCTCTGTACCCCGGCTTCCCCCAGACTGAGAATGGCAACGTGGCTCAAACGCCACACTTCTCCTCCAGCAAGTCTGGGGACGACCTGCCCCAAGGTGAGTCTTCTAAATCCTTACTATTAAGTATTACATAATTTCAGCATGGAATAGTCCATTTGATTTAGAAAGCCTCTAAAGTAAATGACACAAATATCAGTTTTTTCATCGTGTGGATGTGTCTTCTACAGATGTCAACATTTTGAGGTTTTTCTTCAATTTGGGTGTCAAGGTAGGACAAAAACGAAGAGTATGATAATATATCAACGTGTTCCTAACAACTGAAACCTTTTACGTTTACATTCACGTCTGCTCTTTTTCCCAGGCTTTCACGATGCCCTTGTTTCCTCCTTGCATGTACCTCTTCCCCCTCCAGCAGGCATACACCATGCAACCCAAGCTCCCTTCCCGCTCACCCTCCCCTACTGCCAGCTTCCCCCCCTCCAACCCCCCAGCCCCACACCAGGAGGCTTACCCTCAGTACCCTCCAAATTCAGCGTCTGTGCCAACACACTATGACCAGGTCCCACTCACTGAGCCCCCCCGTCCCACCGAACCCACTTTCAACCAGGCTTCGTACCCCGTCACCCAGCATCCGCCCCAGAGAATACCATGGCAACAACAGCAGGTGCCCCCAGCTAGAAACTCCAGCTATCCAGTAGGGCTCCCCTCCACCACTCAACCTTACGCAGTTGCAATGCCTCCATCTCAGGGGTACCCCTCAGGTCAAGACCCAGCACACCCACCTTTCCACCCAACCATGACTCCATACCCACCATCCTCACTGGGCTATCATCAGTCTTCCACCCCTGAGGAGTTCCATGGGAGCCAAACATCAATGGCACACCTTCAGCCAGCCAATGGGGACACAATGTCTGGCCACGTGCTGGGCAGAGTCCAAAGTCCTGCAGCAGCTAATGTGCCCAATGCTAACAACAACCGAGCGATGGTGGCTCACGGCGGGAACAGTTACGGTACGTAGACAATTAGTCAGGTTTTCAATTTGACACTAAATGTTTGGCAAAGTTTTCCATCAAATTCTTTTTTGCTGATTTCTGGGTAATGACGTCCTTAGATTTCAAGTTGTTACTGTGGCTTTTGCCAGCAGAGGGAGACAAAATGTCTTTGTGCAGTTTTTAATGGAACCTTTTTCTATCAGGCTTCAAGAAGGAGCAGGAAGAGAGTGTGCTGCTGGTGGACCCACCACTCAACAACACACCAATAGTAAGACACATGCATACACAGAGACGGGGTCAAATGAGCTGTAGATTATTAGAAACACTCGGTGAGAAGTTGTGTTAACAGTAGTAGCTATACTGCTGGTGTATGTAGTAATATGTACCACAGTAGCGATCATGTTGATATTGAAAAATAAGTTAAACCCATCTGTCTTTCCCAGCATGTCACCATGACAACCATGAAGCCAAGCAGCATCCTTGGATCTCATGACCTTGTCTCCAAGTCAGCGGCCTCTGTTGACAATCCTCCCATCCCAAGTCCATCCCATGTGTACCGGGGCACTCGAAAATCATATGTCAATGCGGTGCCGTACCTACAGCCTATCTCCGTGGCAGACGGCCTGTCTGTGGGCTGCAGCACAGAGGACGACTGGGAGGAGGAGGCGTTCAACCCCCCAAACGTGAGCCACCGAGGACCAAGGAGGGGCAGAGGAGGCAGAGGGAGGGGAGGCTATCATGAAAGAGACAGGCAACAGAGGAGGAGACAGGAGCCGGGAACAAGATTTATCCACAACCAGTATAACCACCCCCAAGGGGGGCAGAGCTGGGGCAGCTACTAGCTCCCCGCACATCGGAGGAAAGGACACCAGGTGTTTTTTTCTTTTCTTCCCTCAAAGCTTGTTGGTTTCTGCTCATTATTTATCACAGTTTGACTTGATTTGGTGCCTTATCTTTGTCATAAACATCTCAAGATCTGATTGGTGGATTCACAACTACCCAAACAAACACTACAAACCTCATTGTTGGCTAGCTCATTAGCATGTTAGCAAGTTTGAGTTAGGTCACTTTACACTTGTCAACAGTAGGATTTATGAACTTAAGGAATGTCAGTGAGCCTGAAACAGGGCTGCAACTAACGATTGCTGTTAATTAGTCGTTAGTCAACGAAATATTGTGAACCAACAGATTGTTGTATCCATAGCTTTAGCTATAAATGCACAGAGCTGCAGAGAATTTGGCATCGCGTTGGTGTTGTAATGGAAAAAGTCTGATTCTGATTTTTCATAAATTACTAGTCCATTTTTTGAAAATGTTATCTTTCTTGGTAAAATGTTATCCTAGCTTAGCAAACAGCGCAAGACAAGAGGTACATTTTCATTAACTACAAATACAGTATTGTTGTCTACTTTTGTAAAACGTAGCATAAAGACTGACAACTCTGATAAAAGAATCCAGCTCAAAAAATCCCAGTGAAACCCCTTTAACAACAAATGACATGTAATATATTAATTATAGATCTTGGGACAGTGCCCATCTTTATGCTAAGCTAGGCTGACTAGCTATTAGCTGCAGTTTCACTTAGCCTGTTTTTTGCAAAAAGGTTGATAATCACCTAAATTAATCGTTGCTTTACAGCGTCTTGAATGAACCATAAGTGAGGGCTTAGTGTTGGCAACAGAGCTGTAAAGCCAATGTGTTCTGCATGCACTTCTTCCAAGTGAGAGAAACACAAGGAAATCAACAAACGTTGCAGAATCTGTTTGGAGAGTAACTTAAAGAGATGGTCAGCTGCTGAAAGGGAGCAGCTGACCCGAGTACGTTTGTGTGTGTGTATATATACGTTTAGGGCTAATTTGTTTTTTAATTGTGTTACTGCTGCTGGTTTTCTGGTCTTTCTTACCAGGTGTGTGTTTTTGTTTCTCTCGTGTCCTTGTATCAGAGATTCAGTGCCTTACGTTTGCTCCTTTCTTTGTTTTCCTGTAAGTCAGAGCGACTGCTGTACAGACCAGAAGCTGTCTGTTGGATTTTTCTATGCGATCAAATCAATAAAACTGAAAACAAGTTCAGGTGCTGCAGCTCTTTCAGATGTGTCACTGGTGTAGGAACTGCACTCGGCAGTTGTTAGTACTAGAATTTTATTACCTTGTATAGTGCTGTAACACCAGTACCTATTTGTAAATGTAATATTTAAATGATTACACTTATTGGAGCTACTTGTGACACTGCAGTACTACTGTAGTAAAACTGAAGTTAGTACATTAGGTGTAGTAGTCAACAGCATTTAGTCCTAAACACAGAGTGAACATTTACCGGTAACATTTTCAGAGTTAAGAAGAGAAAGCAGAATGAAAAGCAGCTCATTTTGGCTCAAACCACTGTTCCCTTGTAGCTGTGTCCCTGAACGCAGCACCAGCATTTAGCGGCTTAATAAACGAACTTAACTGTTCTGGGATCAGGTAGAATCAGTTTATTTATCAGTTGCTGTAAATGCATGACTGTTAAAATATGCTGCTGAATGTTCCACAACGTCGCCAACCTGTGAACGCAGCCCAGCAGGTTCGGGCGATGGACACAGAACGCAATGCACGTTATACTTTTTAAACAACATTGCTGGCTATTGACTGCAGCCTTGTACATAGGGGCTGATGACTTTGATATTAACTTTACAACTTTAAACATCGCTGCAGCCGTTTGTCGAACGCAGCACGGTTGTACTTGTTGGTAAACACTCCTGAACGCAGCGTCACAGGAAGGTGTCTTAGTCGTCCAGGAAGAAATAGTTTCCGCTCTTCTTTTGTTCAGTGTCCTGGGATAAAAGACGCAGAGGTCAGAGGTCGAGAAGCGCTCAAACAACATTACAGAAGAGTTTTAGTTATGTATATAAAGGATAAGTTCAGTTTCAGAGATCCCTTTTTAATGGAAGTGATGGGACAAAACGTTTGCCCGCGTTATTACCTTGATGGAGTTGAGCTTGTTGATGCGCGGCCTGAAGTTGTTCGGGTCTCTTCTGAATGTGATTTCCAGCAGCGACAGGAACCGGTTCATTCCCGCTAACAGACTCTGAGGACTGGAGACAAAAGGGGTTCAGCCGTCGTCACAGCGGCGAAGTTAGCGCTGTGTAAAGTTTCCTTTTTAAAAGGAGTGTCTTACGTGTTAGCTGACGTCTTCTTGGAGGGAATACCGTCAAACACAATGACTCTGTCAGCCAGGTAGGTCGCCATGATGAAGTCGTGCTCCACCACGAAAGCAGTCTTCTTCGCGTGGAGAATGTACCTGCGAACGCGCACGAGCAGTGAGGACGGAGCAGGAGGCGGCGTGCAAAGGAATGGTTATATACAGTTGAGCGTGGTCTTACCTTTTAATCACTCTGGCAGCCATCAAACGCTGCTCAGAGTCCAGGTAGGCCGAGGGTTCGTCGATCAGATACACGTCGGCCGGTTTCCCCAAACACAGGGTGAGAGCGACTCTCTGCAGCTCACCACCAGACAAGTTCTGCACCTACAGGAGGGACAAGGCAGCGCGGGTTCATGAAACCATCCTCCACTAACACCTCGCCCACTCGCAACAGGATCATTAAATGACATCACTACCGGAGTAGGAACAAGCAAAGACAAACAGAAGAGCTTCTTACGTCCTGGTCGATGATGCTCTCGATCTGCATCGGCTTCATGACGTCTGTGATGAACTGCGGGTGAGTGTAGGCGTCTCTGATCTTCTCGTGCAGCAGAGCTCTGACGCTGCCCTGCACAAACAAACGAATGAATGCACGCGCTTCGTTCGCCTGTGAAAAGGCCGCGCCCGCCACTGAAAAGACAACGGACTCCACAAACCTTAAACTTGGGGCTGATGGTTTGAGGCTTGTAGCTGATGTTCAGGATGGGAACCTCTCCTGAGAGCGAGAGACGGGTCAGTGCGAGGACACGGACAGTTCTCACACCTTTTAAAAATACCAACACGCGTATGTGTGTGTAAGACTTGCTCACCTCCTCCGTCTGATTTGAGTCCTCCAGCCAACATCCTGATGAAGGTCGTCTTCCCTGTGCCTGCGGACACACACACATTTATTAACGCCAACTCTGTAGATCACAGCGTTGAGCCGCAGGTGACTCATTCCTTTCCCATTTGTGCAGACGAGCTCTACGCGTCTGCTTCTGAACTCTGGCTCCAGCTTACCGTTCTCTCCCAGCATCACCATGATCTCAGAGTCCGTGAACTCTCCTCCTTTGATCTTCAGCGTGAACTCGCCCATCGTCTTCTCCATGTCCGGATACTGAACGACGACAGCAACCACAAGTTTTTCCACATTTACAGTCTGAACGTAGCTGCTGACACGTTACGAGTCGTTTTAGCAGAAAACTTTTCCCCCTCATCTCTCACAACAAACACAAACATGTTTACATCAGCTGGTTTTACTAGAAGGATGTTTCTCTTTGCGTCACTTCTGAACCTGAGCAGCAGAAGCAGGGAAGAATAAAGAGGGCGGAACAGACCTGGTAGTGTCTGAACCTCTTCACCTCCTCCTCGTTGGCCGTCTCAGCCACTTTGAAGACCAGCGAGGTCTCGCGAAACCTGAGGTTCTCTGTGGGAACGTAACCGTCCAGGAAGATGTTGATACCTGCCAAAAAAAAAGAGGAAAATCTGAAAAATCCTGATGTTATTATGACTTTAATGTCAATATTTACAACTGGAAAGTGCATTTATATGAGATTTATATGACGTAACCTGTAACGATGGCCAAACAGAAATAAAATTTATCTTATCTTAATAGAATAATTAAATTAACGCCTGTGGTCATGCACGATAGCGATGACATAGTACAATAAAAACTGATAACAGTGTGGAGTAATAAAACATAACTGTCGATAAGTGATAAAGAGGTACTATATAAAGTATAAGTATATGAAATAGTGTATTTCTCTTGGTTTTACCCTCTCTGACGCTGAAGGGCATCGTGACGACTCCGTAGGCGCTGGGGACTCCATACAGACAGCAGATGAAGTCAGACAGGTAGTCCAGCACACTCAGGTCGTGCTCCACCACGATGATGTATCTGCATCGCGACGACAACACACACACACACAAACACAGTCACGACACAGTGAAAGAGACGTCGAGCAGCGTCTGCGCTTGAACAGCGGGGGGCGAGCGCTACCTGTCCGGGGTGATGAGGGAGCGAATGGTGATGGCAGCCTTCAGCCTCTGTTTAACATCCAGGTAACTGGACGGTTCGTCAAACATAAAACTGCAGCAGACACAGCGAACACAGTCATTAGTGGGAGGTCAGAATCAAAGTGCGAGGCGTTTCAGACGCGCGCGCCTGCGGTTGCTCACATGTCGGCCCTCTGGATGCAGACGACGGCGCAGGCGAACCTCTGCAGCTCGCCTCCCGACAAGTCCTCCACGTTTCTCTCCCGCAGGTGAGTCAGATCTGCCCGGCAACAGCAGAAAAAACACGTAATTATCTCAGGTGGTAGTTGTAGTAATGTGTAACGGTGTAGTATTGCGATGCTGTGTGTGTTTTACCTAGCTGTTCACAGACGATGTTTTGTGTGTCCGTGTCGTCTTTCCTGCCCAGAATGGCTCCTACTGAACCCTGGAGACAGACAGAGGATTAGCAGCCACACGCTCATCGAACAACAACTGGATTTGCAGCTGTGCGCCGCCTGCAGACCAGCACGGATTCAGACAGGGGAAATTTTAGGTTCAGAAAAGCTCCAGCTGTTCACAGATATGAAGGCGAGTTCAGTTATTGATACACTACAAATGTGAAGTCCGTCGACGATCGCGTACCTTGACTGTCTTTGGGATCTGGTCGACGTACTGCGGTTTGACGATGGCCCGCAGGTCGTCCTCCAGGATTTTGGTGAAATAGTTCTGCAGCTCAGACCCTCGGAAGTACGTCAGGATCTCCTGCCAGTCCGGAGGATTCTGGATCAGAAGAATAAAAACATATTTAATGTACAGTGGAACACAGAATAGTGCCTCGTAGTGCGTCTGTGTTTTTGAACATTAGTCTGAATTGTGTGGTTAATCTGTGCAGATAAAACCTCGATCAGCTTGTCAGGAGACAAACAGCAGCTGTGAAAAAACTACACCCATGTTTTTATCTCATCTGCACAGCTGCGGCATCGACACACAACCCTTCCGTCTCGCGCCTGTGTCCTTGTGGAAGCAGCAGGAACTCACATCATACTTCCCCAGGTTGGGTTTCTGTTTCCCAGCCAGGATCTTCAGGGCTGTGGACTTGCCGATACCGTTGGTCCCCACCAGCCCCAGAACCTCACCAGGCCTGGGGATAGGCAGCCTGCACACACACACACACCACGCAGTATTAAAGCTATTCTTTATACTGTTCTCAGACACACAGTGAGCGTAAGAAAAGCACTGCGAGCTGTACCGGTGCAGTTTGAAGGAGTTGGCACAGTATCTGTGTGTGGTTTCCTTCTCCAGGTTGCTGGGCAGGTTGACGATGGACAGCGCTCCGAACGGGCATTTCTGCAACGACAAAGCGCCGTCAGGACAAACAGAACACAGCAACGACGGCGGCGACAGGCTGTGGTGACTCGCGACGCGTTGCAGGCGCCATTACCTTGATGCAGATGCCGCAGCCTATACACAGAGACTCCGAGATCCACACGATCTTACTCTGCGGGGTCACCTCGATGCACAGCTTACCTGCAAACACACATTCGTTTCACGCTGAAGACGAGTCCAACATTTGTCTGGATGGGAACACCGACAGAACCATCACTCACCCATACGCACGACCGGGCAGCTCTTCTTGCACTCCTGGCGGCACTTCTTAGGTTTGCATTTGTCATGGCTGACGATGGCAATCCTGGTGTTTTTATCCGCCATGGTGGAGGGCTGGAAGGTCGGGCGCTAGCACCAGTGAAGCTGAGGGACACGAACATAACACGCACACAGAAATAAGTTCACTATAATATATAATATTCAAGTCTGGTGGGGGGTGAACAGGCTCGAACCCGTCATCACAAGCACACCGTTGACTCTGCTGAAGCAACACATTCAACCCTGAACAAAAACGCACAGCAGTAACATCTAAAACAAAGAGGTGCCACCTCAGCTGTAAACCAGCCTCCACCTGTCCCACACGCCACCAAATGTACTGATCTATATAGCTTTGATGCAGATCCGAGTCTAATGGGGCCTCCAATATTTGAATTACAATAAACGCAGCTGCTAGCAAAGCAGCCTGGTTAGCTTTCTGCAGTGTTGCCAGTCACACCAGACTCCATGTAAAGTCCTGGCCTTTTAATGCGAGAGCCACACACGCCTGAGTGTTCAATGCTGCACACGCAAAACACATAGGAGAAAACCACGTGGGCATAAAGTTTAATTCTGCGTTCAGCTGATCTGTTTCTCTTAACAGCAGCTCTTCTTCCACTGAAACGCGACGTGACGGGCGGAGGCGAGCACCATCAAATTTGGATTTGTCCTCGAATAACCTGCCGACGTGACTCATTAATAAGCCGAATTAATCTAATAATTCTAAATAAATACAAAATCTGGTAAATGTGATCTGTTGTCAGGGACCAAGAAAACGTGTGGTTAGTATTCGCAGTTCTATCGTTTCCATATGAGAGAAAACGTCTATTTTCTTGGATCCTGTAGCAGCTGTGCTAAATAACAAACAAACGGTAGATCCGTAAGTCTTTAACTGTAGACTCGGGTGCATGATTTACCGGTTTTAAAAGCCACAACATACCCTAATTTACAAACGTTGAGAGGTGCTAACAGCTAGCTAGCAGTTAGCTTCACATTATACGACATCGGCACTGCAGGCCCCACACTTTGACAGCTGCTCGCCTCTGGGAACAGCGTTTCTGCGGCAATATGCCTCCGAAGAGGAACCTAATCCGGATCGATAACTTAACAACCCACCCCTCTTAGGCTCCGGTCCGCCTGATTCGGAGAAAACAGGCGAGAATGGACGTTTGGAAACAAATAGTTGGGAGTGAAACTTCTTTTTTTCCAGCAACGTGTTCTTCCCCTGGAAGCCGGCAGGAAAGATGGCGGGAGATGCGCACACATCGTGCGACGGCGCCCGTGACGTCACCGATACGCGACAGGCACTTACAAATGTGGGAGATTCGAAGTCGCTAGCAGAGCAAAACTGATGTAAACTTAATCTGTGTCGAAGGGACACACATCTGATGCGTTGACATAGCATCCCGGACATTTGTACGAGCCTTTCTTGTAAGATAAACCCTTCTTTTTATGGCAAACTAAGTTATGTTTGCTTTAAAAACGTACACGGTGTAATGTTAGCAGCTAGCCAGAATTGCGCACCCTTTTTATACAATTTGGTTGTGTTTACTTCCAGTGCGGTGGTTTGAAAAGAAACGTAATGTGCTACCTTTAAGTTGAGTTTTAATAATCGTTATGGGTCACATTCGCTGACTTTCGAGTTTAGTCACGATGTACAGATGTAGAAAAAGGGACACTTGATAGCACTGGCTGCTAAATACGATGCATTTAGAGGTGTCACTCAAATGCCGAAACGTCCATAAACAGCTAATAATAGTTTTAAACTACATGTTGTTATGCCGTCGTTATACAAACTAGGTTAAATGTGGCCTGGTAGCTCAATGTGTTAAGCGTCAGACTGGGATGCAAAAGGTCGCGGGTTCGAACCCCCGTCTGACTCCCAGCCCCCTATATGT
>JAUMHJ010000010.1:1569954-1580691 GCA_032361105.1 Microctenopoma lineatum | reverse complement strand
ACTAGAGCAACCACTAGAGGGAGCCAGAGGGATTTGAAGCTCCATCCTAATAATACAAAAATAAAAAACAGACACAATTCAAACCTGAACCCTAATGAGTTGCTCGCCGTCTGCTACTTAACGTGAGCGCTTTCTTGTCTTTGTTTGGCATTTTAATCATGAAGACGTAAAAACTTGCATGTTCAGCGCGTGTGTGTGTGTGTGAGAGCTGTATTTTTAGTTTTTCTGCTCCACGCCGAGGCCTGATTATGTATGCTCAGCCTGCAGCCGTGTGATCGTGCGTGTCGTCATAAAACAGAAGACCTGCTTCATCATCTCCTTCCTTTCTTGCTTGAAGCCATGAACGCACACACACACCTAACAGACACAGAACGGCGGGCAGCTGTGTGAGAGTAGAGGCTGCTGGGTCCGCTTACATCACGGCGTGAAGTGTTTCTGTTATTTAGTCCATGGCCTGATGTTTACTGGCTGCTCAGAGCAATCACATTAACGGCTGACAGACAGCAGAACAACGATATCTGGTAAATGTACTCAGAGAGATGAGATGCAGCAGCGTGTGTGTGTGTGAAGGCAGCGTCTGTGTAGATTTTATTCACTCCACAGAAATTCAGGCAGGTTTGTGTGTTACAGCCCCGCGGGGACTTATTATTGTGCTGTCAACAAGCTGCAAAGCCTCATGGGTAATAGATGAGGGTTCTCTTCCTGCAGTGTAACGGCAAACACACACAGACACGCACGGGTGGTGTGAGGGTAAGAAGGTGAAGCAGTCGGACATTTAGCAGGTTCCTCTCCGTTACATCTTCTCTTTTGCTTTTCTCCTTTTCTTCCGTTCATCTTCTCCTGTTTTCTCTTATCTCCTCACTGCAGCTGCTTTATTCTGCTTTATCATTTCATTTAATGGACTCCTCTCTTTTTTAGTTTGTCTCACTTCTCTCCTTTTCCTTTCCCCTCTCCACCCATGTCTCTTTTTCCTTTCCCCTATTTCTCTCATGTATTTCTTCTCTTATCCCAACGCCCTTCATTTCAGATTTTTCCAGCCCTTCCTTGTTGCTTTCTTGTCCTTTCCCGTCCCCGGCTCAGGTTTTTGCAGCCACCTGCTCGTTATGTTGACTCACTCACCTTTCATGTTTCTGTCAGTTCAGATTTTCAGGCTCTCCTCGCTGCAGAGACACATTTTACACCTCGAGGCCATAGAAATAAAAACCCAATAAAACCAGGCTCTTCACTTTCATGGGTTTGCAGCAGAGCAGGAAAAATAATCCATGTGCTAAATGCTGAAAGAGGTTTGAACTGTGCATTTATTAATTTTATCAATGAAGCTCCTGAAAGCAGCTCCTGCATGTTCTGCTTGTTGCGTAACATTATCTGTCCTTCTCTGCCGCTCACTCCCACACACCGAGGAAGAAGAAGCGCGCGGCTCTGCTGTGAGAGCGGAGACGGGAAACGTGTGGGAAGCTCCAGGTTTGAAGTTCGAGTTTAGTCTCATTCTGGTTGAAAAACAAAAGAGAGCAGAAGGTTCGAGCTGATTGTGAATGAAGTACACTCCAGAAAACCTGTGTACTACAGCGTGGTAGAAGTACTTTTACCACAGTACAGCATGGATACTTCCTGCTGCTCCTGCAGAGGACATAGTTTGCAGGTTTTTCTGTGGAAAAGCCACCGTGGCCTCTGCCCTCCAGCATCGTTACCAAGGTAACCGACACATCGCTTTCTGGGCCAAATGGGCAGGAAGTGCACAGGTTTAACTCGCTAATAATATTCACACCCTCCAGGGTTCACTTACTGCCCTGCTCAAAGGTGTTCGCTTGTAGTTTTCTTGCTCTGACGCAGACTTCAGCCACATTTGTGTAAAATATCTTAGAATGGCTCCACAGAGAGGCCAGAGGAAAACCAAACAACCAGAGATTCAACATGAAGGCAAAAAGACGCAGAGACAGAATTGACATGAGATGACAAAAATACCATCATTAATTCCTCACGTTTGACATTTTGAGAAAGAGGAAAAGTAGCTAAAGAGTTTAATGTATGTGCATGGTAAGTAAAGGAGGAAATAAATCTGGTGATTTGTTATAAATGAAACATTTAAAATTACTAATTGTAGAAAATGTCATTATCCACAAATCCTGAAGCAACAAACTGTCCACGCTGACACATTACTGTGCACTTAGTTCTAATTATTTTATTAAACCCATTTTCATAAAATAGTTTCTATTCTCAATTTAACCAGCACCTTATTAGTCATGTTCACAGCTCGTCATGGTAAAAATGTCAGATTTGTCTGGTTTCTTCTGAGCTTCCATGTTTCTTAATCAGTAAAAGTCAGACACACTACTCACCATTTTAAAACCTAAACATAACTTTTAAAATCTGAGTGTGTTAGAATAAATAAATCGACAATTCAGTGTTTTATTTAAAAAGGCGACTTTATTGATCCATATTCATCCATCCATCACGTTCTCATCCCACCATAACAATATTTTCTTTTATTCTTATAAAAAGCTGAATATGTACATCCTCTCTGTATTTACACTATTTTACATGATTACATCTCGTTAGATCCTCACACCTGCAAAGGCCGACCTTCCTGAAAACCCAACAGCTAAAATATCACTTGTTGCTGGGCAAAGCATCACCCAGACCCCCAGCTATTGGCTGGAGGTGTTGCCTGGCAACGACAGCTTATCGGATTAATATTTGGTAAATTATTTATCTATTTTTTAATCTTTCATAAGCTCGGAAAAACATGTTAAGTGACCCTTTTGGAGAAGGATAAAGATTGAAGGAAAACAAAAAAACATCTGGAACAAATTGAACTGAGCGACGACTTCGTACGGAGACAAAGCAATGACAGAATGATTTGACATTTAACAGAATATAAAATAAACTGTTCTTCTGAAACTCTTCAACAGGGGGGGGGTTAAAATGAGATAAAGTATGCTAAACGTTTTTTCACAGTGAGAAATGTAATGCTGTAATTTTCAATAGGTAGTGATTAAATCCCACAATAAAATAGTTGTTTCTATTCAGTAACGTTTCTTAGTCTTTGTAGAACAAAATGTAACAGAAATAAGGGTAAATGTGCGTAAAGATTATTTTTATGACTGATCAATCTGCCTGGAAAAATGTCATCAGAATTATGCCTTTAAACATCATAATTAAATATATTTTAAATTAAAAAAAAACAAAACAGATTTGCAGGTTAAAACGTCTCCAATCGATCGTTGTGAACTGAATTTTTCTGCGTTTTTTTGGACAGAATTGAGAAACGTATTGACAAAAGAACTCGGCAGATTAATCAATAATAAAACAACACTTTTCAGTTGCAGCCTGTACACCGGTGTGAAAACTGCCTCTCATTTTACATTAGGCAGAAACACATGAAAGAAAGTGATTAAGCGCGCAGTAAAGCTGCAGGGTTTTATAGAGGTGACGAGCAGCTTTGGAGCGGTGGAACGAAGCCTCCTCTTTTAAAAAAACTGAGCCGTGAAGCTAGATTTAAGTGTTTTGACTCCAGCAGATGTGCGCTGCTGCTCGGGGCTGGGCAGGTTTACAGATTAGTCGTTCCCACTTCACAGGAAAAACGAGATTTTGCTTCACAACCCAGTTCCTCGTTCCTCGTTACAGTACCGACGCCTGAAACACACAAATACATTCTGAAGCGACAGAAACGGGCCAAAAAAAACACACAGATGCTCGTCTCGTGGCATGAAAACAATACTGACTGAATATGAGGTTCTGTTTTTATCGACTGCATTCACATTCATTCCAACGCGCCCGTCTCTGCTGCCTCTACAGGTTGCTCGTATGTCTCAAGCCGTCGTGATTTTGGTTTGGATTGGTTAAAGAAGAAGAGAGAAAAAAAACGGCGACGTCCTCATTGGCTCAACAGTTGAGCCTCGTTCTTCCCAGTTCGTAACGCTTCCCGTCGTTGCAGAAAGCGTTCAGCGTTTTCCTACGTCACGGCTCCATCTGCCTCTGCCAGCCGCCCAGGACGCGTCGTAACATTCATGCCTGTCTGTACTGTTGTTGGAGAAGCTGGATCCAGTCACGGCTTTGGTCTAAATGAGTCAGAGTACGCGTGCGTGTGTGTCTCCTGTCGTAATGTCTTCCCCCCATGATGACGACTCCTCCTCCTCCTCCTCCTTTCCCCCTCCCCACTCAGTCGGTCTCTTTCTTCTTGTCATCCAAGTCAAAGTCCAGCACCAACAGTTTGGTTTCTTCCGTGCCGTTCCTGCTGCCGGCCGCACACACCAGCCGGGTGTCGGACGCGCGGATTCTCCACACGACGCCACCTGCTGAGAAGAGCAGACGTACGGGTCAGATGAAACCCGCCGGGGCAAACAGATCTGCCACATTTTCCCTCATTTGATGAAAAACAAAAAAATTTACTGTAAAAGTTTGGACACGCTACAAAGTCTCTCCCAGTTACTCGCCACCCCCCCCCCCACCCCCACCTCTTTGGCAGCCTGTTTTATAGCAGCTGGGAGACTTTCTGTTTCTGTGTCAGGCAGCTTCGCCCACTCCTGCTGAAGATCACGTGATTTGTTTTCTGTCCGTCTCGCACGCGAGGCATGTTTGAGGTCGGCCCGCGGAGACGTGATGTAAGAAGTGTCAGCGCAGCACATCAAACAACCGGTAACGTGGGAAAATAGCGCTGATGCACTGACCTGACCCCCGGCTCTGCAGCGCCACCACGTCCCTCAGCCAGGCCCCGGTCCTCAGGTCCCACAGTTTGACCGTCCCGTCGTCGGAGCTCGACAGCACCAGACCTCTGCAGAACTGCAGGCAGGTCACTGCTGACTGGTGCTTGTTGGGACCTGAAATGATCATCATCATCATCATCATGACAAGGTGACCTCCGACCTCCAGCCAGCAGTCGCCCCCCCCCCTCCCTCTGAAGTCTCATAATTTCACCCACTGATGCTATCTTCTGTTAATCCGGTCCGTCTGTTTGTGCTTTCCGCTCGTCCCCATTTCTTTCCCCTAGGGGAGGCGCGTTAACGCCGAGTCGGCAACAACTCTGAGGTCGTCCTCACACACACACACGCACACTCTCTCAGAGGGTTACCGTCGTCTCACCTTGCAGCGTGTGGAGACACTGGCCAGTCCGGATGTCCCACACTCGGACCGTGGAGTCGGCGTTCCCCGACGCCAGGATGTTGTCTCGCAGCTCCATGCCGCTGGTGAGCGACTGGTGGCCGGTCAGTGTGTGGACACATCCACCTGAAGGAGACACGACAGCGTCATTAGAATTCCTCAGTACCAAAAAAGAGCCTATTTAATATTTAATAGTTTAGTTAACTTAAATGTTTATATTTAGCTTAGAAGATTGAATTAAATTTTTGATCTTAACGTAATTGCTTGTTAATCTAAAATGTCAATAATATAAAAAGGGAAACAAATGTAAACGTACAATGAATTTACTGTAAATAAAAACACTGTGTACCTGTCTCTGCGTCCCAGACTCTGATTGACGTGTCCAATGAGCCGCTCACCACAAAGACACCGTCAAACTGTGGAGAGACAGAAAAGGGTTCAAATCAAACACGTTCCCTCGTTTAAACGGGTCAGAAGGACGCGGCCACGCCGCAGCAGCAGCATCATATCAGCTTTTACCTGTAGCGAGTACACTCTGTTGGTGTGTCCCTGCAGCGTGTGTAGACACGCCTCCGTCTCAGGGTCCCACACCTTCACCATGTAGTCGTAGCCGCCCGACACCACGCGGCGGCCGTCGTACTGAACGCACCGCACCGCCGCCACGTGGCCGGTCAGCACGTGCTCGCAGCGGCCCGTCGTCACGTCCCACACGCGGAGCGTGGTGTCCCGAGAGCCCGACACCACCCTGTGACAGAGAGAGAGAGAGAGAGAGAGAGAGAGAGAGAGAGAGAGTTCAACTCCGTGTCTCATAAACATGTGAGTGAAGCCGTGCTGCGTTGACCCAGTTCCATAATGTAGAGTGAGCTTATGTGTGTAAATGCATGTTTAGTATGTTTAAATGTGTGCACATACGTACATACGTCCGCTTATATGTACGGAGGGGGGGTGTTGTGTGTGTGTTGTGTGTGTGCACATGTTTAAAATGTATATAGTGTTTGCGTATATTAACATTAAGCTGGTTACCATGGAGAGATGCCGTGTCATCCGTGTGTGTGTTACTGTAAGTGTTACTCGTTGTCATGGAGACAAAGCAGTGGAAGCTTTGGTGTTCTGGAACTGTGTGTGTGTGTGTGAGACTCTCTTGTTGTCATGGAGATGGAAGCAGCAGACTGTTAGAGGTGTACCAGAACTCTGTGTGTGTGTGTGTGTGTGTGTGTGTGTGTGTGTGTGTGGGAGAGAGAGAGAGAGTGTTACCGGGTGCCGTGGAGATGCATGCAGCGCACAGTGGACGTGTGTCCGTACAGCGTGTGGACACACTCTCCGCTCTCGGCGTCCCACACCCGCAGCGTTCGGTCGGTGGAGCCGCTGATCACTGTGGTGGCCATCATCTCGCTGCACCACACCCCGCCGGTGTGACCCGTCAGCGTCCGCAGACACTGAGGATTAGATCGAACCACTAATTAAACATCATATAAGATTATAGAGACGCTTTGTGTATCTGACTTCAAACTTTAGCTACGACGGTTTTAGGCTACGTCATGCTCACATATGCACTAAATAGGAAGAAGGAACTACCAGCAACTAGATGTCCGAGTTAAAATACGCTGCTGATTTCTGTGGAAATATGTTTTTCTGGGAGAAGGTGGTTCATGGTGCGTCTTTCTCACTGCGTGTACAATATTTGTTCTACTTTCACAGCTGCCCTCGAAGGACACACACACACGCACTCGGGGGAGAAAGCAGTTTCACCTTGAGGGTGTTGTTGTGGTGGTTGCCGCAGCAACGGAGGAAAACTTTGCCTTAGCAACCGCTGCAGAAGGTTCTGTATCTAACACAGGCCGTTACTAAATGATCACCTGCAGCCCGTTCACACTGGGCTCGTCTGTTGGCGACACGTAAAACCTAAAGTTTAAATGCCACCTAAATGTCTATTTGAGTTTCCTGTATGTGCCACCTCCACAGAAAAGAAAAATCTGTTTGAGCGGTTGGTTGTTGCATAAGAAGTGAAGCTGCCGTCACATCCTGCTGATAAGAATCAGCACATGACATTTTTTCACAGAGACGAGAGGAAACACCGGCGTCTTCATCCCTGCAGGTCGTAGGTGTGGGCGTGTGTGTTTTTCTTTCCACAGGGAGCGAGAAGACTCTGCCTGTGTGCGCGCGCACACACACACACACACAGGCAGGTCGAGACTTAGGAGAAAGCAGGTGTGTCCGGTTGAAGAATGTTCTACCGAAACCAGGGAAAGACAAAGAGCGGAGTGTGTGTGTGTGTTTGTAAAACAACACTTCAAGCAGGGGCTGATTGTCGACATGACACGTGTCTAGACTGAGGCCTCCCCAGTAATTTACTCAGCGTATCTAAAGTACCACAGTATTCACCGTCTAAAGAATAAAACCATCATACTTTATTTATTGATTTATTGGTAGCTTGCTTCGTTTACTTGACGGCACTGTAGTGAAGTGGGATCAAGTACCGCGAGCTCCGCAGGTCGTGGTGGAAAAGTCCCCGCTGACTTTCCGCGTGACTCACGGTTCCAGTATTTCTGACGTCTCCACCGACAGGAAACTCTCCCGGTTCATCAACGGCTGTGTTCAAACTACACGCAACCGCTCTTTAATGACAGAAGCATAACAACCACAACGTCTCCATCCTTCACTCACTCGTCACATTACTGTAAACGACAGCGACGACAGGAAGGGCGTGCGACTACTAAAGTACACAGAGAGAGAGAGAGTGCAGCGTCTTCACCTTTAGCACACAAACAGGTTGTGGATTCACGCAGACCGTCTAAACAGCACCTGAACGACACACCCCGACTCACCGCGGCTTCACCTGCCGCTGAATGCGTCTCTGTTTCCTAACAGGTCACGTTGTCCTGCAGACGAGCCTCTGATCAAAGAAACATGACGTACGGAACGGCCTTAAGCGCGACACACGTCCGCCGCTTCCCGCAAATCCACCGTGCGCGTGTGTGTCTAAATGGACCAAACTGAATTTCTCCCATATGTGCTGCTTTGTTAAACCACACACAGAAACCAACGTGCTCACAGCTGAAGCAGCAGAAAACACACACACACGCACGCTCGCTCGCCGGGCGTCTCACCTTGCCCGTGATGGCCGACCACACCTTGAGCGTGTTGTCGTCCGAGCCGCTGACGATCAGGTCACCGCTGAACTGGAGACACGTGATCACGTGATCGTCGTGGCCTTTCAGCACCTACACGGGGGGAGAGAGAGAGAGAGAGACGGGCGGATTTAGCGACGCCCAAACGCAACAAGCGCTCGCGCTGGTGAGCCGGATCAGCTTCTGCGTACCATCGGCTCCCGCGCGTCGCCGTTCCTCCAGTTGTTTTCGATGCAGTGCTGTCTGATGTAGGCCGACTTCCACGGACTGACCGCAGCTCCCGGCCTCGCACACTTCCTGCGATGAGAAGATGCACACTCCGATATGCCTGGGGAGAGGACCAAGACAAAAAAATAAATAAATACAGCTGCAACACGTCATCTACTAAGAGACATCGGTTTTAATTCAGGTGAAATATTTAGCATTTAGGCTTTAGGCTAACGTTAGCGGCTGTACTGTCAAAGAATCAATATTCGTGAAATGTGAAACTAGCGTGGCGCTAGTCCCAGCCAATGCCGGCGCTGCTCCCGCCGGGACGAGCGGGGTGTGGCGCCAATACAAATGAGCTTTATTTATGAGGCTGGTGGGCTGCAGTTGACGCTGGCTTCATTAGTATGGCTGTGGCGCGCGGGCGGCGCTAACGCGCGCTGCCTTCATTGGTATGACTGCCGAGTGCTGGCAGTGAATCTCAGCTGAATGGCAGAAAGCCCAGACACACACACACACACACACACGGAGCCACTGCATTGCGCTGAATGAAGGAGGAGTGACTGGCTGCCTGTAGACGTATTTGCATGTTACACTGGGGTTGGAGGGCGCTACACCACCGGTGAGCTCCTGCGCTCAGGCGCCACACGTTGAACTCAGCAGCAGCGACTTTCTCCCTCAACACAGGAAGAAGGGAGACTGCACGGCTGAGCTGCAACTACTGTGTCCATTTGTTTCAAGGGACCCATTTGCACCGGGAAACAGTAGCTGGCGTTCGGAGAGCGCTTACCTTCCTCGCGGCACTTCTCCCTCCACAGCAGGTTGTCTTCGGCCAGGATCCTCCAGTACCTGCAGGTCTGAGCAGCGCGCAGCAGGTCTCTGGGAGGCAGGAAGGTCAGCACGTACAGAGCCAGCTGCAAAACACACCCGTGTTAAATAAAGCAGGTCAAATAAAGCAGTGTGCAGGCGGACGGTTCCCCGTCACGTGTCGCGGTCTCACCTCTTTGGGCAGCAGGGAAATGAAGTCCCTCTGGAACTGGGGCTCGATGACCTGCATCATGTGCTTCACCTGGCTGGTCTCACACCTGTCAATCAGCTCGTCCAGGGCCAGCAGCCTCTCGGGGCCGCTCCACGCCTGCGGGGGGGGAGACAGAGGAGGGTGAGGACGGAGAGCGAGGGGGCGGGGGGCTGTTCCGAGGAGGAGCAGAAAGCGCGGCGACGTGTCTGCTCACCTGGAAGGTGTGGAGCCAGTCCTGCAGGCCGGAGGGCGGTGGACCCGAGGTGACCCGCCGCCGCTGGGCCGAGTGTCCATTGGCCAGGCGCAGGTCACCGAACGTGGTGGGCGTGGCCTGAACCAAACTGGAGGGACTGGGTGGAGAAAAAGAGGAATCAGTGACTCCTGCATTAAAAACAAAACACGCGTCTCTGGTGGTGGTCGACGGGCGACGTCGGCTCAACCACAACTGCACACGTCAAACTTCAGTTTAGACCATTTCAACCTTCAGAGGAGGCAGAACCGGTGGGGTCGGCGGCCATCTGCCTCGGCCGGTCACATTTGACTACAGCGGGATCTGAGCGGCTGTTAAACGCGGCTCGTGCCACAGACGTCTGTTACCTGAGGTATGCGTTGCCTTTGCAGTGCTTCTTTCCTGAAGGGAAGGGTCGGCCATCTGGTCCGTGGTCCAGCTTCCTCTTCATCTGAAGGTTTAAACACAGTAGGACACAATGAGAGACGGCAAAACTGTGTCATGTTCTTGTTTCTTTCAGGGACCAGAGATTATTTACAGTCTATGAAAATAAAATCAGCTACTGCCTTTCCTTCCCTGACACACTGATCCATCTAAAACCGAAAGTGCACGTGTGGATGCGGCCTGCGGAGGAAATGCAAGTGAAGTTCCTCGGATTCTTCGGATGCCTGAGGGTGTCCGCGACGTTCTCTGTGGCCACGAAGGGACAGAAGTGTCCCCAGCAGTCGCTGCAGCCTCCACATAATTAACAATAATTTTAAAAAGATGTCGGCGTTAACAACAGAGACAGTGGGAACACCTATAACCGCACGAGCCAGAGGTCTGAGCCGGCCTCTGTGCTCTCCGGGTGTCTCTCTCTCTCTCTCTCTCCGTCTCTGTCTCTCTATGAATGAACGCAGGAATGCAGAAAATTGGGGGAATGTTGCCGGTGCAGCACTGGTCTAAAATAGAGCAGCACACGCTAGCAGGCTTCAGAGCGCCCGCACGCGCGCACACACACACACACACACACACACACACACACACACACACACACACACACACACACACACACACAC
>JAUMHJ010000010.1:1552135-1569483 GCA_032361105.1 Microctenopoma lineatum | reverse complement strand
GGCTTCAGAGCGCCCGCACGCGCACACACACACACACACACACACACACACACACACACGAGCCTGTACAGGACAGAGTGTGTGTGTGTGTGTGTCTCCTCCTGGCATCTTCACATGAAGCCATGGCGTTAACCGACAGGGCTGCATTTACAAAATAAAATACGCCTCACTCTCGCCTCGGCTCCAAACACTTTCTCCACCACCCAACTCTGGATAATCTGCTTTTCATTTTCTGGCTCTTTCCGCTCTCTCCTCTTCTCTCCACCCTCGGTGCCGGTGGCTTTTAATAACAGATGTCGCATCTGTGTGGATTTCATTAAGGCAAAGAGGAAAAAAGCTCGACTCCGGGCTAAAAGAGCAAAACAATGTGTTTACTGTTGAGGGGGAATAAAAAGCTCTGTTGTGAGCTTCACAGGAAGAAACGTCTGTTACTGTAAAGTAGATCTTCTCTCATGACCATGACTGTTGGCGGTTTGATCTGTGTTTTTACAGTAGGAAAGCAGAAAACATCCATTTCTAGAGTTTCATTCCTGCGGTTTGGAGATGTGGAGACGGACGCCCTCGTTTTTACACAATTGTTGGTTTAAATGCTTGAATTTGAGCAGAAAGTGCAGTTTACAGAAAACTATCAGGCTAAAATCCATTCTTTGATCATTTATAAGATTTTTTTTTGTACTTTTCTGAAACCGAGAGTAACGTTAGATTATATCTAACGCCTCCTGTGACCTCACAGAGTCCTTTTATCATGATCCGTGTTTGACGGGGCAGGGAACATCCTCCTTCAGCACATTTCCTAGGTTTCTGTGCTGTAATAAGAAATGTGAAGGGTTTATTTTATCATAGTTGGAGGCTGTAGTGAAGAACGAGCTCCTTCCTGTTCACTAAAAATATGCTCTGTTAGAAATCCACATCACGGGGAAGCGTTTCAGACCTATGCGTGATCAGAGGAGATATGAAGACAGTAGTCTCTCTCTCTCTCTCTCTCTCGGTTCCGCAGTGACACACCGCGCATCACGCACCGACACGCGCACGCGGCATTCCGCTGTCAGAGGGAGAAACGCCTCGTCATCCCGGAGCTGCGTGATCCCGACATCGTTTTTTCCACTTATCATGAATATAAGAGAAACAGTCCGTACTCACTTTATAGAAGATGAGCTTCAGGGTGCCGTAGAAACCCATGACTGCTGCTGCTGCCGCCGCCGCCGCCCCGGCAGGTGAAACCCACCCCCCCGGAGAACCGAGACGGAATCACTTCCACCACAACTTCAAGTCAATACAGATTCAAACCCTCGAGTCCACGAGAGCGACACGCGACCATTAGACCCCGTGACGTCAGCGCTCCGCGCGGGTCAACCGGTGAATCGATGAACAAGCGAAGGGCGAAAAAAAAACCCGACTAGTTGAGAGAGAGACGTGTCCGCGCTGCAGCTCCTCGCCGGAGAGGACTGAGTCTCTCTCTCTCTCTCTCCGTGTTCAAGCGCTATGACGCTCGACCTACACGGGAACACGCAGGGACTCCCTCCCCCCTGCGCGGGGGGAGGGAGGGGGAGGGAGGGAGGAGGAGCTGCAGAGCAGAGCTGCAGACTGATTAGATTCATGTGGAGCATGCATCACATTTTGTGACGTGTGGAGTCCGCGAGAAGACAAACGTCACCAGCCTTTCTTTACCTGGCACATGACGTCACGCGCGCGCACACACACACACACACACACGGTGAAGACCACGTGTCTTCAGCTGCGCTACCATCGCTGCTAAAGCGTTTTTTAACCGATCACTTCACGTTAATAAGCTTCCCAGGACAGCACTGATGGTGATGACGTCACGACCCCGACACAGATGCACGCGTGTTCACGCGACATCCACCTGAACGCAGCACCTGCGGCGTTTCACATACGCACGTTTGCCTGTACACACGCACGCACGCACACGCCCAGCGGGGGGTTGACCGGAGGTCACAGTTTTCTCACAGCTGATTGACCTAAAGGTCACCACACTGAAACTCCCACAGGCCCGAGAGGCAGTTAGAAGGTGGTGGTGGTGGGGGGGGGGGGGGTAATCTGGGCGATAAACCCTTCATCTGCAGCCTCGGGAGGGGGGGGGGACAAAACATACGACACCTCCGCGTCTCTCACCTGCTCAGCTCCTCCTGCCGTTCCCTCTTTCTGGACCTTGATTTACTCGGTGAGGCTCGTCATGTTTGTGACTGTCTCACACAGACACACACACAGGTGTTTCTAATATTTTGTTCCCGTTCACACTGGAGTGATAACTACCTCCCATCTAAAGTCTGCATTTCACTAATATTTACAGACTGAATCCGCGCGGCCATCTTCAAATCGTTAAACACAGCGGTGCATCTACACAAACACACGACGACTCAGCGTCCTGCAGGTCTGCAGACAATCACTTCCGCTGGTAATAATTCCCCCATTACAGCGGAGAAACTAATGTCTCCTCTGGTCTGAACAAACAGTAGAAAAACCCAGCGTAGCAGAAACTTCACCCGCGTCGCACAGATGAAAACAAGCGGCGGGGATCAACACTTACAGAAAACGACGACGAAGTGAGCGCATCACTTATTTAACGTTCTCTCTGTCGAGCACTTTAAAAGTGGAAATGCAGCGAGCAGACGTTGTTGTTTTTACTTCCAGCTGCTTTTCCCACAGCAGCTGAGCCGTCAGTCACCGTACCTGCTCCGACCCCCCGTCCCCTCTAACCAGGATCATTATGGCCCTGGTGACCTTTGACCCCTGGGTCTGTTCATCCGCAGATCTCTCCGTCACCCCGCCACTTTCCTCCCATTGTTCCTCCCACTTTTCTCTCGCCGTCTCTCGTTTCTCTTTCCCGTTGCAACACGTTCGTCTTCGTCAGATATACTAAGTATATAATATATCCCACCTCCTTATTTCTCTTCCTCCGTGTTTCAGCTGCTAATTTTTATTATTATATATCACCAGGTTCATTTCAGGCGTTGCAGAAGCACCTGGGAGCGATTAAACCGACCAAGTCTGAAATTACAGGGAGGGAAAGTGTGAAAATAAAAGATGCACCTTTCAAATCAAACGTGCGCTTTTATCTTTTTCCCTGCATCACACAATGAAGGAGCTCTCCGAGCCTCGTCGTGCTTTGGATACGACTGATCCACGATGTGCGTCACGGAGCTGCGCGCTGCCCCCGTACAAACCCTCAGCCTCGACCTGCTCGTTACCACGACTCTCACTCAGCCACATTTCTAACAGCTGGAACGTTTCCTCATCAAGCCTCTGCTCACCAGATCCAAACACCCGGGCGTCATCGAGGGCACTTATCACTTTCCCGCATTTGTTTCTTTCCCTCTTCATCTTATCCATCCCTGTCCTCCGTCCACACGTGTGGTTCACACAGGTTTTCTGCTTCAGTACTCCCCCCCCCCCCATCTCTCTTTTCCCATCCACACCCTGTTAGTCCTTTAAAACTCTCTCTGGTATGCAGACCCAGCGAGTCTCTCCCTCCGACGGCCTTGTAAAGCCTGAAACGTGTGTGTGTGTGTGGCCGACCGACACTATCTCACTCTTTAGGATTTTCTGTGTGTGTTTAAAGGAAAACACACACACACACACACACACACACACACACAACAGAGTTAACTACTGTCAGACACTGGAAACCGAGAAAACCACTTCAAAGGACACACACACTTCAAACACTGAGGCAGATGTCGAGTGTGTGCGTGTGCGTGTGTGTGAGTGTGTGTGTGCGTGTGTGTGTGCATGTGGCTGGATTAGCCTACAAGTGTGTGAAGAATCAATAAAGAGAGAAAGATCAGAGGAATGTGTGAAAGATTGATTTTCTGCGGTTGATGTTTCATCTCCCTCGCTCTCTGTGGACGACTGTATACAGTGTTTATATATATATATATATTTATATACTGTATACATAATATAAATATATATGCATTCACAGTAGAGTACAGTAGAGCTGCGCTCTCAGCTGGAGTCATTTCACTTTCAGCCTTTCAAACAACCAACAGAATGAACTTCGGGGGTCAGATTATTGACCTTTTGCTGCAGTAGCAGCAGTGGCAGCAGTGGCAGCAGCAGCAACAGCAGCAGCAGCAGCGTGCATCTGCTAAACCTACAAAATAAAAGCCGTCTCTAATCTTCTGGCCTCTAGAGAGATGCTGCCGTCGTGGCCGCGGACGGCCGACGCCGCGTCCTCAGACAGCAAACGGTAAGCAGAGCGGATGATGTGCCTATCGAGCCGCTGGGACCTGAACTCAGACGTGTGTCCATGTCTATGCAGGGGTGGGGGGGTGGGGGGTGGACAGATTACAGCGGTTCAATGCAGCAAAGAACAGGTGCTTCATAAAGCGTAAAGACACCACGGCTGCAGAGCGGACTGTGTGTTCATCAATAATGAATGCAGGGAGTGTTGCAGGGATGTAGGGATTTAGTGCTCATGTATATTTTAATAAGGAGCTGTGTGTGTGCGCGCGTGTGTGCGCGCGTGTGTGTGTGCGTGTGTGTGTGCGCGTGCGTGTGTGTGTGTGTGCGTGTGCGTGCGTGTGCGTGCGTGTGCGTGCGTGTGCGTGCGTGTGCGTGTGCCTGAGCTGCAGTTACTCCTGGGATGAATTGTGGTTGAAGCGTGTTAGTGATCATGCAGCAGTAAAAGAGGAAATACAGGATGGAAGGAGAAAAGCTCTCAACACACTGTTTTCATGTAATTCATATGTTCTTTTGGCTTCGGTTTAACGTGTAAAGAAAATACCGACGACATGTCTGAATGGTCAAAATGAAATGGAGAAGGAGTGAAAAGAAAGAAACGCTGCATGAGACGAAGTGGCAGGAAAATAAACAACAAAAAGTTTTACTGGCATTCTTCAAGTGTCGCCTTACAGGCTGTAAAACGGGGGGGGGGGGGACAGCAGAGCACCTGTTCTTCATCGGCTTTTCTCTCACACACACAGAGACAAACGCTGAGCCGGTCCCTCCGATGTAAAGGATTCCTGTCTGCTTCCCGCCGTGACGCTGCAGACGGAGAGCGACGGAGGCCACATGGCCTCACGCACACACGACAGAGAGAGAGAGCTGGACACAAACATGGCGCTCATCGTACCGGCGGCAGCAAGCGGGACCCAACCAACCGGGCGGGTTCAGCGGGCTGTTGTCACGCTCAATAAAAAGAAGTCAGAGCTACGACAGCGTTAGATTAACGTTAGGTTCATGGTTCAGAGCGCTGCCTGCTGTGCGCCACAGAGACAGAGAGCGGGAAGGGGACAAAAGGTCATCTTCATTCAGAGGTATTGTGCTGAGAGCCAGACAGGGTCGCCTCGACTCCGGCAGAAACCAAACCGAGAGCCGGTGTGACCCTCCGGGAGCCTTTTCACCACCGACAACATTAACAAGCGAGCACCAAGCAACAGGGGTTTCTGAGGTGGAGCCGTGGTTCGAGGCCCCCTGACTCCAGACTGCATCCACCATCAGCGACGAGGTGTAACGTACTAATGACGTGCTGCGAATCATTACTCTCCCCGTCAGTCACAGCACAACGCGCTGAATTACATTTGGGAACGTGGCGGATCTCGCCTCCGGACTGCACCACGTCGCAGGTTCAACCCTCCGTCCTGCTGACGAGCAGAAGCCTCCAGGAATGCTGCCGCAGCTCGAGGAGCGCGAGCGGGTGAGTGTTTGGGGGGGGGGGGGGTTGGGGTGGGGGGCGCTGACTCTGCGGGATGAGCGCGGTAGACCGAACTGGCTGGATCGCTGCCCGGTGCAGGAATGTGACCTCGTGCACACAACTGAGGGAGAGAGGGAGGATGTTAAGGTGTGTTAGAGTGAGAGAGAGAGAGAGAGAGAGAGGAGACCCGCTGGACCCACTCACTCGTTGGAACAGAGACAAACACTCAACACAAACGGACTCGAGGCGAGGAATCAAGGTGGAAAACTGAGGAGAGAGGGAGACGGCGTGTGAAACTGCGCGAGCCTCCAGTTCGCCGGTGCGCTGCAGGGTGGACGGTCCACAGTTTGAGGCCTCAACACATCCACGCAGCCTCAGCGCAGCGCAGCTCGTGTTTAGAAGTCGTAAAGCGGGACCATGACATGATAACGAACTCCTTTCAAACACAAACAGAAATCCCACCACGCACGAGCCCAGTAAGCGAGACCGATAAGAGGTGTGTGTGTGTCCACATACCAGACATACCAGCGGGGCTCTGATGTGCTTGTGTTCACATCAGTCATCTGACCGTAGCGCGGCCAAGTAAACTGGTTAAAAACACAGAGATAAAACCTCCAAACTGAGTATTAATATAATTCCTGCGCATGTCTGACCAGATTAGTGCCCTAGTTTTTTTCCTATCTGTCTGCCACACACACAGACACACACACACACACACAGAGGAATTAACACTGAACCCGATTCTCACCTTGACCCTAAAAACCTGCTCCTCTCTCCTTCCCATCTCCCTGGGAAGAAATGATATTATACGCTACACATTTCTTTACGTGCGCATCTCCCACGAGTCGCCCAAGGACAAGTTACTCGGTGTGTGATACGGCATCTTCAAATGTACGTGTGTGTGTGTGTGTGTGTGTCCAGCTAAAAGCAGCCTTCATACCCAGTGATCCTGGCGAGTTGTGAGAGGAATGTGAGGAATGATCACTGTTGCACATTCCTACACACACCTACTGTGTGTGTGTGTGTGTGTGTGTGTGTGTGTGTGTGTGTGTGTGTGTGCGTGTGTGTTTCAGAGAGATAAAGTGTTCAAGGGTGGTATGATAAGGCTCCCATCTACAAGCAATCCAGGAAACCCGATGCCGCGGCGCGGCGGTATCGTACAGCGTTGTTAAATTACTGGCGTCCCTTTAGAAACGGGCATAACTTCCCTGTTAGCATCACGGCGGCCCACATCACACCCGAATAAACACACGGCACTGGACAACAGAAAGGCACACGGCGCTCCTGAGGAGAGGAGGATGAAAATGCTCGTTGAGGCTCAAGGTCTAACTGGACGGATGTCTTACGGGAGACGGGGGCAGAAATCCAGCTTCAAACATACTGCGTTTTGTTGCCTTGCGTCATGAATACTCTGGAGCATGTTCTACGCCTGCCGAGAGTGAAAGTAGGGGAGCACACAGACGCACACCCACCCACAAACAGCAGCTGGTGTGAAGCCTGTTTATACAGACAACAAAACCGGAGACACAACAGCACCTGAATGCATCACAGGCAGACGCCGACGTCATCGTGGTGGAAAGTAACGTAGAAAGTGAACTCACTCACGTGGAATTACTTTTACTTGTGCAAATGGTCCGAGCGCTTTGCCGCTGCTGCACATTAGTGCAGGTTACTGAGAGGGCGGTGGCGCCACCTGCTGGCTGAGCATTCAGTCATACATTTACAGTAGGTAACTTCGTTGGTACAAATGTGCAACATCTTTCGGGCATATTTCATCACACGTTTCACACGAGTAGGAAAATCCTCTCCCTCCTTTCAGTTCTCTCCGTATCAACGATCATCGCTGACCTGACATAAGTCACCCTGAATGTTTTTTAGCGTCTGACTTCATGCAGCCTGAGAGTCTCCCTCTTCTTTCAACGGGTCACTGACACACGCACTACTGACATTTTATACTTGGGGTCTTTTGCTGCAAATTTGTGACAACAATGTCCAAAGGTGATTAAATCTCGTGCGTGTCTTTGTGAACAAGCGATTTTCATCAATATGAAGAGACAAATGTAACAGTTTCACGCAGCGAAGAAAACCTAGGAACAAACCTCACAGAGGGCAACATTGGGAACTATAAAAAAATATAAAAAAGAATCAACTAAAGAACGAATTGGTTACACAGAATGAACACTCAAGAAATATAAAAAAATTAATAAACGGAAGAGGAAGTGACGTCAAACAGCGCTCTGATGAAGGCTACAGCGTCAGCAAGCAGGTAAAAACAAGTGTGTGAGGAAATCACACCTAATGAGTAAACAGTCCTACCTGGCTCTGTGGTGATAGTGATGTCACCTCTGGGTTCTCCGCCTCTTCCTCCTCCTCCTCCTTTTTTATGTCCCCTTGTTCCTCGGTTTGTGCGATGCGACTGGTCATGTCGAGGTGAGCGTTTCCGAACGACTCGGACGTACAGGAGTCGTCCGCGATGGTGACCAGGGAGACTCTGACCTCCTCCTCGTCAACTTCTCCTCTTCCTCGGCGGAGCGGGGAGAGGAGAGGAGAGGAGGAGGTGGAGATCGGTGTGTGGCCACCAATGAGCTTTCTTTGTACTTTGCCTTTGGAGGCTACCTTCATCTCCTCATCGTCGTTATCATCTTCTCTACTTGAGAACGGAGTTCTTAGCGTTCTGTCCTCCTCTTCCACCTCGCTCCTTTCCTTATGCTCCTCCTTCATCTCCTGCGTTTCCTCTTCACACAGTAGACGTAGAAAGAATAACCATCACTGTGAAGACACGTCAGTAACTAAGTCAGGATTATTTTCATTATTGATTATTAAGTGGATAAGTAATTAAAAATCTCACTGTTCGAGCAGCCTTAGAAAACACAGGATATTATTTCCACAACGTGAATGAAGTAAATAGTAAAGTATATATAGTTTTAAACTTTCCTGACTAAAGTTGAGTTAGGATGATGTTTTTAAACCAGTCACATGTGTTTATCCACATTATCAGCGACCTTCAGTCAACTTTATACGAACCGATTTCAACCGACTCACTTGACACATCTAACATGTCAACATTTACTTCCTACTTTAGATATTAGGTAACGTGGCCTGGTAGCTCAACGGGATACGAGTCAGACTGAAATGCAGAAGGTGCCAGGCTCAAATCCCGGCCCAGACCCTGCTCATCGCCCAAACCAGGTGTGACATTCAGTGGTAGCTCCTTGTAAATTGCTTTGGATTAAAGAGTCGTTTCTACCTCCTAATTGGGCTCATTTAGTCTAACTCAGACTAAAATGTGAAGCACCTGTTTTTGTTGTCCTAACTCTAACTCTTTGAAAATCAGAGAGACGGTCTGACCCATTGCATCATTTTATGCTGTGGGGTCTTTTAGGTCCCACAGGACAACAGACGTTAAATTAACCATTGATAAATCATTCAGATGACTTCACATGTAGAAGAGCACAGTATCAAACAACCCCTATTATTTGCAGAACATTGGATGAATGAAAAACATATTTTGACAGCGAGAGATTTGACTTGGGGTTAAAATGACCCCAGCACAACACGAGGGTTAAGCCACAGAAAGTTTCTAAAATACCAAAAACAGAATTTAATATTGCTAAATGTTATAAAGAAAACGACACTGACCTTTTAGAAGGTAGATTTTCTCCTCCAGCTCCCCGGACTTTAAATTTTAAACACCGGAATGTCGCTTGATTTCGTTCTTCTGCCTTTTATGCGTTCATTTTCTTCGCAATTCAACTCTAAACAAAAACACGTGTCTCCACTGTTCACTATGCTGCTCTACGTTTAGGTTATAATCGTTTCTACTACAAATAGAAAAAGGGACCAAACTTTTCTCCGTTGCTTTTTTTCCCTCCCCCTGCACATGGACCTTTGTTTGGCGCCATTTGATGACGTCAGTATCACCGCTTACGCGCCGATGTTTTTTTTTCGTTTACAAAATGTGGAATTATTGTTGTTGTTTTTGTTGTTATTATTAAGTTTCTGCATGTTCAGATCTTATATAGTTTAACTGATGTACAGTTCAAAGGAGAGATTAACTTCAGAACCGTATTTTTCAGAATTTATGAAATCATCAACATTTATTTACTTTATTAGTAGTAGTATAGTTTATTTTTTCAGAAAGTGCCCTTTGTTAGTAAAAATAAAGCAAACGTTCGGGACTACACCAAGTAAAAGTAAATGTTTAAAGGTGATTCTATGGTAGATGGGCCAAGGTCACCAACACAAGAAGACGTGTGTAAAAATATAAAATCTGGTAAGGGTGGAACCAATTTTAATCACATCTACTGAGCGATGATTAATGAATGATAATCCGTCATCTTTTATTTGTTACACTATACTGTATACTGTATATATAGTTTGAAAGAGTTGTAGTGAACAGAAACGAAGCCGAGTGCTGGAGGAACAATACTTTATTAATTAGAAGACAGATTATTTATATCAATTATTAACTACATACATACTGTATATACACAAAACTATAAACATCCTCATGTGAACAAACATGGCACAGCAGACTCCTCCAAGTGAGTCACTGATGGTTTGAATCAGAGACACTTTCAGTATCTCCTCGTATAATTACATTTTTAAAAACTACACGATTCCCAGTGGTTTAGCATTTTAATCTGTTTCTTAAATACAATAATAATTTTAACAACATTTCTATTTCAAATAAGCCAAACGCACAGAAGTGCCTCAGCTTGGTTAGTGACATAAAGGTGCAGAATCATAAAGGCATTTATTAAGACACAAAATAAAGTTCAACCAGAACACGATGTGAAACACCAAGCTGGGATTCAGTCACATCCATGAACACTGCAATTGGTCATGTTTTAAACAAAATCGCAACAACATTTATAGATACTGACATGTATTTCTTCCCTTTAAAACAGATGAGTGTGACTGCTTTCAGGAGACCACAGACGCTCAATGTGTAATTATTTGTGCATAAACTGGATGAACCTGCTTAGTCTAGTTGTTTTTTGGGTTAAAGTTATAAGAGTGCAAATTAGTCTTAGTAAAAAGGTTTAGGGCTGAAACAAACAACCATTCCCTTTAATCAAGTTGTTGTTTTGGTGTTATACAGTGGAATATTTTCAATGTGGGAAGGCCAGAGTGCATATTCAAGGCATGTGCGTGACTTCGGACAGGTACTCTGTCTAACTTTAGACTAACCCTACCCCAACCCTACTCATATTTTCTCGAAAACCAGTGCCTATGGCTAGTGCCACTGAAAGGCTTGTGTGTAATTTGCTTTGTAATGATGTCAAACACATCATGTGGAGTATCTGCCTGGAGAGAAGGAAACTCTGCTTGATTCTGAGTTGCACTGCCCACTTCAAGTTAGAATATAGCCTGTACTTCCAATGTCAAGAGCACCTAGTAAAACCAATGACAGAATAGACTTGAGATTTTTGAACAAACATTTAAAGGTCCAGAATCACCATAAACACTCAATTTCAGTCATTCAAATCCACACAAATGTCTTTGCCCCAATTTTGCTAAATTTGCACAGTTAAATGAACGAAACCCACCTTGCCACTGCTGATCTGCTAACTTGCTAACTTATGAGTTGAGTTGATTGCTAGCTTAAAGTTGTTCCCCTTCTTCATTAACCTTTACAACAAAATACTAAAATACAAAGCTCACAAAGCTTTGTGACTAACTGGCATTAGCATTTTCCAACACATTTAGCATGTTATCAGCATGGCCTGTGTGAGGACATCAAGGTAAAGGTTTTATCATGTTGAAGTGCAGAGCACAAACGCTACATTGCAGCTTGATCAGTTTAGAGCTATATTAGGTTTTCTTTATGTCAATTAGTGCTAAAGAAACTCTTCAACTGACCAATGTCAATTATGTTAATTTGATTAAACACAACTTTAAATGGGAACATGCAAGAACAGTAATAAAAAATTGTTTGGACTACATATTGATGCAAGGTCCAACTACCCAATAGGACCACGTTATTATGTAACGCAAAACTATGGTTCTTGCTTTAATTTAATGGGGAATATTTCCCAATAAAACTGCAAGTAGTTAAACTACCAACAACTAAGTGACATACAGAAAACACACCTTTTTTTCCCTTGGAGGCCTTCCAGCCTTGGTTCCTAACTGGCCCTACACCACAAAACATGTAGAACCAAATATTTAAGATACATGGATGAATTTCACTGTGCCACTTTCTGGTCTGACAAGACCTTAAGAGAGGAACTGGGATTTTAATTAGGAATTGGACATTGCATATCTTCATTATATTTAATCCTGGAATTAATTTTCAATCATTACTTAGATCAACAATGTTTGAAAGAACAGCTGCTGTTGGAATAGATTATATTGAAATGTTGTTCCTATTGTCCTATTGAGCACACAATGAACACAACACTCTACAATATAACATGTACATCTTCAAATTAGTGTAGTGAACATTTCCTTTTACCACACGTTTGAATGCATAGTAGACAAATTAATCTTCATGCTTTAATGATGCCATCATATTGGAATGTAGCCTCTTTTCTTTTCCACCTAAACTTGAGATTTTTGCTAAGGAATGTGTCCTTTTTGTATTCCACCTCCATGAAAAGGAGTCTGTACTTCATATTGGAACATAGCCTCTGATTCCCTCAAACGAGAAGGCGACATGGCATAAACTTCATATTGGAACAAACCCTCTGATTTCTCCTGTTATCTCCAGCTTGGTCTAGTGGCCTTGCCAGAATCCCTAGAGTGAGTTGACTTGTCGGAGAAGCTGCCGCTGTCATTACGTCTATGACCTTTAGGGGGAGCGACTGAGTTGTGCAGTGGCGAGTTAGAACCTACCCTGATGGTCTGAGACCTGTTCAGTGAAGGGGACAAGTTAAGGACATCTAAAGATCGGCTGGTGGTAGAGACTCTCAGCGACCCTGTTCGAATGAAAGGCGGGGAGGTGCCGGAAGGGAGGACAGAGGAGGAGGTGCTTTTCTTCGGGGAGGATTTAGGGGAGTCAGGAATAAGCATGTTGTGGGTCTGTCTGAAAGAAGAAGAGGCAGTGTTTCGAGCAAAGCCTGGAAGTGGCAATGATGGATGAGTAGTGCCTTTGTGCAAAGGGGTGGCTGGTGCACTGATGCTGCCACTACCTCGTTCTCCAGCGAGAGTAAGTGCTCGTAGAGTGGAGCGACATATCTTCTCTTCGGGCTGGGGTCTGGGTTTTGCTGAGGCTTTTTGGGCATGTGGTCTCCTCTGTAAAGCCAGGTTCTGCTCCCTGGTAGCTGCCCGTGTACTCCCCAAAACCTTATGATCTTTTGCATCTTTTGAGTCTGGCACCTTGTGGATGCTGGAACGTCGCGACGAAGGCGCCGTTGAGGGCCTCTCTTTTTGTCGGAGTGAGTTGCTGTTGAGAGTTTTGGCTGTTTCGGGATGTTTACCAAGGGAAGAAAAACTTCGGCCAGCTCGGGAAATGGGCACAACCCGCCTCATACCCTGGCTCTCAGAGCTTGTGAGTGTGCGGATAGGCTTGGAATTGTTGGGAGTAGAGACATTTGAGGTTGTGGGTTTCATGGCAGTGGGCTGAGTTTTAGTAGTACGAAGGTTCTTGGAGGATGCTTTGGATGAAGTTGACACCTTTTTATTCATGGAAGGAGTTGATACCGAATTTCCTTTTTGAGAAGTAGCAGCGTTGTTTGGACTGTGGCGATTTGTGGGACCCAGGAGGGTCTCTGCATTGTCGCTCTCATTGGTGGAGCCCTCATTGCCTTCCACCTGCTTTTCTTCTTCTTCTTTACATTTGTCAGAGGCAACTGTGGTGAAAGCAGGAACTTCATCTGCTGATTCAGTCTTTGTGGGACACCATCCAGGGGAAGAGGCTTGAAGTGACATGTCACAGCGGGAGACAGGCACCGGTTGGCTGCTGATGGGTACAGGCACTTGCTTCTTATTGGCTGGCTCAGGGTCTGATGTGTTATTTGCTACAACAGAGGAAGCTTGGTGGTTTCCTCCCTGATTGTCTATCCGACCCTGATCATTCTCAGTTTGGGCATGTGTGTCTCCAGTTTGTGCAAGTTCCCCAGATGCCTCACACACACCTGTCACACACCACACAACGACCTTTTCTGCCCGTCCCTCATCTTCCTCTTTTTGTGACAAGGAAGAGCTAATATCAGACTTCTGGACACTGGATTTGTCCAAGCCTTCTTCTTCCAAATCAGTGATTGTGATATCATCCTGATTACATCTATGGTGGTGACTAGCGTGATGCACTTTGTTGAAGCTGGTCTGGGCGACCTTGCTGAACACTTTCAGCTCAGGCACCAGTGTGCATGTCTCTAAAACCACAGACATGGTTCCAGTAGCAGAAGCCCTCTGTTCACAGTCCACATCAGCTTCGTTCATTCTAGCTGGTTTGCCCCTTAAATCGGAGGGCCTACGGTGGTCTGAAAGTGCAGTAAAAGCCAGGTTGAGTTCATTGCTGCCATTGTTGTTGTAGTCGAATTGCTGGTTCGAATCAGAGGTAGGTTTCACTGTAACTTTATTGATGGTGTCTACTGGCACATGTGTTGAATCGTAGCTGAGGTAACTGGTGGTTGTTTTGTGTGAGTTTGTGTTTTTCAGACTCAAAGAGGTCTCGGGAGGGGAGGAGGGAGTTTGTGATGACATTTGGCCGACTTGAGGCTGCTGGTTTTGGGGTAAGCTGCATGTTGTGACACTTGGGCATTGAGCTAGTGTCTGAGTTGAGAGTTCTGGACTTCTACCTGTAGATTCATGTGAGGCTAACGAGAAACCTGTCCTTGCCTCACCCCAAACTCTCTGCTGGGCAACTTTACGGTCTCGGCTTGCCATTTCCAGGAACGTGTTCAGATCTCGTTGTGCAGCAATAGACGGTGAGTTTGATGGTGAATTTCGGGAGCGCCGCAGACTTCCCCAGCGCCCCGGGGGACTCTGGGAATTATCTAGGGGTGAGCGGCGGCAAGACTTCATCAGCAGCCCGGCCTCGTCGTGTTGGGACATGTCATTCTCACTGCTGCAGCGAAACCTGAAGGCTACACCCTCCTACAACATGATCACATAGTGGACATTAGCAACCAAGCAACTTGTGTCTTAACATTAAATTGTGTGTGTGTGCGCGCCTTCACCTACCTCCTCGCCTCCAGCCCAGGAGTGCCTCTTCTGCTCCTCCATCACCTGTAAGCGTCTAAGACGAGCTGCCTCCTTCGCCTCCCTCTCAATGTTCTCCTTCAGAATGAGACAGAAGTCACTCAACTGCTATCTTCCTGTTTGCACACCAGGTGGCAGCACAAGTCAGTACTGTTCAGTACTGTATTTTAGAAGATTAAAGGTTCCAGATTCCATCCACAAATGTTGGAGGTACAATAGTACGACAGAGTGGCTTTGCACATTAATAATCTTATTCTTTATTCTTTTTCTCAGGTTGTGTTACCGCATTCTTTGTCACCAATACCCTTTATTTCAGGTACCTTTTTGTATAGCAGTTTTTTTTTGCACACCAGAAGCATTTAAGGAGAAGACCCAAATTATTTACCATAGTTCATAGTGTGCTGTGGTTATATCTTTAGGAATTTTAGATCATAGTAGCCAGTAAAATGATATAATTAGAATGATCTTGCTCTTTGCATGACAACCATTAAAATGGAAACCTCGTGCCATCACCTAGTGTAGTATCACAATATTGATATGAACATCTGCTCTGCCGCATGTTGTAGTTTACGTTTGACCTTAAATGTGGACATGAATGAACCGCATGTGTGTTTACCTTCACAGCGTCAGTGAACCTGGAGCAGAAGGTGTGAAAGATGCCGAAGCAGTCGTCCAGTCTGAACGTGTCTCTGTCCTCGCAGAAGAAGTCGATCAGCTCGCTGCCTTCCTTCTTCAGCTGCTGCCGACTGAGGCGCAACGTGCACAGAGACGAGGTGGCACGCTGTGGTGGCACAGAAACACAGACTTAAAACTGAAGCACGACAAATATTTTGAGCCCTGGAGACAGCGTTTAGGTAAATTACCTGCAAAAAACTGTCCAGTTGCTGCAGTAGCTCCGTGTCTCTCTGGACGCTCTCCTCCAGCGAGTGTGTGCGAGTAGTTAACCACTGCAGTTCAGAGTCCAGTATTTCCAGCGAGATCCTAACAAAACAGAAACAAAACAGTTGATCATCACTAACATGAGACACGATGTGTGTATCTGGAGAACTGTAGAGTTAGATGTGTGAATATGACATGATGTCTCACCTGGCTGCAGCCTGAATGCGAGTTAACTTCCGGGGAAACTCCAACAGCTTTTCGTCTGTTTTCTGAGCTTCCTGAAGAATGAGGAATTCTTTTACTTAGTGTTTATAGTTTTTGTGCTCACTTCTCACAAATGACTTCTAAATATGGAACACAAAGCTTTTAACCCTGCAACAGGTAAAAAAATGTAAAAATACAACATTATGAGAGGCTGCTGACCAGAGCGACAAAGTGCAGCAGGTTCATGCCCGGTTTATTGGCCTTGGTGTCGGCCAGAGACAGGAGGGAGGACAGCTTGAAGCCCACTGCGTTTCCTGCATATCCTCCCTGCAACACACAGGAAAATGCATGAAGCAACAAAAGCAGCCACAGAGGTGGAACATGTACCCAGATACCAAAAGCACCACAATAAAAGTACACATTTTGCAGAAAGATTTCTCCTGTGGCTGGTAACTACTTTGATGATTAATGAGAGAGGAGCTCCGCTACGTTTTCAGGCTTTTCGCTAAACTTTAATTGTTTGGTATTTATTAACTGGATAACTCATACAGTAATTATTTGCAATCATTGTACCTTTATGTTTTTCATTTCCTTTATTTATGCTAAGTTTCCCTTTTTATTGGCGTTGGTGATCAATTTACCAACATTTTAATATCATGTATTCATTTTACTTTTGATTGTTTTATTTACAGTTATTTGTTTCCATTTTGTTTTTTCTTATCTGTCTGCAGCTCTAATAAAAACACCCCCAGGTGCTGAGAATGTAAAATTATGAGGTGACATAAATGCACTATACATGGAGCTAACACTTGCATTTAATCATTAAGTTAATGGATCCGGCTACTTTTGGAAGAAACTGCAGACACGATTTTGTCAGTGAGGAAAAACATGATTCTTACAAACAGCTTAAAGCTAGTGAAGTTAATGATACCATTTCCTCAGTCTGCTAGCCCGTTTCCCTTGGTCTCACGTCTAATTATGCATTAATGCTGTTTTTTCCCCACTTACAGCATTGAGGATGTTTCCAGCCTGCAGCACCAGGTGGAGAACAGCGTGAAGCTGCTCACAACACATTAACTCTGGAGGAGAAAGAGAAAGAGGCGTTTTTATTTGCATCACAGGATAAAGAAACCCTCATGTGCAAAAAGATAAAAGGGAGAGGAAGAGAGAAATAGAGAGGCATAAACAAATAAGAGGACAATTCTCTATAATGCAAAATAACAGAAGATAACCAGAGTTTATAATCCTGAAATCCCTGTGTGCACCGCGGAGTGTGAACGTGTTGTCATCCACAGCATACGGAGGGTTAGTTAACAATTCAGGGTGTTATCAAGCTCACACACACACACACACACACACACACCTAAAAATAGTCAAGGTGTTAGAGTACGTGAAGAGAGGAGAGTATTTGATTTACTGTACGTTCATGTTTTTCTCGTAGAGAAGATGGAGACGAAAC
>JAUMHJ010000010.1:1521115-1545315 GCA_032361105.1 Microctenopoma lineatum | reverse complement strand
ACAAAGAGATGCCACAAAGAGACACCACACAGCCACACAGAGACGCCACAAAGAGACACCACACAGCCACAAAGAGACGCCACAAAGAGACGCCACACAGCCACAAAGAGATGCCACAAAGAGATGCCACAAAGAGACACCACACAGCCACAAAGAGACGCCACAAAGAGACACCACACAGCCACAAAGAGACGCCACAAAGAGACACCACACAGCCACAAAGAAACGCCACAAAGAGACACCACACAGCCACAAAGAGACGCCACAAAGAGACACCACACAGCCACACAGAGACGCCACACAGCCACAAAGAGACGCCACAAAGAGACACCACACAGCCACAAAGAGCAAGAAACAGCCAGAAGGAGAAACAAACTATAACAGTGAACAAAAAGACAAAATACAGCTACAAAATGACTGCACTCATATGATAGTTTGTTAACAAAAAAAGAAAATCTAATTCAGAATTATCAGATTCACCAGGTTTTCACCGCAAAGGAAGGACATGTAATTAATGTGAAAAGGAAGACTGCTTCAAAATCCAACTATATCTGTCAGATAAATGTACGGTACAGTACAAATACTTAGCTATTTCCCCCACCGGTGTGGACTGTAGGAGCAGTACAACTCTGCAAACCTGTTTCAGAAAGAATGGACTGACAAATATTTACACTACAAATTAATTTGACCTCTCCTCTATCACACACACGAACACACACACGCACACGCACACAAAGGGCTGATGACTAATCTCACCGCAGTGACTCACACCGGGAGACAAGTTATTATTAAATGAGACACAATTAGTGAAGCGACGATCATCTGGAGGCGACGTCAGTCGAGAGTTTCTAACTTTCCACATCACAAACGTCTCTCTACACGAGAACAGGTCTGGATTCAGAGTGAAGCAAATAAATGTAGTACTTCTGCAAGTAGGGGCCATATGCTCCCACTCTCACACACATTTTACTGAACCTTCGTATTCTCTGTCTGTGGACAGTTACTTTAACCCATGCTACATGTTTCAACACGATAGACCTCTCACTTCAGTCGGTCCATAACGATACTGTAACAGTAATTATTAACTTTTATTTAGTTGATCTATTATATGCAACGTAAAATTGTGCGTTTCTATTTTTGTTTAGTATCCGTCAATCTAATCGAGTCTCTCAGTCAGAACAAAGAGCTGGACGAGCAGTGTTCATATAGTTCTCATTAAAACTAGACCAGACCTAATGAGACTGAGCAGAATTTGGATCTGACCTGGTTCCTTAGAACAGAACCTACTCATGAAGACCTCTAACCCAGATCCAGGCACACCGAAGCATCCACACTCGGCTACAAGCCTTCAAAGTACGGAAGTAATTTCACATTTGTGACATTTGGTTCATCCAGAATAATTCACCATCAGTTATTATTGATTATATTTCATATTCAAAATCTGCAAAGTAACTTCCTAGTAAAAGTAAAGTAAAGTGGATAATACCCAAAAGTGTGTCTCACTCTGAAGTCGCACTGATTTTTAGCGTCGCCGCTCTTGTTGATGCATCTTCAGAAAAGTAGCCGTCGTCTTTCCCCGGGCTGAATTTTCTCCAGTGACTCAGTGGAAAAAAATAAGTGCTAGTTTGCTGCATATTCCGCTGGAGGAAAGAGGATGAAGGAGACAGCCAGGCCCTGATTTCTAATCCCCTGTGGCTGGGCTCAGATAGTTTCCAGCATGAACAGGAGATGGCAAACATTGATGTGATCATTTCAGATGGCTAAACTTGGCTAGACAAGTGGCTTCAGGGGGTCTGAGCGTCGAACCGCTGACCCTTGGGTTGGAGGATGACCGCTCTACCCACTGAGCGATCGCGCCGCCCAGAGCAGCTGCTGATACTACTAACACCACTCCAGACACAATTCTACTCTGAAAAACTCAACTAAACAAATCTGGGGCTTCAGGGACAGTAATTCTGCAGAGGTTCAACACATAAAGCATCAAGTTAAGCTACAACGTTCTCTGACTCATTTGGCTCAGCAGCGATCTGTGTTAACTTATAAACGAATTCGAGTGAACTGTAGTCTACCACTGCATTTTTCCACATGAAAAACATCAATGTGCTAATTCGTGGAAGGAGAGAACGAGCCCGGTGCGACATGCGTCTTTCACAACCTTACTGTATGTAACCATCAGTAAAATTAAGCGTGTCATTTATTAACATTAATTCAGAAAGAAAAGGCTTATAAGCCACACACTCTGATATTGTATTGATGTTTCTTTATTGATTTACAGCTACTTACTATATTTAGCATTAAGAAATGCTTTCCCTGCCGAATTGGTTTATTGCTCATTTACGTTTAGTCACAATAAGAAATCAGATTTTCTTTTTCAAATCTAACTCCAATGTTGCACCAAAGAGCAAAGTGAAAATCAGAGTTCACAGCAGTTAGAGAGAAGGGAAACGCACACTGTAACTGATTATTAATGTAGCATAATTTGCACTTGTCAGTGCAGAAAAGTCTAATTAACAACCTGACAGCTCCACAGTGAAGCTAAATCAGATAAGCAGCGAGGAAACGGCTCCAGACAGCAACACGTGAGTCATAGCTTTAGAAAAACATTATTTTCCCCGTCTCTTGCGATTTCTTTAGGTTTGCAGCGTGGCTGGTTGCCGTTCAGCCGTCTGACAGATTAGCACCCACACTCCCTCCGGCAGTGAGAGATCTGACGCCTCAGTTTGAGGATTACAGCAGCAGGTCAGCACTTTGAACATATGAGCTCAGGCTTCGGGGGGGGCGGATTTCCAGAACCCGGAACACCCCCATTAGGCTATTCAGAGACCATTCAAAAAATTTGAAACCTTGAAAAAAACTCCAACAACAAGGACAAGAAATGTCCTCCTGTCTAACCTGGAAGAGACCTGGATCTCCTTGGGAGACTAAAATATAAAAACAAACAAAAAAAAATAATCCACCCTATACAAAAAATTACCAATGAACATAAAAAACAAGTTTCCAGTTCAGAAATTACTACTAAATACACAATAATTTACTAAGAATGAACAAATAAACATTCAGGAATGTACCCACAGGACCCTGTATCCAGAACTTCTCTGTAAACAGAACCACAGGTGCTGGATACTAACCACCAGACACAAACCCGCTCTCTCGGTCGCCATAGATACTCCAGTAAAACTTCCTGAGAAGCTGAGGGCCTTTTTTCTCAGCAGACAAACAGTAAACACACGTGTATGTGTGTGGGTGGTTGGTGGGTGATGGAGGTGTTGATGGGGTGAGTGAGGACCCCCCACATCGATGTGGCTCAGAAAAGCATCTCAGCTGCTTTTTTAAATAGCATTAGCATGAAAAACAAAACAAAAATCAGTTCTGGTTGAGGTTTTTGGCGCCGATGTGCCAGAGAAGGTGTTAAAAAGAACAGATATCTGCTTTAAATCTTTTTTTCTTGGCTCTACAGAGACGTTGAAAGGTGTCTTTGTAAACTGAGGAAGCGCAGAGAGATTAAGTTTACTGCCGTGTTTTACAGCGAGGGAGGGTCGCGCTGCCTGGGTCACTGCCGCCTATACCCATCCTTCCTGTCTGCTGTTGCCATAGAGACAGAAAGCAAAAGACAGGCCGAGAGAACCCCAACAGCGCCCTGTAGCTAAAAAACGTCATCTACGATATCTTCACTGGAGCTCCAGACGGGTCAGGGGGCTGGCTGGAGCACTCAACCCACTGAGGGAGCACCGGGGCCTGGCTGCTGACGGAACGCTCTGTCCAGAAACGGATGGTTTGACATTACTTTCCTATGAAACTGGAATAGCTACAGTGTTTTCAAGTTGGTTTAGTCAAACATCAATATTCCTTTTATTTGTAAGTTTGTAAAGGGTTTAAATTAACAGATTTCTGAATGGGGTCTGGCGTGGCTATGTCTCACATGCAAACAGGTAAAGAAATGACGATTCAGGGAGCAGATCTTTCCTTTTGACCTTTCCTTTCTCAATAGGAATAACGTGCATGTTAAATCTAAAAGGCCGTAATGTTCGACTCTGACAGGGAAAACTGCATATGAACAAAAAATGTTCAAGCTGGTTTAGTTTTGTTTTGCTGGTTGCAGCTTCCCTACCAGTCAAAACTGAATCAAGACTCTCTGATTTAAACATTTTATCAAGCGCATTCAGGGTCAAAATACTGTTCCTTGTCCCGTGTCCTTCAATGAATCCCTCCCTGCTCCCTTTTGGAACAAAAAGATTGCAGATTGCATGGAAGCCGAAAATCACACTGATTTAGGACAGGTTAAAGTCCAGCAAGCAGCAGATGATTAAATTAGCAGATTTCTTAATGGGGTCTAGTGTGGCAATGTTTTCCCTGCACACGGGCAAAGAATGAACACACTCCAACTGCTGCAGCTGCGTATACAAAGGGTGCATGTTTAATCCTCGAGCACCTGAAGACCTCCTTAAGCAACACACTTTCTTGGCAGCATAAGAACTTTTATCTATGTCTAAAGTGAGTTATGTCATGATGTGACCAGAAAATATGTAAACATTGCTGCTCAAGGCGTCTAGTGTGCTAAACGAACAGATACCTGAATGGAGCCTGGCGTGGCGTCATCCGCCCTGCCCTTTACTTTGGGTCTAATTAAGACACAATGGGATTTGCTGGAAAAGAGAATCTAAGAATCGATTAATCATTTATGTCAATTTAAGTCACACTGCTTCACTGCTTCAAGCTTCTCAAATGCAAATATTTTTTCCCTCTAATGTAGTCAACTGAATATTGATATCTATAAATATACTGGGCTCTATAATAATAATAATAATAATAATACCAGTTAGAATTTATAGAGACAGAAAAGATAAAGTAGAAACTAAACACGCTGCAAATCATTACTGCAACATGTCAAACTGAGTACACACCATAAACACTGAGCAGCAAAGACAAGCTGCACTTCTCCAAATGGTGTCTGTTCAGCAGAGATCAACACGAACCACCGAAGGAGCAGTCAGGGAAAAACCAGAGACAGAAAGAAGACATAATATGAGCATCAGAAAACGATGCAAATAGACACAGCGGTGAAGGAAAAATAAAGAGTGGACTGTATAAAGAACAGTGTGGATATTCTATAAATGGTATTTAAAGTGTGGTTCAGACTCACTGTTAAGAACAACGTACAACACACAAAGGCATAAAAAAAGAAAAGCTGCTTAGAATTAAACACCTGTTTGTCACATGCACGTCGCCGAAATATTGTAGATATTGGACAACATCGAAAAAAACACAAGATTGAACAGTGTGTGAATATTACAGCGGCTGGTTGTGGTTGTTCCCCAAAGATGTGGGAGTTTAGGAGGAGTTTGGTCAGAGTAAAGTGCCACTGTGTTAAAAAGGTGGTTCGCCAGCACGGTGATGCATTATTGGCGCTGAATGACCTGGTCGAGTCGGAGAAGTCAAATGAGTCAGAATAGGAGACAGAATAGGGGACAGAATAGGAGACAGAATAGGAGACAGCGCGGGGCGTAGACTCCTTTAAAAACTTACCGGAGTGAACGTCTCCAGCGGCGCCAGCGCTCCCGAGCAGAACCTCCGCTCAAAACGACCGCATTTACGGCGAAACGGGCTTCAGCGAGTCCGTGTGAGGCCGGTCTGTATCCACAGGCTGCGGAGGGTGCGAAGCTCAGCGGCACACTGCCACCGGCGGCGGGTGTGTGCGTGTGAGTGCGTTCATGCGGGAGAGAGAGAGAGAGAGAGAGAGAGATGGGAACCCCGGGCAGTCTGCGCATGCGTTATCACTCACAGGTGAACGGGAACGTTTTCTTCCTTATTCTCCCACCTGCTGGGAAACATGAACGCGAAGACACACACACACACACACACAAACAGTTAGTTCATTTCATATTAAAGACGTGAGTGAGGGCACATCCAGCTGCGTGCGTGTGCTGCCCAGATAAGCTAAACCAGCCTCGCCCATGGCAAAAAAAAACGTCTGTCCGCTCGCTCTCTCTCTCTCTCTCTCTCTCTCTGTCACGCAGTTTAATGTGTCGAGACAATTTTCCTTCCCTTCAATTATTGTATGATTTTTTCATATTTTTGGGCCTCACCCCCCCCCCCCCATTAGACTGTAAATAGTTGTATTTATGGCTATTTTAAAAAAAAAGTAAAAAAAAAAGAAAAGTTAATGCACTCTGATGTGTGCGTGTGAGTGGTACAAACTTTGACTTGAGCTCAGCTGACCCCTGACCTTTTGAAGTCTAGACAACACTTAAAACTACGGTACTAAATCAGAACTTGGGAGTCCTTTTCCCGGTGTTGAGCTGTTTGGGAAAATGAGCCTGGATACAGCAGTCGAAGTCAGGTTTGTGTGCTGGTGTTGCCAGGTGAATAAATGCCTCTATTTAAAGCAATCAGGGCAACAGAACCACAAACAGACCAGAGTCTCATTCTAAAAAGCACACAGGAACAAATACTCACAATACTAGGACCAGCATGGTACTGAATCTTTTCTACACGTACTCCTGGAACAAGACTAAAATAATAATAATAAAAATACATTTTGTCTAAACTTTATTTTAAAAAAATGTCCAGCTCTACCAGTCCTCACACTAAAACCTCTTAATTTCAGATTTCCTGTTGGCCCATTAATGTATGTTTTACCATTTTGTGAGTATTGCTCCTTATTTCACTGTGCCACTGTTTTCTCTGCAGTTTTCAGCAGTCTCTCTATGGACTACATAACATGAGTAACACTACAAGTCATTATTAAATATTTAGCTTTGATAAGGTGCAAAGCTCCTTTTTATGAAAACACAAGCTTCATTAAAACCAAAACTTGAAAAGCACAGCTTTTTATCACATTAAATGGTGCAAAGGTGTAAAATGTTACTGCTGTTCATCCATTTCCAACTATTTTTGCACAAACTGTTTGTGCCGTTCCCACTTTTCCGTGTTTTCTGTTGTTATAGAAATCCACAAATTTGCAGTTTCCTAGAAATTCCTGTAATTAGGTTATTAAAATCCAGTAAAACAGAGACAAAGTTCTGAGACAGTTACTTGACATACCTACGCTAGCACCTGTTTCATTTCCAGAGGAATTTCTTCAAACTCACTGCTCTGTTGACAGCTGCTGTGACCCGTGCAGTGGAAAGTACCTGAAATCTTAGGACCAGTAAAAGTTTAAAACATTTGGATGACAGCAGTTTGAGGTCAAACAGAAACAAAAAAAAAAGTATTTTCTGTCAATATGTTTATTTGGTAGTTTTTTCAAAATGTTTAAAAACAATATGTTATTTCTGTTCACTTTGGTCTGATTTAGCCCTTTATTTTGGTCCAAGTGGTAGAAACGAACTTCAGGTTTCAGGTTCGGCAATCTATTCCTAACGTATTTAACAAACATTTATTATGAGCATGACATCAGTCTGTTGGAGGAAAACCTGTGGACAACACTGCACAGAATACTTGAAGAATTCAGAAACTTGTCTTTTCACTGTAGTTGATCCATTTCACTACTGTGGGAAAACATTAAAAGCATCATCAGTAAACAAAATTCTTTAACATTTGGTTTCCAATCGACAAATACCAAATATTTAACGGAACGACAAAACAAATTTTGCTTTGGTGATGAATTAGTAAAAATCTGACTTTTCCAGTCATTTAATGCCACAACAAATAATGATCAATAATCCCATCATCATATAAGACATAAAGAAAACAAAGAAAACCTATGGGCAATGTCCCTTTAAATTGAGGAGGTTCAAGGAAACATCGTTGCACAAAGGCTTTCAAAGTATTTGCATAGTTGTTTTTATATGGAGGTATACAAACAAAACCACATTTAAACTTAAACAAAGCAAACGAATACAAAAACTATTTAAGACTATGCTTTGGATACAGTGCAAAGAGCGCAGGGCCGTAGCTTATGTGGACAAAATAACAGGACCACTTCAAACATCATGGAATACAATTCAATATTGAAATTATGTTAGATTCCATCAAACCGTATCAGTGTTTCTGTTATTTTGTCCACCAAATCGTTACAAGGACGAACAGGTGAAAAGGCAGCATGAGTATCCGGTATTTTCAACTGAATGTAAAAGTTAAATCACGCCTCAAAGACTAATTGTAATGTAGTATTCCTTGGGCCAAACAAATAAACATTAATACCACCAATAATTTAAATGTCCACATCAACAAACAAGCAACATCCCCTGATTTGGAGATCTTCTGGTTTTGTAGAGCAGAAAACAGTTTGAATAAATAATGCGCATATATCCATTTCTTGGCCGGAGTGTAAGTGAACTGAACTGTGTGTTGAGAAGCACCGGCAGTGGACACAATCGTCCGCAGAGTTCAGAGCTCAGAAAAAGCTCGGGGCCGGACAGTAGCCATTCATCAGTTTATCGTTTGATAGAACGGACAGTGACTACACGCACTTTGCCCACTGATGAAATACGGTCAGCACGACCAGTTGCGTCTTTCTTTAAAAAAAACGAACGCGGCAACATCGTCGACATATGGCAGCAGTTTTTGGTTCGTCGGATATTGATGGTCTCAACAGATTGTCAAACGTCTTGCCACGTAAACCATGGATAAAGATGACAGACAAGCTGGCTGTCTTCGGTTTAGCTTCTCGCATTTTGTTACACTAGCACAAAGGCTTAAATGACGTTTCTACTTCGTGTCGGCTGAGGAACAGTCAAATGTTCAGCCTGGAAATGAGAGGAACAGATATGGGACACGATGATGTTGATGAAATGTATCCGACACATTAAAACAGAATTTCACATTTAAAAAGATCTAAATGAACCAAGAATTAGAATCCACAACTATGTTTTTTAGCTGAAAAAACTGATATGAAACAAATGACAAAACTGCAACAAAAAACACAACTGGCTGCAGGAAGCCGAGCGGCACACAGCACCAACCCCATGTGAGCGGTGAAGCGGTTTTCTAACTGTGGCGTCGAAGTGCGTCTGGTGGCTGTGAGCTTCTGACTGCTGGCAGTTCAAAGAACGGCTTAGTGCCACAGAGAGGATTAGATGGATTTACTCCCCAACACACGGAGACAGAGGCAAGAAAACCAGGAGGGGAACACAGTATGCGAGTGTGTGCTTGTTAAACAGGTCAGAGGTCACAAGTACTGTGGAAGTTTGTGTGGTATAAGAAGAAACGGTTCCCAGAGAGCTCCTGTCTTTGTTCAAGGGTTGAAAATGAAAACAACGAAAAGTGAAACGTAAACGTTCCAATACTTTTATACCACATTTTGATAAGTGAAGGAAATTCCTCTGAACTGGCATGAACGCCCTCAGAGACACCGCAAGAACAAGACAAATGTCACTGCCCGCTTCTATAGCACGGGCTCGGCTCTCCGCAAGCTCAACATCCATCACATCCCCTCTGAACCAGGCGCCAAAACAAAACAAACACACGGTTAACTGATCCCAAAAACATCTTCCATCTATCCACCGGTCACACGCGGGGAAACGTCCCCCGTGTTGGGTCAACTCTCCTCCAGCCACGAGGCGCTGTCTGTGCTCAGGTTCTCCCCCATCTGCTGGATGTTTTGCTGCAGGAAGCTGTGACACGATAAACTGTGAGCTGCCACGGCACCGTGGAGCAGCCATAGCTGGTTGTGGAGGAATTTGACCTGTGGACGGTGACACAAAAAGATGGATTCAACAGCTGGGAACTAGCTGCCACGGGAACGCCTCCCACTCCGTCATGTAAAATATAGGAAACGCTGCGGATCTGATTTTGTCACAGTCGCTGCATTTAAAAAATATCTGTGGTATTTGAATGTAACTGAGTCGGTCTCCTTAGATCAGTCTGTAGGATATTTTGTACTTTCGTTAAAACAATTTCTCTCGCCCTACAACTCTGAAGGACTCGTGTACTTACCCTGTTCTCCTCCAGCAGCCTGACTTTGACAGACAGGTCCTCTCTGATTTTCAGGTAATTCTCCCTCTGGCTCTGGAAGACTTTCTGGGCCTGCTCCAGTTTGGGCAGACTGGTGTCATCCCGGGGCCTCAGGTTCAGCTCTTCCAGATCCACGCGGTACGCGTCGTACTCCACCCTGTGAGACGGAGACGGTCACACGATTAAACCGCGTCTTTCTTTCCGCTTCACATTATTCTCCTGTTGGTTCCCATCTCACCCTCACATTACCTGGAGGCCTCGTACTGCTTGGCGTTGATCATGGTGTCCTCCATGGTTTTGTTGACCAGCGTGTTCATGTCGGACGTGAAGGCATTGATGGCCTCCACCAGCGTCTCTCCGCTCTTGGACAGAAACTTCTGAGCATCTGCGTTGGCGCCAAACTCCACCTGACGTTTACACAACGTGTCACACAAATCTGCTTTTTAGAAGATCGGTGATGTGACAGCGAGTCACCGCGAGACGAGAAGTAACTACAGGTTCAGTCCAGGATATAATGTATTATTAAATAATTATTATGTTATAATATAGGTGAGTAATAAGTTCCACAGGGAACAGTTTCATCTGGTTGCAGATGTTGTAGGGTTAAATATAAGTGTTTAAAACCACAGGATAAAACATTTATTATTAAAATCTAAATCAAAGACAAACCATCAAAATAAAATTAGAGTTTAATATAAAGTTTAAGGTTTTTGGACGTCGCCAATAATTAAATGTTTTGGTTTCAAACAATAATTTAAGCCACAGAAATGTTTTAATTATAACTTATTAATAAAAAATACTGGTAAAGTTTTTTTTAAACCAACATTACTGCCTATGGAAAGCTACATAACCGCCATCTTTCCAGACTCACGTGTAGCGTCGGCGTCTTCACGCTGAGCTCGCTGAAGGCGTCCCCCAGGGTCTTCTGGGTAACTGTTAACTGGGCCATCTGACTGGCTAGCGTCTGAGCCAGCTTGGTCATGCTACTGTATCGTTGTCGGTCGTCTTTGAGCAAATCAAGACGAGGCTCCAGTTCCGGATCCACCGTACGGGACCCGCGGCCGAGCTTCTCTGACAGAGCCTGTTTGGTACACTGCACGTAGACAGGCGGCGTTACCGCTGCTCTCACCGATGATATGTATTTTAAATGAAAAACAAAACGTCACCGCACCTTATATGCAGTGACGCTCCACTTGCGGACTCTCTCCAGCTTCTCACTAGCCGGGTTCTTGCTGTTTTGGACAACCACGGGTCCCAGTTTCTGCGGCGTCACCGGACTGTCTGGGGGAAGAGGCGAACAACAGCGTTAGGATGAACAGCATCCCACCAGAGTCTAATTCTGACTCAGATGCTGCCAGCCCCCATCCAGGTTCAGCCCGAACACGCCTCCCTGCACGCGGTTTACCTTTGCTCTGCTCCGCCTCCACGTCGACCTCTGGAGAGGAAGCGACGTTGTTGTCGGTGTGGCTGCCGTCACTGTTCGTTTCCTGTAAGAACGGAAGAAGAATGATTTAAGCTCAATTTGTCCTGGTAGAGTCTATGTGTAACAATTCTAACACAGATGATCCAATATTTCCAACTAAACCCTCGCGTTAATGCTGGAAGTCTAATCTTTACATACGACTGGATATTTTTTATCTTACTGTGGCGGCAGACAGAGCCAGAGTGATGAGAACTGGGCCCAGATGATGAATCTGTATATCTATTATCGGTGACAGTGACAATAGTTTTTATTCTGTTCAACAGACAGTCGATATTTCCACCAGTATGTAGAGATCAGTGTGTGCTATACACAAGAGTCTTTGACACAACAATGGAAAGAACCAACCAACAGAAAAAGGCTGGTAAAAAGCTGATTTCACTTCGGGTCCTACAAGACGAACATCACTGCAACTTACACTACAGAGGTCAGAGGTCGGAAATAAGGCAACTAAAGCTAGCAGCAGCTAGCACAGAACAAAGTTAGGTTTAGGTTTAGGATTGCCATGGAAACGACTGCTCCCTGTTGTAACTGGCAGCAGAAAAAACACACATTTATTCTCCTTTGTGAGGACCATACATCGATATAATGTATGTCAAAATGGTCTTTACAAGCATAGATAATCCCACACACACACACACACACACACACACACGCCTGTGAAGGCTTCACCAGGCCAGAAGACTTTAGCTCAAAGCTGCTGGGTCAAATTGAAGGGACAGCGACACGTCTAGTGACGCACAAAATGTTTCTCTCTTTCTCTCCCTCACACACACACACACACACACGAACACGCACACAAACACACAAACACGAACACACACACACACGAACACGCACACACACACCTCTGCTCTTTGTAAAGGTTAGAGAAGCTGGTGTGCAACTGCCAGGTTGTTGGTTTGTTTAATGAGCACTTAAAGGGACAATCTGCCAAAACCTCCTTAAACTGCAGGATAAGATCATGTGCATCATCGTCTTTTTAATCGATATGAGTTTTACCACTCGCATATAACACATCCAGCTGCTACAGAATTAGTATATATTTCATCCACTGATGATTCAGGTCATTCTTGACCGTTCAGTTTTGTTTTTAGCCTCTACTGGAGGGGACACGCTGTCATTTAGCCGCTACCTGCACCTAAAATATTCTTATTAGGCAAATAACTATTATAGTTGTTTTAAAATACGTGTGGCTAATGTTATTGTACTTTAATGCTTTAAAAATAAAACCAATTATTTAAATAATCTGGGAGTAAAATTCATGCTGCAGATACTAAAACCCTGCACACAGGCGCTGACATCACTCCCGTCACCTGCCACCGCTGCGTCACTGTAACCGGCTTATCAGACACGCATGCACTTCTCTGACCATGCCGCCGGCTCACTGTAACCATTCACTGTCGCAGTTTGCATTTTGTTGTCGTGACAACTGCAGATAACATTGTTGAAGCTGTTGGCGGGCTGTTGTGCGCCGCCTCTGCTCTTTTATCTGGCTGGTTACATAACGTGAACATGTGTGTGGGGGGAAAACAAATAAATCAACCACATGTCAGTTTTTCATATCTGTGCCACACACTTGATCTGAGGCTGGGCAATGTCGCGAAAAACAATCCCCACACAAATGATGAGTAATTACCTATTAATGCATCTGTTCCACGTCAGCCCCCGTCTGCACAACGGCTCTGTTGGGCAACGGGAACAGGGTTGTGTAGCCGACATTGACAGGGAAATAATGGAAGAGCCTTGGAAAGGATTTAGACCTGGATAAACAGCAGTTGTGCGTGTCTAGAAATGCTCATGAAAGTGGTTGATTGAAGGTATGAAACCACACCGAGGCAGCGAAGATGTGTAATTAATAAGTTAAATATGTTTCCCCCCTCGTTACTAGCATTAAAAGAGGAATATGAATAAACAGTAGAGTGAAAACAATACTGTGAGAGGACCAGTGCTACACTCAGTCAGTGACGCCGCGAGGTGGGGGGGGGTATGATGGTGGGTTCGCCATCACATCGGATTAACATCAGTTCACACTTTACTTTACCGTGTGTCTGGGTCACTTTCCTCACCTGCTCATATCTTGGAGGGTCTGTGAGCACAATCTGCACAAGCACCGGACAGATAAACTAGACGCTCTTCATAAACTCTTCATCATCACCTTGCTGCCTCTTATTGTGAAAGGCTGCTGACACAGGTACTGTAGCTTAACATACACTTACGATACCTGGATGATTGACTTGTTCCATTGGCTGTTTCCAGTCTGGTCGTGACGTGAAGAAGTGAAGGTGGAAAATGAGATCATCATGAATCAGATGATACACTGTGACTTTGATTTAAAAGTACCACTCGTACCGCAGAATGACTAAAAATATGTCTGCATTCAGAACCCATGACAGTAACAGCCAATGTAAAGTTAAGCTGCCAGAACACCTGCGAAGAGCGTTGAGGTGCACCGGTCGCTGAGGTTTTTAGAAGAGACTGCTGTGCAGATGATTCAAACAAAAAGAAATAGCCCAGTAGGATCAATAAATAATTAATAAATAGAGATTTAGCTGACGATTTTGCAGTCTTACACTGGCAGGAGTCTTTTCCTCAGTGGACACCTCGCCGACTCCTCTCTGCGCCGACTCCTCCATCATCTGCTTCCTCTGGAGATAAAAACAAAATATCTTTCATCATTTTGAAATAACAGCGTATAAGCTAGTCATTTCGGGGAATTGGTGTTTTTGAAGTAAGTCCGCTGCACTGATCACCTGTGTGTACAGCATCTATGTATTGTAATGATCAAAGGGAAACAGCAACATCCAGTGGTGGAAAAGCAAAAACACAAAAATGTGACACGACAACCTGAAGAAAATCTACATTATTATTATACGTCATCATTGTAGGTTTTCTTTGAGACAGTTTTTTGTGCTGTGAGACACTGGATGTTTAATAATTAGTTGTTAAAGTAAAGCATAACCTTTTTTTTTTACATTGTTTAGCTTAGAGATTACTTTGGAGTCATTCCTCCAGGACAGAAGGATCAAATATTTTTACTCTTTACTTTTTTCTTTTACAAAGAAGACCTTGCATAAGCACCATCAACTCCATCTGCATAATGTCAGAAAAAGGACTTATAATAACCACATATGTATGCAAAACAGCCACAAACAAATCTGTAAGAAAGTAAATAGCATATAAAGATACACAGAAAACTACAAATACATTAGAAGCAAAGAGTTGCAAAGCAATTATAAAAGACACAAAGAATCATAAAAAGACAGAAAGACAAATGGATGCTAGAAAGAGTGCAAAAAGACTCAAAACACCCAAATATACAAAACTAAATTGAAGGAACGGCAATGAGCATGAAGAGAAGGAAACTGTGTCAAAGAGCTGCAAAAGGATCACATATAGATTAAAACGTGCACAACAGAAGGACACATAAAGCAGACACACGGAAATAACCACAGGAGGAAAAAACAACTACAAACAGATAAAATCAACAACGAGATACAAAGACGAGATGCACAATAAAGCAACAACAAAGAGATAACAATAACTAGAAAGAGTCCAACAACATGAAAAGACACAAAACAACCAAAGAGAGACCCGGAGCTCCTACCGTCGAACACCACACCGTGAGGGATGGAGGTGAAACACACCGTCAGTGCTCAAAGATCAGCAGCAGCATAATTAAACTACGAGTCAGGACACGTTCGCACTTTATGGAGCTTGTAAGTCAAACCACTGCCCTGTTTTCATGTTGCATCAGAGGTCGCTTTCACCATCACCGGTTAGCGTACTTATACATGAAGTAGTAGAAGTAGAACAGAGCTAAACTTTGCTGTTACTCGTACCTGTCACTGTTAGATAGCAGATAGTGGGGTTTACATTTATATATAGGTATTGTGGGGTCTCGTTGAGGTGTCTGCTGCAACTTTATCACTGCTTCCTGTCAGTGGTAATAAAAAAATATATCCAGTTACACTTTATTTGAGGCAGTTTATGATGTGGTTATCGTACAGTAAAGTGTGAACTATGACCTTTTCTGCCTCCTTCGTAAAATCACGCAGAAACTTTTTTTCACTTGATCAAATGTCACGTCCAGGTGTCCCGTGTGGTTAATATTTGACTATCGTACATGTAGCAACACTTCTCCTAAATATGGAAATGCAGTTCTTACTTCCACTAACACGAGGATGAACTTCACCTGTCAGGAAACCAAAGCTTTCCAATGTGATATATGATGAACACAGAAATGTTGAACGCCAGCCGAGGAGGCCAAAACGTCAGAAACACACTGTAGAGTGATTTACAACTTATTTGTGATGAATTACACGAGGTTGTGCAGATACATAATAAAGTGACCAGTGGATGACTACTTCCTGTTTGGACTGATCATTTGATAAATGAGCTTAAGTATATATTTACCTGTAAATTCACTGTACCTGCAGTAAATCCTACTTTAATGAAAGTTGTGGTGTGATTGTTTTTAGTGTTTCTTATATTTTGTCCACTTGAGGTGGGAAAACATGTCCCCAACAGGCTGCAGCCTGCAAACTGAATTAAAAGTGGATTAGTTTGAGCAGCTTTCAGTAGAAAGCGTCTCTAAAACACCACAGAGTAAACTGTGCCTCCACATAACACAAATCCCCCGCTTGTGTCTGTTAAAAGCTGAGGACGTGATGTTTATTTCCCTGTTTACTGCAGTAAAACCAACGAACAACAAACAACAACTGTGACAGTTCGAGGTGTTTTTACCTTCACGGCTTTAAAAACAAACTCCTCCGTTTCGCGCTTCTTCTAACGGTGACTTTTTCCTCTTTCTGTCAGTTAAATCCTCATTTTCCTTATTGTCACAAAGCAGGACACTGGCTCAAAAAAGTTTAGACGCTCCAACAGCAAAAAGTCAAAACACCCGGAACTAGTAGTTTTTTCTTTAAAAGAGATGCTCGATTTGGTGACTTGACACAACCGGGAGGGCGGAAACATCGACAGTCCCTACGGAACTCAGAGCAAAACACGAACAAACGGGCTGTGCCGGATTACAAACCAAGCACACCGTTAACTGGCGTTAACTCGTGGAAACAAAAACGTCCAAACTAAAAAAAACGTCTAATTACTTGTGACCCATGCAAGCATGCAGGAACAAACACATGTAACTGTGCAACTACTCTGCTACAAGTAGAAGTGTCGTGGTAAATGTTTACTCAAGTTTAAAACCAATTACACAAGTACTTCACTAACAACTAGATTCCGTACATCCTTATTTTTAACACACTGGATAGTTACTCGCATCATCTACTTATGTAACATCACTACAGATGTGTAGAAATGTAGAATGTCCTGCATTAAAAACTTTACCAAAGTACCATTTAGCACAAATTCACAACAGCACATTATTATTTATTAGTTCATTAGAGTTTCATTTTAAGAATCTACATCTGTAGAGTTTGTCATGTCAGGTGTATAGGTAGTAGTGTAAGACGTAGGTCTACAGTCTGAATTGTTGTAGAGTTAAAGTAAAACTACACGAGCAGGTCATGCAGAGCTTGAGTAAATGTCTTGAGTACTTTCCACTTCTGCACTTAATAATAATATTGTTTGTTCAGATTTTTGTGTTTCTAATTGTACAAGCAGGTTCTGCAAGGGTAAATCTGTGCCAGTTAAATGCTAAAAAATATTTTTCTCATAAATAGTCAAGCTAAAAACCCTTCAGGATCTTCAGTGCAGTAAATGTACTGTAGGTGTAGTGACCGCTGAAGCCCTGGAAGTCTGCTACCTTCTGCACCTTTGTTGGTTCTTGGCCTCTGGGGGGCAGCAAAAGCTGTAAATGATAAATCTGCTGTTCACCATTATCACGTTTACCATGCAATAGACTGTATGATGTGTAAGTATTGTGGCAGTATTGTGTTTACAGTCAATAATTGCAAATCGTTTTGGAACCTAAACCACAATCAGAACCAGTTTTGCACTGATTTTGAAAACATGAAGAGAAACATGTTCATGTGTGTACTGTATAAACACAAAGTCTGAAAAATGGGCTTATTTTTATTTGATCGTGTAGTTTTTCACATTCTTAAAACTCAAATGCACGCTGAGAAGCTGAGAGGAACAAAAGGGCAGCAAATTTTCTTTCAAACACAATGCAGTTTCTTGTAAAAGGAAGGAAGATGACCTAGAGCAGTAGAAACAGCAGACTGAGGGGAAACAATAACAAAAGTGACACTTTGTTCTTGCACTCTTGGTAAATTCACCCATGTGCTGCTTTTAAAATTAGCTGATGAGAAATACTGAAAACTGTGTTATGTTCATCCAGTTAAACTATCAGGGGTCACAGCTGTCACAGGGCAGGAGACAGGGAATACTGCGGATAGGTCACCGGTCTATAAAAGAGCAGACCCATCAAGTGATAACATATACCATGAGAAAAAACAGCATGAGTTCAAACAGGGGACCATCGAGCACTGAGCTGTGCTGCAGCTTCCACACAGTTTTCACACATATTTTAAAGATAGGTGAAACGGAAAGCTGCCGTGGGCATGAACGTACTCGTCCGTGGGTGTGTGATGGGCCTGACTCTTGCCAAATGCATGTTCTAGCTGATGCAAATCCCCTCCTTCCCTGAAGACAATGAGTAGAAAATGCAAGACTGTACATCATCAGTGTATTGCATCACCTGCAATATTCATATTAATCACGTTGTATCCTCTAGCTTTACATTCATTTACTGAATTATTTAGCTTGGTGATTTTCTGCAGTTGGTAAGTGTTTTTTGAACATTGCTCAAAGTACATCAGCTCAGATGGTTAGTTTAAAAGAAATGGATATAAAATAGTTGGTTTAAAGTAATGCACAGTGGTTACAACAGACAATTTAAGTAAAAAATATGTATTATACATACATAAAGTACATTTTTACTTGACCATTTCCAATTTTCATATTATAATTTTCAGGTCAAGGTAATGACTGTTAATGACTTCCCTTTATAATCAAGGTAACTGACTAATAGTTAAAAAGTAACATTAACTCTCTGACACACTCAGAAAAAAACACACCTCAAACTCACACACTTCCTGTCAAAACCACATCCACCAACAAAGCGAGCGCTGCACCTTGGCCACTGTAGTGCTGCCCAGTAGCCTAAATGTGTTTCCTACTCAAACAGCAGAGTCAGTGCCTCAGCTGTAGTTCAGTGTCAGCAAAACCAAACTACTTTACTTAGTTCCATCAATAATAAAACACTAAATAGGAACCTAGTATCCAAAATGATGTTGAATTTGTGACAAATTTAAAGTAAGATTCTACATTTTAAACACAAACTGAAAAGAAGGGGAATGGCACATTTTAAATGTTGAAAAGTGTATTTATTCTTTGGTTATACTTTATGCATGACGACTTCACATCTTCGTCTTGGCTTGTGGCCGTGCTGTGCTGCAAGAAGGCAAAAGAAAAAGTATTAGAAAGTTGCACTGAAATGGAAAAACAAATTTTTTATTAACACAGCTTTTATACTTCGACCTATAGTGCAGTCTCTTGTTGTGTATGTCACTAAAGGACATGACACGGCCACTTGAGCTAAACTGATTATTTGCCTAAATATATACAAATCAGAGGTAATGCAAAAAAAATCTAGGCTGTGTGACTGGAACGGGAGTGTGGTTTACCATACAGATCAAATTTCTGTTTTAAATTGACCTTTTTTTTCCTGTAGCCATTCGTATGATACCATTTGGAATATGCTGTTATAAATATTAGTATCAGGACTTTAATGGAATAGAACTATCTCTGAGTGATGGCTGGTCTCACCTTTCTTTCTGTCTCTGTATATAAATCCCAGTAAAATGGTGGAGAGCAGGTAAGGAGTTCCCACAATTAGGTGACGCAGAAGTGTGAGAGAAAACAGTGGGGATGGAGGCTCGTGGGCTGCAGGTGGAACTGCAGAGAAAACAGAATCTTTACAACTAAAGCCATATTGGATTTGGATTTAGTGTAATGTGAAGTCTTATAGGTTCTTGGTTGTAAATTCCCAGTAACTGACAATCTGAAACCCACAGACAAAACCAGATTCAGCTTTTCCCCTTTTTAATGCTCAGCATGTCCTAATTGCTTCCTGCTTGTTTTGGGGTCAATAATATTGAACAAAATAGTAAACCAAGTAAAAGATGTAGCATTGAATTGGCATCGTCGCCTCCTGACCTCTGACACTCAGCCAGCTCTCTGGTGAGAATTCAGATCCACTGACGTTGCACTTGTAGATTCCCTCATGAGATTTAGAAACATTGTGGATGGTCATCTTTCCTGTGGAGGTGTTCCCGATCAGGGCGCCGTCTCTATAGAAACCAGCTCCGAGGCTGCAGCCAGGCAGCAAAGCTTTGCATCTGCAGCTCAGCGTCACACTGTCGCCCTCCATCACTGGAAGAACTGGACTCTCCAGGATCACAGAACCAGCTGGACAAGGGGATGAACACACAGAGAGTTTATATATTCCACTGAAAATAAAACTCAAGGTCTTAGCTTGTGTGCAACAAATAGAACACGGTCAACTCAACTGATTTGATTTCAGACTAGGAAAGAGTGCAGAATAACATTTATGTCTCCTTTTTAAATATGTCATAAGTGGTAATGGTCATTCCCCATTAATTTATTAATAAGCATTGTATTTTAGATGTGGTCTCAGACTTTTGGACTTCACTGGATACTTACCAAACTGATGTATTGACTTATATTTAATTTACATCACATGTCAAGGACGATTAGGTCAGAGATCCGCACCACCTACCAGTGACAGTGATGTTGACAGCGTCGCTGACCTCCTGTCCAGTTTCACACCAGTACACCCCGCTGTCAGTGGCGGGGAACGCTGCAGGGACGGAGCAGCTGAACGGACATTTGTGCTCCTGTCGGACAGTGGGCCACCAGAGGAGTTTATAGATTACATTTATATGATCTTACTTTCATATGTGTCTAATATCAGCAAAGACGTTTTCCAACTATGCAGTTGTCACATGCTGTATGTCTGATCTAGAAGGTCGGGGACATACAACCCCTGTGTTAGGCGGTGAGTAAAAATGATGTCCCCAAACAAACCTCACCATCCGCTGTCCTCTTCATCACCCACAGCCCACTGCCCTCTTCCTCCTCCTGCTCGCCTACACAGGTCACGGAAAAACTGTCGAATTTGAAGAACTGTAACGTTTTGGGCGTGACTCTCACAGAGACTGGTGAGGCAGGACAAAAGACAAGAAAAGGGACATGTGAACGTTTCAGCGCTGATCAGAAACAGCCCAAAACAATCATAAAGGTCTGTTTATCTCTTTATGGTGTAGTGATGTATGTTGTTGCCGTGCAAAAGTACATATGGATGCGGCGCATTTCATGTTGCTTATTTCTCATATTTGTATGCACTGATTTATAGTAGCGTCATTTTGTGTCTCACACATTTATAATCACCAAGAGATTAATGTTTTAATGCTAGAACCTGCCACGTTGTTTATGTTTCAACTGGAATCTCTAGTTTTAGTTATAGTTTCTTCTTACCTCGAGCTGAACCAGAATCCAGTGAATTCAACACTAAATTGGACAGAAGGAAGCAAATATTAACGTTTCTATGAATCTATATTATTATTATCACACGTTCGGAAATATACTGTTTAATTTTCAATAAAAAGGTAGCTCAGTTTATCTGAACCTATCTAAATCGGCTTCGGACTGGGGAGCAACTACGCTGATGAACCTCTTCAGGAATCGTTTACCAACCAGTCAGAGAAAAATTATTATCTTCTGTGGAGCTTCTCAGTCATCCAGTTCATGGTCATTTCAAAATTATAAAGACTTAGTTCTTTATCTCAACCCTGTCAAATAACTAAATAAGTCCACTTGAGCTTTGATGTGAGATGTGAGGAGAGGAAGACAGACCTGTCAAAGCACACTTGGCCAAGCGATCTCTATACAGACAAGAAGACTTTTACCTTTACACAGCCACTGTCATTATGAAGCAGAAAAGCAGGACGCAATGCTGTTTAAACAGTTTTCAATACACGTGCAAGCACACTGTCTATAATGTTTTGTATGTCGTAGCATGTAACTAGAACTAAGGCACCAAACCACGAAAACAACCACACTTGCACAAAAATAGGTCTTTATCTGCACCGTAAAATGTTTGGATCTAACTAATGCATGAACACACTTCAATGGCATTACCATGCAGTAAGATGACGTACAAATTGTACCAGTGTGATGTTACTTACACAGTAGTAGACACAGAGCTGACACCTCCATCGTCCCCTGCTGCTGAATGAGATACAGAGTGAGAAAGAGGTGGAGACCCACGCCAAGCCTCAAGTACAGGCACTGCTTACGCTAAACTTTAAAATAATGATGGCAAGAGTCTGTGAAACTCAGAAGTTTATCCAGAGCATGTTGTAGATATATCGTAAATATTATTAATCCCTCACAAAAAAGTTTAAAAGTTCCTATTATTAGGTATACTAAAGTATGTTTCCCAAGTATGCTTTATCTAGTAAGAATATTTGGAAAATATACTTTACCTAGTATATTTATTGCTTTACCTAGTAAGCATTCTTGTTTAATGTACTTCTAGTATTGCGAGTATACTTTTTTAATACTTCTTGGGACTTTATTTACCTGTCTTTTATCATACGGAATTATACTTCAAGTATACTAAGTATTCTTCTACTCTGAAATAACTGCACTGGTGTACTTCTCAGCTTTCTAGAGTATACTCACAATATTTTCTATTCTGTATTTCTAATATTACAAAATGTCCAAATATAGGCCAAATATTCTGTACATATGTCCTTCTGTATACTTGTCAATACACTCCATACTATCTGATCTGGCCTGTGAATAAAGGGTTGAGCTTTTTTTCGCATACTTGTTAGTATACTTAGTGTAAGTACAAATATAGGCACTTAATGCACTTAAACTTTACTGTAGACTTTTTATTATAACGGTACTTCAAGTATACCTATATGTAATTTTGTCTAGTATATTTATAAATGGTATATTTTAATGTCAGTGCTCTATTTAGTGTTATTATTTTACATCATGTATCTCTTGTATTAGTTTTAAATAGTGCTTGTCAGCTGTCTGTTGTTTTTCTTCCTCAGAACAGGGAACCCTGGTCCTAGAGAGCAGCCATCCCTGCATCTACAGCTTCTAACTGGCACTGAACACACCTCATCCAGGTAACCAACAGTGGGAAGTGCGGAGGCATCTGGGAAACAAAAAGCGGGAATGTGGTGCTTAGGTTCCCTGGGACCAGAGTTGGTTACACCTCTGGGACCTATCTCTGCTTTCAGCAGTTTGTAGTTGTGGTTCTCGCGACATCTTGTGGTTCTTTCTGGACAGCGCCGCGCTAAAATCTAAGTCTCGCGATACACGCGAACCTCAACGGAATCTGAACAGAAGTTGATTTAGATCCCATAAACCTGACTTTTCTCCAGGTAAGACACGTTTTTCCGCATAAAATTTGACAATACTTAGACATTATTTCAGACTAACCAGTTATATCAAGTTTAATCTGTTGTTTGAAGAGTTTCTCTGTGGAAAAAAATGTTGCGCCAAACTCTAAAATAAGCTAGTGTTAAAGCAGCGTTAAATAAAAATTAGCTTACAACGGTTAATTATATAAAAACATTTATACGTCGTTATACGTGGGTTTATGAAACTGGACGTACGAAGGTAGACAAGGAGTTGCTGCAAACCACATTATCTAAGCGTTACTTGATTTCCAGTGGCTGAAGTAGTGTGAGTACTAATACACACAGAAAAGTAATCTGTGCACTGAAAATACAACAAGTGTGTTAATATCACACTGTAAATGTTCCTGCAGGATCAAAGTCACCTAAGTACTGAGGCACTAAGTTGATATACACATAAATAAACGCCCTGCTTTGACAATTCAAGGAACATTTAAGTACAAAATCCACAGTGTAAATATATTCTGTCTGTAAGTCTGTAAGTAAATGTTGTTTGTATGTTTGTAAGTATAATTCTGTCCCGACATGGACGTATCTGCACCCAGAGAAATCCCCATTAACCCAGAATGATCACGACTTAATGCAAAACAAAAACCTTAGGCGTGTGTGTGGTGGTTTGGAGCCTCCAGACACGCTTTAGCCTCTCTGGTCTCTCTGAGGCTCCGTGATTGCTTCGGGGTTTGAGAGGGACACATGGGACTGTCACACACAGAGGCTCTGTCCCGATGAGCCTGTGACCTGTGCGCTCATCTAGTGATCTGTAAGGTCAACGCTGAGGTAAATGTACTGCTGCGGAGGGAAAAACACAAATAGCACAGAGACACTGTGCTCACGTCGCAGGTGTAGATAAGATCACGTTATGTGACCAGTGAGTGCAGACAAATGCAGAAGTCAGAGGGTGGATCTGCTTCTTCTTGCCGCTGCATTAGAGTTTCGGCAGAAGTAATCAGAGCTGTCTGGCCATGTGAAGTCTTTGTGCTTTTGTGTTTTGGGAAACCGATACTGTGACGTCACAGTTATTGTACTTCAGCACAGTTCACAGTCATTTCGGTGCATGTGGATGTAATGTTGTGTTGTGGACACAAGGTGGACTCCACTCCCCTGTTAAAGTTTCTATAGAACCTGACCGTGGGTGCGTAAGTGCTCTGTTTGTTACGTTCTGTAAATACACTTCTTCAAGTATGTGTGTTTCTAACATCTTTTATTAAGCGCACACACACACACACACACGCACACACACACAGACACACACAGTTTGTATGTCGAGGCGTGGTCTCTGTGGCATCTACAGTCCAGAACACACAAGTTCTGTGTGTTCAACACACTCACTCACGGTC
>JAUMHJ010000010.1:1502497-1517131 GCA_032361105.1 Microctenopoma lineatum | reverse complement strand
AGCTTCAGACCTTTGAGCTATAATTAGAGAGCGTAGTGAACTTCTCGTCTTGCTCGTCCTGGTTTGTTTTTCTAACTAATCTTCTCATATAAACTTGTTTCTATTAGTTAGGTAAGTTTTTCCATCACTACACATCTTGTCTGTAAGTTTGTACGGTTACCAATGTTGGCTCCCGTTATTCTACGCTGTTGGTCATTGTGTTTCCAGTTGGCTTTGTCTTGCTTGTTTTCTCTGCATGTCGTCTTGTTAGTTACCTTGTTTTTAACATGCCTTTATTTGACATGAGCCCCATGACATCTCCTGATGAGGACTCCGTATTGAGCTCTCATGCATTTCTGTTACTGTTCTCTGTTTTATGTATAACAATGAGCACATTGTGTCCTTCTCTCTGTAAAACCAAGTGCGTCTCCTCACCTTCATGAGTTTTGATGACTGCAGTTAGTAGCAAGTATCAGTTTCTGGGAGAACCAGTTGGGTCTAACTTTAAACCTAGATAAGACTGGGGGGGGATGAAAGAGAGACACTTTCTGTGTTTGTCTGTAACAGAACTGCTCCTTTCCTGCAAGAAAACTAAAACCTATAAAGACAGGTTTACCATCTCAGAGGATTTCCACAACGAGCACTGACACCAGTGTAGAGATGTTCGTTTCTAAAACCTTTTGTGTGTCTAGATACACAAAAGGTACCTTTCTGTTTCACCAGCTCGATGGGATGAGCTGCAGAAGGTGGTGGGATTGAATCCCAGCCCATCCCCTATACTTTGAGCACCTTGAGCACTAGCTCCTTGTGAGTCTCTTTGGATAAAAGCAGGCAGAGTAAAGTATCTATGAGTCTCTATGGGCTCTATGGACAGTTTGGACACAGACACTGGCTGGAATTATTTACCTATAACTGACATATTAGTTTCTAATTAGCTTAGTTTTAATAGAGAATAATCCTCGAGAAACCGCGATATTTGACCTTAAAACTTTGGTTTTTGACACCGCCTCAGTATTTGATGTCTTTTGTTATTATTATGTTTCTAATCAGCTCTGTTTCCAGTTGGTTGTTGCTAGCTAGCCTGTCTCTCTTCAGGGTAGCTCAGTGGTGAAGGCAGAGGGCTGGGATGCAGAGATAGCAGGATCGATTCCCAGCTGCGGCACCCAGCCCACCCCCCCTACCAGGTGCTAGCTCAGCGCTAGCTCCCCGAGCTCACTGCTCCCCTAAAAGCTGCTTCTTCTTCTCTGTTGTTCTAAATAATTCATTGTTTCTCGGCATTTGTAACGTAACCTCCTCACTGCTTCGCTGTACACACTTTAACATGCTAGTTGGATTTTTTTTTGAGGTATTAATAGCTCTTTCTAGTTTCATGTCTACCTCATGTCTAAGGTGAGAGATCGGTAGTAAAGGCCAGGAGTGAAGTGTTAAAGTCAAACCACGTCACGCTCTTTATTTAACTCCACTTAATGGTCAGGGGCATAGTTTAAAATATGTGTTTAAAACATCACAGTTCTAATTTTTGTCTTCGTCTCTCTGTCTCTGTTGATCAGGACAATAGATGGAGTGAGCGAGGGCGGGGAGGTGAAGCTGTCTCGTCTGCAGATGGAGGGAGAGAGCAATGACAAACCTCCTCCCGAACACAAGGTACAGGACTTCCTTCTCTTTATTTGTGATCTACAAAGGTGTCACAGTTCGACACTCTGTGGTTTCCTTTTGGGCATTTTTGAGTTTGTTGGGCGCATGAGTCACAAACAACATCCTGTTTCACAGCGAAGTCACTTTTGTTTTCCTCACTTGACTGTGTGAAGCTTCATGCTTAGTTAGAAGCCCGAAGCTAGAGAAAAGGGATTTTTTATGTATTGTGTGGGTCATCTGTCTTCCTCTGTCTACAGTGTCCAGCTCTGTGTGACAGTCTTCACGGCTCAGTACACGACAAGGAAAACAGTCCAATGATGAGGGCCGGTGAGAAGCAAACACACAAACGCACAATGGCTTCAATGAGTGCACTCAGAGTCTAACCTTCTCCTTTCCCGCCGTCGCCCGTGCAGCGATCTGCGCTCACGTGTGTAAGGTGTACAGGTTTCAGACGGAGGATCAGCGGTGGCTGCTGGTCAGGGAGCAGCTGTCGGAGACGCCGCTCTCCTTCTCTCTACCCAAACAGCTACTGAGCGCGCTCATACGCGAGCACGGCGGCAGGTCTGTAAGCAAGCGGAACGCTTTTCCTGTAGCCGGAGAGGAAGCGATGGGTGTGACGTAGAAAGAGGAGCGAACTCTGAGACCCTAGAGAAATAAGATGCGTTAACACCGTTATTATTGATTCTCAGGATCCAGGAACTGAAGGAGCTCGGCGACCTTTCACCCCACTGGGATGGGCTCCGCCACGATGTCGTCGACCGCTGCAACCAGATGATCGACCGTTACCAGGAAACACTCGCTGAGCTCGACAGACTCTCAGGTGCGACAGCGTTTGTTGGTTTCTCACTTATTTTACGCTGGACGATCTCACAAAGTTGCTCCGTGCTATTTTCCAACAGTGTCGCCCTGCTTCAAATCGAGCAGCAGTAAGTCAGACAGACACCTGCAGTTTGTTCCCACCAACCTGCACTCGCAGAGGATGGAGGTCACCAATCCAGACAGCACAGGTACCTCCAGGAGATGGTTTTTATTTCGCAGACCTTCGCTTATTCGCCGTAAGAGTCTCTCTCTCTCTCTCTCTCTCTCTCGCTCTCTCCAGGTGTGTGGTATGAGGTTATAACGTTCGGGGCTCCGGCCGATCACCACCTGGCTTTCAAACACGGCGGTCTGAAGCGGCTGCTCAGGAAACACGCAGACCACAGGTACAGGTGTGCGATCAGCGCCTTCGGTTCGCTCCTCTCCTGGTCCATTGTTGCGCGGATCATCTGAGCCGCTCGTGCCACATTCGGCCGGTTTGGTTAATCCTCGTAATCTCGGCTCTGTCAGGATTAGTGGCGCTGTTTTGTAGATTATCACACAGGAAATGCAGATTTTTTTTTGTGGAACAATTTGTCAGGATCCTCAGTTAACATCAGCATCTATGAAATAGAAGCAGCAGCTTAAATTGTGTTCTCGTGTTTGAATATTTTATGAAGAAGGTTTTGTTACTGAGACGTTGTGAGCTCAATGCTACGATTTAAACATACTGAGATAAAAACTTTTAGTGTTATGTTTTTATTGTATTAAAATAATGAGTCTAGTCTAATCTTTTTTTTTAAACAAATCAGATTTAATCTCACTTGTGTTAGTGTTTTTAATTTTTACAGTGAAGTGGATGTTGTGGAGGACTCAATATTCATGTGGTACTCCTGCGTGTACTTGAGTGTACAAGCGTTGGACCCAAACGCAGACCAGGAAAAAATCAAAAAATGATGTCACAATACTAAGCACAGCAAAAAAACTTGTTAATATACTGTGTTTGTTATTTTTCCAGCGGATAAATCATAATTATTGTCACATATATATCAGGTGTGATTACATTATAATGGATATGATGTGCGCTGACAGTTTTCCTCCTCCACCTGCTTCCAGCTCCGTGTCCTACTCCCGGGACGAGAGCTGCCGAGCCAGGGAGCTGCTGAGCACCGTGGCCCAGCTGCAGCCTCTGGTCTTCGGCCTTGCCGAGGAGCTGCTCGCCGTCTCTCTGGAGCTGAACGCTGCTCGACTGCAGCGGGTGCTGGACAGCCTGGCTCAGCAGGTGAGCGGGGAAGGAAAACACAGGTAACACATCCTTCTTGGACAGAAAACGGGCGGCATAAAAAAACAGGAGTCACTGAGAGCCTTTATCTGTCGTCTGGAACCAGACGGAGCTGTTTGTTCACGCGCTCAAAGACGAGCTGGTGAAAAGCGCCCTGCTGACCATCCACAGCCGGAGCACCGCCGGCTGCAACCGCGTCCACAGCAACGGGCTGGTGTGTGACAGCTCCCCGACCAGCCCGGATGATCGGCCTTCGCTTCAGGAGTACGACGAGGAGGAGTGGGCAAGTTGGAGTGTGTGGGTGTGTGTGTGTGTGTGTGTGTGTGTGTGTGTGAGGCTCTCGCCATTTTGTACCGGCTCTCATACTTGTGTGTGCCGGTGTAGGACAGAGTGTGGGCGAACGTTGGCAAGATCCTCAACTGTGTCATCGCCATGGTCGACCGGCTGCAGGGTCGCGCGGATCGGCCCCAGGAAGTCCCGCCCTCAGAGCAGCAGGAAGTGGCGGGGGACACAAACTCCCAGAACACCGGTGGGTTGTTATTTTAGAGCTCTGTGGGAGGCGTGATGAAAATCTCACAACACAAGTGTAATATAATAAATTTAACCGTAAGTGACCTGTTGTTAATTCTTCAGAAACACAGCTGCACAGGTCTGATCACATTTCTAACTAATCCCGTAGAATACTGGCTCTGTTCCAAACGTTGCGGTGTTCAAAACACAGCAGAGTAACTGAGCTCTTCTCCTCTTCTCCTCCTCCTCCAGTCTCCCCTTCATCCTTCTCCTCCTCCTCTGCCTCCTCCTGGCAGGAACAGCTGCTTCCCCTGGTGGTCACTCTCAGGGATTGTGTGCGTGAGGCTGTGGAGAAGGCCCGAGACGCCATGACGTTTGTGGTCCTGCAGGGGGCGCTGGCCCTCACTGTTGGTCAGGGAGCTGCACACGTCGTCCAGAGACGCCACGCCGTCTTCAGCCAGGCGGTGAGAGACCAGAATCAGTTTTATTGTGACTGTAATTCATGTTTAGTTGCATGTTTAAAACATTTCATCTTTTGCACATGTTGCAATAAATAACAACAATTTCCATCTGGTCATTTACAGCATCATCGATGTTTCCACAGTATTTCTGTGGAATGTGACGATATAAAATCTGCTTTTTCCCTTAAAAGCAAAGACGTCTTTAAGTCTCTGGCAGGGTTTTTGTCTGAGGCCCGTACTCTTCTAAACAGTCTTAAATCGTTGTTCACTCTGACTTCGTTCCTCAGACAGTTTGCCGTCGTAACGTCGTTTTCTTCCTCTCAGCTGTCGGCAGTCGTGTGCGGTTTCATGTTGAAGCTGCACGGAGGTCTGGAGGATCCCGAGTTCCTGCAGCAGCTTCACTCTGTGGGAATACTGGCTCAGTTCGAGAGCCTGCTCAGCACCTACGGTACCCGTACAAACAAGAGTACACTGAGCTGTTGTACGTGCTGCGTGGTGTGTGTAGCGCTACATGGTGTGTGTGTGTGTGTGTGTGTGTGTGTCAGGTGACGAGCTGGGGATGCTGGAGGACATGGAGGTGAGTGTGGACGACCTGAGCGAAGTGTCGTTCACCATCACTGAGGCTAAAACGGAAGAACCGGACGATCTGCTGCCGACGCTCAGCGGGACATGGTGGGAAACGCACACACACACACACACACACACCGCGCTGAGCTGATGGGAGGCTGACGTGTGTCCGTCTGTGTTCAGGGGCAGTTTGGTCGTCGAGGTCCCGGTGCCACCAGGGAACTTTGTGTCTTTGCCTCAGGAACTAAAAGGATGTTTGATCAGAGTTCATCCTGTTCTCTTCAACATCGGAATCAACCAGCAGCAGAGTTTAGCAGAGAGGTGCACACACACATACAGACACACACACACTCACACTCACCAAGCTAGTTAACGTTGTCATGCTTCAGAAACAAACACGCAGAAGTGAGCGTGAGAAACTGAGCCGCGGTGTGAGAGGAGCCGGCCGTCAAACGTGTGTATCGCCGTGTCTGTGTTGCGACACCTACGACAGAACCAAAACTAACAGCTTCGCACTGAGGTTAAGGTTGTTGCTGAGTTCTGCTGCTCGCTCACAAGAGAAGCTGACGTGCCGACGGCTGGTTGTGAAGTCGACTAACTCAAATGCTGTCATCCTGTCTTGTCTAAATGTTGAAATGAAATGGTAGTTTTCCGTTTTCTGTTGCCCAGGTTTGGCGACAGTTCCCTGCAGGAGCGAGTGAACCGGCAGAACTGTGAGCGCCTCAGAGAGTACTGCGACGCGCTGACGCACAAACTGCCTCACATGGGTAAAACTCGTTCCAGCGTCTAACGAGAGTCGAGATAAGAAGCTGACACAAAGCTGAACCGGCGTCTCTGTCCCTCTCTCCGTCCAGCTGGTGTCCAGCCGCTGCCGGACCTGTTGTCGTCTCTGGATCGAAGTGTGGGAAGCAGGAAGAGGAAGAACGTGGAGGTTCTGTGGGCTGCTGCTATGGTAGGAAGCTTACATCCTGGGAATGAAAGAAAGAAACCTGTGACTCGCCGTAGAGCTTTGTGTGTGTGTGTGCGTTGTTTGTTCAGGTGTGCCGTAAGGTGAACGGAGTTCGTCTGACCAGCTGTAAGAGCGCAAAGGACCGCACGGCGATGTCCGTGACGCTGGAGCAGTGCGTGTTGCTGCGGGAGCAACACACGCTCGGCCGGCAGCACTTCACCACCGCCCTGGACTGTATGAGGAGGTGTGTGCTCCCCTTCCTCCTCCTCTTCCCTCATTCTTTTCCCCTCGTTTATTTTTACGTTGTGGAACATTTTCAGTTTAACTTTTACTTTTGTTTTTCTCTGTTTCTACTTCATTTCATTCTCACCTTATGTTTACATCTGTTTTCACACCTTGTCTCTCATTCAAATTTTGCTCCTTCTTCTTTCTTCCTTCTTATGGGATCATCATCATCATCTGTTTTTCTCTGCACCTCTTCTCTGTCACCCCTAAATCATTAACGCACGCACACAATCTAGGTCTCGTCTGTCCTGGGGACACATGCTGGGCTGTTATTCCCAGTCAGAGTTCATAGTCTCTGGGTTAGATACAGACGAGCGTCCCTCTGACCTCCAGAGCTCGTGGATCTCACAGTGTTTGGCCCCCAAGGCTCCCAGATGGCACCTGTACCCGGTGGCCTTCCTGCTGGTGACCTCTCACCTCCTGGTGCTGTGGCTCATCCTCAGCCTGGTTGTACTGTTGGCCAAATACCAGTAGACTTAGAATCAGTTTCTGTCCCCGAAGAAGAAGAACAATTTCCCCAAAACTCAAAGAGAGTCATATTATAGTGTCGTATTTTTGCCCTGTTGTTTGATGTTGTTGACTTTTGGTTTCTGGTTCTAGCAAAGTGTCGGGTGACGCTGTTGTTGAACAGCCACGCCTTATAGTCTGTGGATTTGCCCGTGAACGCCTGGACTGATGTGTATGTGTGTGCACAGGGACGGTTGCAGGATGGAGAACGTCCAGAAGAACGTGGGCAGCAGGAAGTTCGCCTTCAGCGGCGTCCAGCTCCTCACCTTCCCAAAACTGTATCGCCCTCCAGACGGCAGCTACGGATAGACGCACGCTTTGTTTTTTTAGTTCCTGTACAGATATTTAAGATTATTTTATCATGTTAAGTGTATTTCGTGGTGTATATACATACGTGTATGTAGAATTTATTTTTATGACCCAATGTACCGTTGACTGTGGCTGTAATAAATAAAAACTCAGTGGGTTTTAATGATGATCATTTTCCTCAATCTAGTCCAGAATGCATTTGTTTAGCACCACCTGTGATGGAGGAAACCAACCAAACCAAGGTACATTTACTCATCTTTGACGTGCTGCAGCTTTAATTTGGATAAATAATCCTCTGTTAAAATAAACCATTCTTCATGATCAGTACTTATGCTATTGTATAGTAATTTAGGTTTTAATGGAGCATTCTTGTGCTGTGTTATCTTAGTTTACATTAATAATATGAATACTTCCTTCTCCACAGTTTAAAGCGCCGATCACTGTATTTGACGGTTTGACGGATTGTTTTTGTTTTGGTGGAGCACGTTTTTTCTGTCGGGCCGCCGGGTGGCGCCGTTTCAATGTCCGCCCGCGAACAACTGCGTCAATTCACAGTGAGTGTGACACAGTCATGACGGAAATGCGCTGCAATGGCCTTTAAAGGATGGGTTATTAAAGCGTTATTCAGCATTTAAGCCTGCAACTAATTTTATTTTTCATTATCAGCATAAAAAACTTTTTGTCATTTGATGAATCCATATATTTATAAAATGAAATAAAAATTCAATGCTCAAGATATTTAATGTACTTTTAGAGAAAGCATTCATTTTTCTTGCTTGAGATGCAACAATCAGATATTAAAATAAATAACTATTAGCTCCACAGCTTTTTCTTTTTAGAAGAAATGACATAGTTTCTATTTTTAAGAGGACTTGAAAACCTGTAGAAGCTAATCTAAGCCTAAGTCCTTTCAAGATTCAAAACACTTTCTTAATCCTATTATAATTTCCCCACTATAATTTTAGGACACCTTAGAAATCCCAACATGCACAATAACAATAGGTGTGATTGTCACTGTACAAGACGTACTAAACTTTGAAAATAAACTATATTTTTCTATCTCAAAAAAGGTATTTCACCCTTTCATTACAGAAACCTTAGAGATAACCATCAGTGGGATGACTGAGAATCTTAATAGGTAATATTCATGTACTTATTTAAAAAGTCTATTATTTTTCTTTCACAATAAATTTAAGTCGAGTGAAACAGAACTTCTCTGGAAAAAAACTGCTTAGTCTTCAAATTCCTTGATAATGAGCGACTTTTATTTTTTATTACCAGAGGTAACGCAGCTTTTATTTTGAAGAGACCCTCCGGATGTTGTCGCTCCCGTTAGCGGAAGTTTAACCAGGCAGCGTCAAAACAATGCAGCTTAGCTAACCTGCTGCTGCTGCTGCGTTGCGCTAGCTGTTAATATTCAACACATTATCAACCTTTAACCGTGCGCTAAATTTACCCTTCTTTGTTTACAAACGGTGGCGTTTATTCGCCTCCAGCCAGCGGTATTTCTTTTATCGGGAGCCGTTGGTGCGTTTGTGCTTTTCTTCCTCGGAGACGGTGGAAAATGGACGCGGCTAGCGGGCGTCTGTTACTCGACAGCGCGGCGGAGAGAAGCGGCTGACAACACGACAGGAAGAACTAAATAGCCCAGGCGAAGGGAGCGGAGCGGCGGCCGGAATAGCACAGAAACGCGAGTGAAACAGTCCCCCGGCCGCTCGTCTGGTTAGCATGGTGGGGTAGACGCGCGGACGCTCTCGGGCTTCTCCGACCGACGGACGGTTCGCTGTAACGGGGGAGGATCGTCATGGCGCCGGGCTCGCTGGTGGCGGCCTGCCGCAGCCTGGCCCTCTCTACGTGGCTTCTCTCCTTCTGCTTCGTGCACCTACTGTGCTTGGACTTCACCGTGGCGGAGCGGGAGGAGTGGTACACCGCCTTCGTCAACATCACCTACGTGGACCCGATCACCTCGGAGCTCCGCACCGAGAAGACGGAGTGCGGCCGCTACGGGGAGCACTCGCCGAAGAGGGACGCCAAGGGGGTGGTGGTCCTTCCCGCGGCCCCCCACGACCGCCAGGCCTGCGACCCCAACACCCGGTTCGTGCCTTCGCAGGCCGGGGCCTGGATCGCGCTCATCTCCCGGGGCAACTGCACCTACAAGGACAAGATCAGGCACGCTGCAGCCCAGAACGCGTCGGCGGTGGTCATCTTCAACGTGGGCTCCGCCAACGCTAACGACACCATCACGATGCCCCACGCAGGTATGATGCTGCTGCTGCTGCTGCTCGTGATATGAGAAGCGTGCACACGCGTAGAAACACTGTCAACCCCAGGAGGTTAATGTGTCAGATTTCTGCACTATACTGGTGTTTATACCAATGTTGCATCAACTCGGCGATAAAATGTGATTTTCCTCATGGTGCTGGACTCCAGGCATGATGTTTTGTTTTGCTTTGGCTCTACTCTACAGAATATAATAGATGTTATTAGTAGACCGGTATCAGTGAAACTGTAGGTAGTGAATCATGGCAAAAATCTCACATTTAAGAAGCGGAAACTTGTAAATGTTTAACTTAGTTTTCAGCAATTTGGTAGGTGTCAGCTGTCATTTTACCTGGATGTTTTTTTGCGCGTCTTTACAGATATGTCACATTGAAACTGTCTCTGCGGTAGCGGAAAAATTCAGCTTCACATGCAAAGAATTGTGTGTGGGTTAAATGGAAAACCCACAATATAATATTGTTATTAGTTCAAATACATTTCTCTTTATCATTGTTGTAGTTTATAACAAATGTTCTTTCCCCAGACAAAGTGTGATATGTAAATCTGGAGATAAATGAAAACTTTTCCTAGTAGCGTCACAGGCTTGAAAACTGTCTGTGACAGACCATAATAAATACAGTCCATCATACGGAGCAGACAGTCGCTGTTTCCATGTGGATTTCAGTGAACTTCCCTCTGATTCAGTTACAGCCGGAGCAACTCTGAGTGACGAGTGGTAATGGACACGGTGAAGTGTTGAGTTGTGTAACAGACCGACTTGTGTTGTGGTGGCGGAGGGAGACACGAGGTCCTGACTTAACTGTTGTTTTTAATCGCTGTCAGTGACTGAAGTAGCAGCCTCACAGCTGTTTCTCTGGCATCTGGATTGCCCCTCAGGGATCCCTCTGGGTCCCACCTAACTCCTGGTTTGGGAGCTAATAACAGAGGACATGCTGACAACAGAGTGCGTGTTAACTTTGAGTCAACTCTCTCACGATGTTCTCAGTACTGTGGATCGTTTTCTACACGAGCTGGTTCGGAAATGTCTGCGCCGTCAACATCTCACCCCTAATCAACTTTTTCACTCATTTTTATTGTGCACACCCACTGAATACTAAGCGCACAAACCCTCGGGTAAATAATTTGTGACGGCTTAAGAAATAAAGAAGCACAGATGTTTTCATTTCTTGCACCGATGTGCTCGAGTAATGATCAAACAGCCGAGTCACCGTGTGGAGCTGTTTGACGTACGTGTGACATCATTTGCCTTTTAAAAAAAATCTTACTGTTTTTCTTAAAGTCAGTCATTGGTGTCCCGTCAGTCCTTTATTCTCTGGCAGCACTGAGCAGCTTCTTCAGTGGCAGGCTGCTGCATCCACGTTGTGGGAAGGAGAGGTTTAGAAGGTCTTTACTTCCAGCTGCTCTCAGACTGTACAACAAAGACCCTGCAGCTGACCACGCGCATACGCATCTGATGCACAACAGTGGCTTCTCAATAGTCAATAATAGACTAATAGTGCAATGTTACCTAAGTGCAGTTTTACAAAGCTGCTGTACTTTAATGCTCTGTACTGTACTGAAATGTTTTTATTATTTTTTTATTCTATTGGTCTCGTTAAACCTTTTGCGGCTTCTTACCTCGTACTGTCCACTTTCTGCTGCAACAACTGAAATTTCCAACGTGTGGGACTGATTATCTTATCTTATCCTCAACCAGAGTCCTCACAGCTATGGACAGAGAAGGGTGTGTGTAGAAGGGAGCCACCCATTGATCCCAGGGGATTATTTTTAGAAACACAAATCGATTGTGTGTCTTTGTGTGCGTGTGTTGGATGGGGTTAATGTGAGTTCAGTGCTGGCCTCGGGGGAATTCACCCAACGTTTGACCAACCAAACCACACACACACAAACACACGCAGGCAGAAGCATGCACAGACAGAAAGACAGCCGGGGTAAGGAGAAATAACTTGTTAGCATACGTATATGTGACCATGTACTCTGTTCCAAAAACATTTGATCGTTGCAGCCCTAATATAGAGTATATAATAAGTATTGAACACATCATGGTTTTTCTCAGTAGATATATTTCTAATGTTGAAAAATGAGTAATGTGCACACAAATAAATCAAAATGATAAAAATTATATATATTATAAATTAGGTTTAGCATTTACTGGCTTGTCCAAATGTTGTGCTGCAACCTTTAACTCCTTCAACATTCAGCGGTGGAGTCGTGGTGAGCGTACGTAGAGGCCATGCTGTTTTCTTTGAACAACCGTACCTGCTAATTCCAGGTCTTTTTGAAGCTCTTCCCGAGTGGTCCTTGGCTCTTGGACAACTCCTATAATTATCCTTTTAACTCCTGCGCTAGAAATTTGTGAGGAGCACGGGGGTTCATGTTCTTTCCACTTATGGCTCCGGCAGCGCTCACTGGTACATTCAGCAGCTTTGAAATACTTCAGTAACCTTCTTGAAGCTGTCGTTGTTATTACACGTAACTTAATTTAAGGACTTTTTTGTTTTGATTTCTTTGTGTGTGTGGATTACTTGGGTTGTTACTGACATCTAGTGTAAATTTCATAATAACAGCCCCATTGGAAATAATATACATTTATTTTTTTCATTTAAAAAGTTTCCAATAGTTACTTTCCTCGCTGTATATAATGTACTGTAGTCCTACATTTGTGTTGTGTGCGTCAATCTAACCTGACATGACTGGAAGTCTTTCAGCCACATGATTGATCCAGCGCTGCGTTGGTCCTGCGTTGGCTGTCAATACGTACACGGGACTACTTCTACTGACACTGTATTAACTGCGTCTTCCATGTCGGCTAAAGTTCCTTCCTTTGTCTGATTCAGCTGAAAGCAGCTCCCACATGTCTCATGGTTCCTGCACAGCGTTTCCCGTCCTTCTCTTCCTGCATGAAGTTTATCACCAGCCTGTCCGTCTGTGTGACTCATTTGTTTCCATATTCTTTTCTTTGAAGTTGTTGATTAAACCGGTTTTTATGATGAAAATTAAACTTTCACTCCGTTAAATGCAGGTATGTGTTGTTGTGTAAATCAACTTCCCTGTGAGTTATTTTCTTCCACCGTTAGGGTTCCATGAGGGTGTGTGTTCACAGAGTCAGGCCTCAGTCACAAGGATAACCTCAAATTGCAGAATTTGTTGTAGCACACACACACACACAGAGAACTGTGCAGTTACAGCAGCGCTAAAGGAGCTGTGTTTTTGCTTGTGTGTAGTCTTCAGCCTCAGACTCTGCAGCTGGTTAAGGCGAGCGTGGTGGTTTGTCCCAGTAGTGGGAGTAAACGCTGTCCTTCGGTGAAACACTGAATCACTAGCAGCTTCAGACCTCGACCTCTGATCACTGATTTCCCTGTGGAGGGAAAAAAAGCAGTTGTAGAATAGAATAGCCTCTATTGTCATTGTACAGCGAAATTGGATTGCTACTCTAAGACGTGAATGCGTAGAAAAAATACAATGATGGAGTGGAAAGTAGTTCAAACAATGATATACACTAAGAATATGCACGAGATCGCAGCATCAATGTACTAAACAAAATTTGCAGTATCACATATCCGTATTATTGCACAGCGCCCCCGTTGAAGATGGCGGCATCTATTGCGCAATGAGCCAGTGCAATGACACGTATAGGAAAATATTGCACATTGTTTAAATAGTTTGAGTAGGTTGGGTTTCCCAGGGTCATCTGATGGTGTGTTCATTCACAGCGGTGAACGAGGTGACGGAGCTGCAGGGTGTCCTCAAAGGCGTCTTTAAAGAATTGCAAAACCAGCGCAAAGATGTGCATCAAAGCAGAAGGCGACTTCAAACGCTCCCTCTCTGCATGGCTTGTCGTCGTTTTGTCTCCTCTTCAGCCGGGGGGTTTCGCTCTTACCCGCGCTGTACGGGGACTTTTACGTGTCTGCGTCCAGTTAAGCGAGGTGACGCTGTTTCAGGGTTGTAACAGCCACAGTGTGGCCCTGTGGTAGAGCTGCACCGCCCGTGCTGCAGCGAGCGCGCCTGTCAAACGCTCGTCTTGTTTCGCAGCTAATGACGGGACCGCCCACAGGTGGTGTTTGTTGCGACGCGTGGTGCATGTCGGTCGCCACAAGTGTATGTATGTAGCCGAGAGACGCGGTGCCTCAAGTCCTGTGGAGAGACACAGTGTTGTTTTTAGGGGTCGTCTCTCATGGGTGGGCGAGCAGGTTGGTTGTTATGGCAACTGTGTTGTCAGGTAACGGAGTGCGCTGAGGAGAAGCTGTTATTGGATCAATGAACAGGAAACGGTGTAAATAGTGAGAAGTCTCAGCGCGGTGAACCAAACCTCAGCTGCACAGTCCGTTTGTCTCGTGGGATCCTGGACTTTCACCTGCTCGGGCAGCTAAACCCTCTTTGAATGAAGCAACACGAGGGGGCAAACGGTGGGTAATCTGCCCACAGTCAACCTGTGACCAGGGGTGGAACTGAGTAGGTGTCGTCGCCGTGGTGCCGTGGTGAAACCGCAGCAGTCTGGCTGCTCCGTAGTTCCAATTTAACCCCGTCCTCTTCTTGGTTACTGTCACGACAGACGTCCTACATGTTCAAGGGCACAGCTCTGGTGTAGAGTTAAGAGGTGTAGTCTGAGTGTTGGGTTACAGAGTGTATGGGCTTTCTCTGTGATATCGATACCCCCCCCCTCTGTTTTTGAGCTTCTCACTCACACATCTCAAATGTTAATGGAGATAAAAAGGTTCTCGTTTGTGTCGCGTGGTCCCCACAGCTGTCAGAGACATCATTTATCCAGGGATTTCTGACTGAGCTGAGCGTGATGCACAGCTCGCCTCTCGCTGCAGGACGCGCTGGTCATTCTGTCGCTGTGCAGCTCCGACGTTTTGTGCTTGGTGTTGATCGATGCCGTTACCAAACAGCGCCAGCGACACATTAAGCACAATCAGCACGACGCGTTTCCACTGATTCCCTCTTGATCGTTTCGGCTGCGGTGCTGTTGTGCAGCATGTGTGAGAGAACTTCTCAGTCCCTGTAGGATTTCACGGACTGTTTTGTGGGATTGTTATGGGGGGGGGGGGGGGGGGGGGGGGGGGGGGGGGGGG
>JAUMHJ010000010.1:1482652-1502397 GCA_032361105.1 Microctenopoma lineatum | reverse complement strand
AAAAGAGAAACGTAATTTATGTTTTTAATTATTTTATTTAGCAGCCAAGTTGCAAAAGCAAGTTTAATTTCAGGTGTGAACTCTAAGATTTCCTGAAGGATGAGGTTTTTGTGTGGATGAGGAATGAGGAGACGTTTTTCACACGTGTAATTGTTGCTCTGCTCCTCTCCAGGCGTGAGTGATGTGATCGCCATCATGATCCCGGAACCCAAAGGCCACGAGGTCGAGCGACTGCTGGAGCGCAACGTGACGGTCACCATGACGATCACCATCGGGACGCGGAACCTGCAGAAGTACGTGAGCAGGACGTCGGTGGTGTTCGTGTCCATCTCGTTCATCGTGCTGATGATCATCTCGCTCGCCTGGCTCGTCTTCTACTACATCCAGAGGTTCAGATACGCCAACGCGCGGGACAGGAACCAGGTACTCGCACGCACACCGATGAGATTCCCTCGTTCGCAGAGCTGCACACACAGAAGACACTTCACCACAGGTGACAGTGGCTGCAGTGAAGCCCTGGCGAAGGATCTCCAGGCAGGAAGCCCAGAATTTAGTGATGTCATCAGATTATTAAAAAAGAAGCCCTTATTAATGAATGAACTGATTATATTTGATCATAAAGGTTAACGGCAGCTGTAGTCGCTTTGCATGTATCTCTCCTCTCGCGTTCACCCTCTGCCGTTACTTCAGACGTTGTGATGCGCATGTGAAAAGCTCAACCAGTAGACGCTTTACCAAGAAGTCTGGTTTCTCTAGTCGCCGCTAACTGGTTCAATCAGGTGAATTGTTCAGTCCGTGCCACACCCACACCTGTTTATTCCAACGCTCAGATTTTTGTTGAACCTCTTGTGACTTGTTGACTGTTCAGACGGCTCCTGATTGACTGGTGTCTGCAGCTACCTGCATGTAAACCAGCTGGAGGTTCCCTATACTGGTCCTAATGACAGGAATGACGTTCTGTGTGTGGAGGAAGCAGCCAAACAGTTCAGGGAACTGAAATGTTTTTTGCAATTAACAGAGAAGCTGCTGCTCCCGCTGACATGAGGGGGCGTGAATGGTGGCAGCGTATTCACGTGTCTCTTTGGAAGCACTTGGCTTTGTGCGCCAGATCACTTCATTTTCACCGAGTGACTTGAGGGTTTGCGTGTGTGTCTTTAATTGAAGGAGGGGGACTTTACACGGAGACGTCAGCAACATCAGTCACGCTCTGAGAAGCTCCGCAGCACGCTGGGTTTATGTTTTCCAGATTTCTGCCACCGCTGCCTCTCAAGGGCCTAAATCCGTCTGTCGTCTCTCTCCTCCTCCTCCTCCAGCGCCGACTCGGCGATGCAGCGAAGAAGGCCATCAGCAAGCTGCAGGTGCGCACCATCAGGAAGGGCGACCAGGAGACGGAGGCCGACTTTGACAACTGCGCCGTCTGCATCGAGGGCTACAAGGCCAACGACGTGGTCCGCATACTGCCCTGCAGGTAAACCCTCTGTGACTACACCCGTGTTCTACCTGAGCTGCAAAATGATCCCATTTCCCCTAAAACAGATCCAGCATCTGAGTAAGACAAAGAACTTTATTACTACACTGGAAATATTTTCCTCTTTGACATTTGCTGGTAGAAACATCTCATCGTCTCTCAGACTAGAACACCATGACATCATCACGACGAAGAGGGTCTGGTGGATTTAAATCTGATTCAGTATCATTTCCACGAGGCTGGTCTTCCGTTTACATTTGTTTAACCTGAGCCAACAATGCAAATTCATAGAAACATAATCTGGGTTTATAACAAACAAATACCAATGAATGTAAAAGTAATTGAAAAGTAAAATGAAACAGCGTAGTTCCAGACCACTGTTCCAAAAACCCATTTCTCCTCCTCTCTCCCGCGTCTTTTCCTTCTGTCCTCTGGGAGGAAAAGACGCAGACGAGGGGAAGATGGATGTCTGTGGTTTTGCACATGTGGTATTAATCCTGTCGCTCGTCTCCTGTTGTACTGAGGGTCCGCAGAGGTTGTAGAAGCATTTTTGGTAATAGTTTAAAGTAAAATACTGGACATGCTGACAGACCAAACATAGGAAAGAAATAAAGCCCTCCAGGCTGTTTCGATGTTGTCACCCCCCCCCCGACACAACGTAAACAACCAAACTAAAAAATTAGAGAAGAGAAATTTTAAGAATTGATTTTTGTTATTTATTTATCCAACAACACTGGGAAGAAGAAAAGAAGAACAAAGAGTTGATTAAAGTTATGGAAGCGCTCATTTTTGTAGACATTGTGTGTGTGTGTACATATACATATACATATACACATATATATATATATATATATATATACACATACATACAGAGAGAGAGAGAAAAGTGAAAACTAGAAAACCAATATTAGAAAAAGAAACCTGACTTTCGTGAATTCAGGAACTAAATTGGAACTAAAATAGTTTTTTACGTGGCACAGAAACTACAACTTGTGGTTCTTCATTACTTCACACTCTGCCAGATAAAGTGATCGGTTGCCACTCGTCCCAGTTTGTGCCTCTCGTGTTTCCCATGACATTAAAGTCACAGAGCTGAGCGGTCGAGTGCAGAAATAAAATAAAATATATATATATATAAAATATAATAATAAAATGGGAAAATGTGAAGGTATCACTAGAATCCTGCTCCTAACGGACCAGTCCAGGACAATCCTCCAATACGTTGTTCTTCTTTATCTGTTAGCTTTACACGTGTTGTTGTGCAGGGCAGTGAGGACTGTTGTTGTGTAACTGTTGTTTTATCTCAGTTTGTTCGTCATGTGATCATGAAAGTGGGTTTCATGTGATGAGACGAGAGTATTTCAGGATGTGCGGAGGTTGTGACTAGAATGCTTTCCTGAGACAACGCAGGTATTTACTACGTGGCGTTATGAAACCAGCGTTATGACATAATGGAGGAAAGAACCAAAGGCGTGTTTTCCCAGATTCCTTCGCGCCTTGTGTAACTGCTCTAAACGAAAGCAGCTGTGGGCCTGATTCTCCTCCAGCATTTTTGTGACGCGCCCGTGTGAGAGCGGCGAAGGAAGTGATTTCACCGCTCCTGTTTCCCGTTGCAGACATTTATTCCATAAGAGCTGCGTGGATCCGTGGCTGCTGGATCATCGCACGTGTCCGATGTGCAAGATGAACATCCTGAAAGCCCTGGGCATCGCTGTGAGTCTGGGGATGGGGAGGGCTTTACCGTTTGGATGCTGTTTAATTTGTGTTTAGCCAGATATGAGTTTCATTGAGCAACACCCCACCGCATTGTATAACTTTTTTCCAGAGCTGTATAAGCAACATTTTGGCCTTTTCACATTAAAGTTACATATTAGACATAAAAAAAAGACCCATTGGGAAAAAAAAGAAATCCACATTCCTGAAGATAACGATGGAAGAGAAGAATTGCTGCACAGCTCTTGTTTCCAAATGGTGTGCAACCAAATGTTAAGTCGAAGGTGCCAATAATTTTGTCCACATGGGAAAAACGTGTATACAAAACATTTTTAATTGCAACAATGGTGCATTTATGAAATGTTCCAGGGGCCATGACTATATAAGGACGGATGTAATGTTCCCACAACAGCTGAAGTACAGAGGGTTTGTTAATAACGGCCTCTGTTGTATCTCTCCTCCAGTTGAACGCGGACTGCCTCGATGACCTGCCCCTGGACTACGACATGGGCTTGGGTGGTGGAGTCGGGGTGGACGGGGTGGTTGGAGTCGGGGCCCTGGCCCTGGAGGCCGTGGTGTCTGGGGCGTCGAGTGACGGCACGCTGAGCGAGGGCGGCTCCTTGGTGATGCTGGACCCCGGTGTGCGACGGGTGGGGCTCCCACAGGACTACCAGGACCCCGACACGCTGAGAGACAGCCCGTTGACGACCACCACAGACACGCATACAGGTAACGCGCCTGTGCTGCACGCGCTCAGCATCAGTGGAGTTACACTGACACCTAGTGGTGGTTCTGCCACATAACAACTGTTTGTTGTTGCGTTGTGAGGGGTTTATCAGGTATCTGTAGGTATTGCTTTCACATCGCGAATAAACGAGACTCCACCAGACTCTGGACAAATGCCGTCTGTGGCGCAGGTCCGGTGGGACCTTCAGATATCCGTCTGACCCGGTCTTCCCTCTCTTTTACAGGTGAGCTCCAGCCGATGGCGAGCGGCGCCTCAGTTGCGTCATTGGTCATCGCTGTAGAAACGGGTCTGTCAGACGAGGAGGGTTCAATGGAGCAGTCTCATATGGGGGACAAATCCTGAGAGGAGCGTGATGGAACCAATCCAGAACCCGGGCCAAATAGACTAAAATCAGGTTCATGTTTTTAGCTTCAGTGAGTCTGAAGGTCGGAACCTGAAGAGCAAACCAAACCTGACTGCACTAGACTGAACGATGGTCCGAGCAGGGTTAAAGACTTGATTCTGGTTTTTCTCCAAGCGCTGAAGCTAAATCCAGGGCGTCCCTGGCTTTTCTCTGTTCAGACAAAACCCGACAAGCTTGTCTGATTCCGAGGTGGGCTCTGGTCTGTGAGGAATAAACGCGCGTTGCTGCTTCCGCTTCACTTCTAGTTTTCTCCCGGACACTTGGTGCGGTTGGTTAACGGGTGTCATCTGGCTTCACCCTGGTTTCACGCTTTGCAGGTGTTTTTCCAGGGTTACGCCTCCAGTAAAACTCTAGTTACGTATCTAGAAGTACCGACCAGCCCTCTTTTGTCCAGCCCGTCTCACTAAGCCTGATCACAGAAGGAATATAAGTCAGGTCCATCATGTTGACGCTTGTCTCCTGACTCCAAGAGTAAAGGGGAATCAAACGGACGAGCTGAACCAAGTCCAAGACATTTCTGTTCATGAAGTGAATTTGCGTGAACAGGATTGTCCCAGAGAGCAGCCGCCACAGAAAGAGGAAATGTTTTTGCAATGGTGCATTTTCTGATCTGGAGGAGGAATCAGGAGGAACTTAAAAAAATGCACAAGAACTCCAAACTCCAGGTGTGAGTGATCCCGCCCAGGAGTTCAGATGTACCTGCGTCACTCTCCCGTCGCTGTACTTCTGTGAAAGTGATTTGTTGCCTGTTTTTTTCAGGTAGACGGGAACAACGGACAAACAGTGACACGGTATCAGGGCTGGTCACTTCTGATTCCGGGCTGTTGGTTCAGCTCCTATGGATTCGGCTGCCGACATGCCAGGCGCTGGTTCTCGATGTGTGCGGTGACTTATGAAGGAAGACTTTTATTTTGAAGAGACCCATCTGCCATACGCAGCAGTGGATTCAGTGTTCTCTCTTTTGCTTAATCAGCTGCCTAAAACAGTGGACCTGTCCCGACAGTATTACAGCTACAGTTTGAGCAACTACACACTGTTTCGTCCTATTTTTTTCCCTCTGTACATTTCTAGGCTCCTTTTATCTCCTTATATTTCTCTGTGAGTATTGGTTACAGACAAGGGTAAAATTAGGAAACGCTTTTGATTGCGCAGGGGAAGGGTCGGGAATCGTGTAAAGCACAGGTGGAAGTTAAACTGGGCAGCATGGTAGCTCAGTGGGCAGGGCAGCTGTCGTCAAACCCAAAGGTGAACATCGGTATGCTAACCCTTGGCGCCTCACCGGGGCATTTCGGGGGAATTTTAAAGCCGACCAATTACATATAGTTCGGAGATTATACCACCAGCTTCTCTCTTCCCTAAATAGCTGGGATAACACCTTACGTTTTTATCAAAGGCGCTGACACACACTTTTTAATCAAGCTTTCTGGCACAGCATGAACTCACAGCGAAGAACGTGGACTGATTGCTGGTCTGAAAATCCAGGTACATTATTTCAAAGATGAGCATGTCCTAAAGGTTTTAACTCCCCAAAAAGGAAAAAAGAAACCTTTTTTTGCTACAGATGAAAGAACAGTTCAGTCTGAGCAGAACTGAGTATTTAACAGCAGTCAGGTCGTGGAACAGTTCAGGGAGGACTAAGCGCGTAGAATACCCGTCTGATCATTTCTGCTCCTCCTCGTGCTCTCACATGTAGCGCACAACAGGAGAGTGTCCCCGTCAGACGTGTTGTCACCTGCTGGGAACACAGTTAGAATGTGCAGGAGGCAGGACATGATACAAAACGTTCTGCTCATAGCAAATCATTCAGCAAAGTCGGTAAACATCCAAACTTCCCTTAAAATGCCACGAACTCTCTGCTTTTCCAGACCGCCTGTGTCTGTCTGCGTGACCGAGGCTCCATGCTGCCTTTAAAAAAAAAAACACATTTACCTTTAAGACAACGGCGACAATCAGGGATGAGATCTGTCCCTTGCCAGTCAGCGATCATTTGTATGAACCCGAGCAAACTTAAACGACGTTTCACGTCTGTACTGCCGTCACCGTCTCCGTAGGCAGGCATCAACAACAGGCACCCAACACCTTTATAGAAGTTTACAACACGGTTATAGAAGTACAGTTTCACAAAGAATCCCTTCCTGCTACGTCGCGTGAATCCATGGAGAACATTCCCCACGTAGCACTACCGTCAGCGTGCCAGCGTGGCGTGCAGACTGCGTAGGGCTGTGAGCTTCCTGAAACTGAAGAGAGTCAAATGATTGTTGTCTATTTTGATACCAGAGGAGACGTTTATTTTTGTAATGAAGACACCCAGCATCAAAGACTTGATTTCTCTGATTTGTTAACGGGGCAGGTTTGTGTAATCGTACATACATACAGTGCAACAGGCCTCGCTCAGCACCTACACCTGTCGCGGTAGCCCAACGTTTACTGAGATTGAGTCTGATCAAAGGCTGGAGAGCTAATTCTGTGCTGTTTTTTTCTGCTTTGGCACCGATGCCCAGTGCAAAACATTGGAAATACGTATTAAAAATAGATCAGCAGCTGTATAACAGTCAAAAAGATTGTGAACCTTCTGACCCTCATATGTCTCAACATACAGCGAGCCACATGTGTTTTAGCTGTTACCACGTGTAATCGGGAGGGAAGTTCAAACGGAAAGAAGCAGTGCTGATGTCGGTGTTTTCAGTCCCACTGTTGATGTCTCAGAGTTTCGGAAACCAGAAATACCCCGTTGTCTTTTTTATTTTTCAGAGTTCTTCCCGCTTTCTTATCCTCTATCTTATCTGTTACGTTTCAGGGCTGAGTACCAGCTCGGGCTTGTTGCTGTCAGTTACATAACAAAGACTAGTTCATTTAAATGCTGGTGAAACAGTGAAGAGCTTATTTCCTGTAACATATGAAGGTGATGGATTTGTATGGGTTTTCCTGGCAATAATGTTTTAATTAAAGTCCCTTTTTTGTGTCGTAAGCTCTGTTTTCAACAAATTCAGGAGTCATGCTGTTTTCCCTTTTTATGTTGGCGCAAATAGTGGAAGCGAGTAGAATTCATCCATCCTTTAAACGCGTTTCTGTTGAGTTAAGGCTGTTTATTTTTGCTAATATTCATATTAAAACGGACGAGTTAAATATTTCTATGCCTCCTTTAACTAACTTAAGGCAACAAAGAAATGTTAAAACCAGTTAAACGGAAACTTCTAGCTATAAATATTTAATAACCATAAATGCCAAGTGTGTTAGAAGCGTAGGGTAGAAAACTGTTTTTGTTTTTGGTTACGAAGCCAAGTCATTGTTTCCGGCTTTGTAGCAGACAAACATACAGATCAGATTGTTTTCTTCATGTTTCTGCATATTTTTCCCACTTAAATTATTCAGATCATTAAACTAATTTAAATATAAATCAAAGATGACCAAAATAAACACAAAATGCAGTTTGTAGGTGATAATTGTATTGATTAGAAAGAAAACTATCCAATGCTGCGTGGCCTTATGTGAAAACGTAATTGCCCCCTAAAACTAAAAACTTTTTGGGCCACGCTTGACAAGTGTAATCAAGTGTTTGTGATATCAGACATCACACCCTCTTCTTTGCAGAATTGTTTTAATTCAGCCACCCTGGGGGGGCTCTAGGCATGTTTTGGATCATTGTCCTGCTGCAGAACACAAGTGAGCTTCAGCAGCTGAGGTCACAAACTGATAGATGGACATTGTCCTTCAGTCGTTTGTGGTAGAGCGCAGAATTAATGGTTCCAGCAATCGCACCAAGTTGTCCAGGTCCTGAAGCTGGAAAGCAGACCCAGACCATCACACTACCACCACCATGCTTGACTGTTGGCATGTCCTTTTATGTCAATTTATGAAATACTGTAATAGTTTTATACCTGATGCACACCTGTCAAAAGGTTGACCTTTTTTGTCAGACCACAGAACATGTTTCTAAAACATGGATAGTTTTTTTTCTTAGTAAGAAAAATCATTCAAAAAGATGTATACTTGATTTTGTTTGACGATCTGAACCTCGAGAGCGCGAGAAATAGAAAAAAGGGGGAAAAAAATAAGAGGGCCAACACCTTTTCACACCACTGTATATGTGCTTAAAACTATAATGAGCAGTGATGAGATAAGATGCCAGACACATTTAAACATGGGAACCTAATGTCACTGCCAGCAATGACGTCTGATTATTTCTATACATTTTCCTCCTTCTCGTCATCCAACCATTAGCCTGTCACTCTCCAGATACTGCATTCTTATTCGTTCCAGAAAGACCTTTTCTCACCTCTTGCCTTCGTCTTCTCTGTTTACCTTTCCCATAAACACCCTTTCCGCCGTTATGTCCTCTTCTAATACTTGTCTCAGTTCTACTTTCTGCTTGTGCTTCCCTGCTTCAGTTCTAGTTTGTTGAAGCCGTATGGTTATTTTTGGTGGTTTTGAGAGGCGAGAAGGTGTGCTCAGTGGATTGATAAAGGATCGGAACAAATGTTTGGACCTGCTGGTTCGTGTTAAACTACACCCCGTGTGTGTTAATTGACCAGCTGTTCTATTTTAATACAAGTTCTCATGTAGTAATCAATGACCTTGTTCCTGCAGCAGGTAAATGTTGGTTCATGTAGTTCCACTGGTATTATACTTAATAATCTCCTATAGTGGCCACATTGAATGCTTCCAGAGTGTAACATTTAACCAGAGAATTTACCGTAAAAGATGGAATCAAGGTCAAACAAAAACCTTCAGGTCCAGGGAGATGAGTTGAGCGATGAGCGGACAACAGGCTGGGATGAGGTGTCCTGTGTTGTTTTTCTTAACGTCTGTTTGTATGATCGTCCTGTGCACGCAAACACATGCTACACACAGCAACACGCATATATGTGTAAATACAAGACGGCGTGACGTCATGTTGTTTCTGTGTTTCCGTTGTTGCACGTGATCTGAGTCGGGATAGAATTCAAATAAACTTTTATTGCAAGTTTTTGTTTTTATTTTAGCCTGGCGTTTGTGTGTTGTCTCTTTAAACACATTTTAATCTTGAAACGTGTTATCAACATAACATCCAAGAGTTCAGACTACTTCATTGTCATTCAATCAGTGCAGATGCTTGAAATTAAAATAGAATTTAGTTTTGATCTATTATAAGAAACAAAACAAATATCTACTGTAACTACGATATAGTGCAGAATTGGATTGAAATAAATAGGTACAGTCAATATAGCTTTATTAAATTTAAATTTATGTTAGTATATTGGTTTGTGTTAATTAAATCCTTTTCCTGCGTGTCTTTTGTAAAGTTAACTGTGAACTTGGTTTAAAACTTCTCTTTTTTTGTTTTAAAAGAAAAGGAAATTCTTTACTTTTTCCTCTACATTTCAGCTTAAACAACATTTCACTGTGTGGTAATGTGCTGTAGTGCATGTAGTTAAGAACAGTCAGGCACTGTTAACTGTAGTGGAAAGTAGTGCCACTTTCCATTTATTTATAAAGTTTTTCGTCATTACTGTTCATCAGAGGCAGAAAGAAGATAAAAGCTTGTTAGCAACCAAGAAACCAACTCACAGAATGGTCCAGAAGCTCTTTTAAACTTGGTTTTTGAGTGCCAAACATGAACCCGGAAGAGACGCCCCATCAGTTCGAACATCAGTTGGAGTTTTTACCTGAGTGATAATTTGGCAGTGACGGACCTCTTCAATGCGGTGCAGAAGATCCGTCTCTGTCTGGGTGTCTGTTAGGGTTGATGGCTACAATTGCATCCAACCAAGAAAATGCTATAGGGAAACTACCTATCCAGTGGAAGTTGGCTATGTTGTTGCTTCAGCTTTTTGAGGTGCTCAGCCGTCCAGTTATTTACTGACCAGTTATTGGTCAGTAAATGTCTACATAGACAAAATGTCTAACCAAACAAGCCAAAAAGCAAAGCTATTCAGTGAAAAAGCCAGCTGGGGAAGAAGCATAGACAGGAGTAAGAGAAGGAACAGAGGTAAGCTTCCTGTAGTGTGCATGTTGATTTGAGTGATTTGGAGGTCGACAGTAGTTTTGATGATCTGTGAGCAGAATAACAGAAGAAATAAGACACTGGTTATTAAACTTTTTAGCCATGGCAGCGCTCTAGAAATGGTGATGTTGTTCCACCTCCTTTTGTTTAGACTGAAATATCTCAAGCTGATATTTAATAGTACATTTACTACAGATACATCCATGCTGTCCTGAAGATGCAGCCTGATTACTTTGCTTTTAGTTTTTTCAACGTTTGATCTCAAAACTCTGACTTAAAATAACTTTTTCAATAATGACAAATTTTCATTTTGCATTTTCCTGTCTCAAGAGATGAGAATTGTTTATCCCAAATCTCATAAAATATAGCTAAAGTCAGCTATAGCTATGACTTCATAGTCATTTACTTTACTAAACGTGATAGATCTGTCAGTTACTGCTGTGCCAATAATTAAAAGGGTAATAATGCCAATAATTAACCTAATTATTCTACTTCAGCTGTGACTAAACTCTGACAATCAGGACTGAAGCAAACAAAATATGAAATTTTATTTTGCACAACTGCAGACAAAACTGAAATAGAATCATGATGATGACGGCTGTTCATAGCCCTTTCTCTCCCCCATCTCTCTCCTCTTTTTATTTATTCATAAAATCCTACTCTGGTAAAGCACAGAGGAGGAACAAACAAGGGAGCCGCAGAAGGTTTTCTCTCTTCCTCAGCAGTCGCTGGTCAAACATCATGATGGGATTTCCACCAGTGACCACGTCTCTGTCGACCAGCGCTGGAGTTTGTGGTATCTGAACAGGTATGTAAAGACCAAGGGAGGAGGAGAAGAGTGAAATCTGTTCCACTTAATAGCGTCATGAAAAATATTTAATGCTGATTATGTGGTATTGTTCCATAACTGAAGTTAATTAATTATACCTATTTAACACACTGTAAGACATATAGTGTCATCTGTAATTAAAGTTATTTCCTCTCTTATTAACTCATTTTTATATTCCAACAATGGTCCTATTATGATGTCAATTATGATTTTTCTGTGCAGCTAAATATCTAAGTATAGTGTGAAGGACGCAGTATCTTCAATCTTTTGACTGTAATTATGCCTTTGATTGAGCATATTGAGTCATATTAGATTAGTGGGACTTTAAAGATTCAGTCACAGCATGTGGATGCGTCAGGCACAGTGTATGAAAGGCAAATGAGTGATGTCAGATGATGTCATTGTTCTTAGACAGAAAATGACAAAAAACGACTTGAAAGAAAGCAGCTATAGAAAAATATTTAATTCATGATAAATATCGATTGTTTGCAGGGTGGCTTCACAGGATAAAATGTCTTTTCTACTTCTGGTGTTAATACAGATTTTTCAGAGATTTCATATGATGTGTTGTTTTCTACAGGTTTGTATGAGTAGAAATACTAATTTGAGCCGTATAAAGTTAAGAATGATAGCTGATTGATCTTTATCACCTTTCTCAGCATAAAGAGAAACCGAAATACATTGGATGTCAGTCTTGAACTGTTGTTGCTGTAAAGTCAAACTAGCTTTGAGACAAAGTATAATTATTGTTACCAACCTTTCTTTTATCACGTCAAGATACATTCAAAGCTACATGAAAAGCTAAAAGCTGTAAAAGCTTTGTATGTAGCTATTTAGGACTGACATACAGATCGAAGCTCATGAATAGAGAGGATTAAAAATTTATATTAAAGTCACACGACTTTACTCTTCAAAAAGTAAGTAAAAGCAAAGTAAAAATTTACCCAAAATAAAGAGGGATAGGAAATTGTGAAAATGGGCTTAAATGTGCCGTAAGTCTTGTCATAACATGCAACTTGCTTTATGGATTAAAAAGGCTGCTGTATTATGTAAATTCAATGGGGCAATTGTATTTTACATTTGCTTCTTCATCTGTCAAATCAGGTCCCCCTCCCAGATACTATTAAAAACAAATTCAATCGCCATTGCCATGGAAACCTCCCCAAATCTTTTCAAACATGGAAAGGGTGTCAACCAATCAGAATCACAGACTCCAGAGGAGGCAGGGCTTGTAGATGACCTCTGCATCAGTGATCTCAATGACAACTGGGGGGCAGAGCCTAACTTCAATCTTAACCTGAATCTAACTTCGCCAAGCAACCCTCGCCCTCCAACTGAGGCTCTGAAGCTGCATGGAGCGACCACAAAAGATGAAGGAAATACAGTTAATAAGGAAATAGGCAAATGGGCAAGCACTGTGAAAACCGCTCTGATGTCACAAGGTGAAGAAGATGATTCAACACGGCAAAAAAGCAGAATCCCAGCATTGTCTCGTTCACCAACAGCTGAGACCTCAGTGAACAGAAGAGGTGAGCAAAGGCTAAAATCCCCAAACTCCAAAGACACTCCGACACTTCCCCCCAAGACGCACACACAAAGTCCACAACCACACCAGCACATCGTCAGCGGCCCCACAACTGCAGAAAGACTAAAAACACACAGAGCAGATTCTGCAATTGTCTTAAGCCCAAAATTACATACTGCACAACCAAATGAAACAACAGCAAAGTCTACGAACAAAGTTACTGGTCAAAAAATTAAATCAAATCGAAAAGAAGATGGTTGGAGAGAGGGAAGCCTTAAGACACAGTCACCACAAACATTACACGTTCCTGTAAATCCCAATACTTGCAGTCAGAAGGGAAATACAACCATTACCAGTCCAAAACCGACCAGTCGAACCCCAACACTGGCAGGCAAGACCCAAAAACCAGACCTAGCAACCACAACAGTGAAGGCAAATGAACAAGCCACTCGTGGCGCAAGAACCCACTGTGAGACGTCCTCCATTAGTCCAAAACTGCAAAATCAGAGGGTGGAAATGACACTGCTAAGTACGAAGACACCTCAACAGAGTTCTCTAAGTCCTAAACTAACTACACAGAAAAACATTACAGTGACCAAAAATAGTGACATGCCAGACTCCAAGAAGAATCTTCATAGTAAAAATTCAAGTGCTGGGTCTCTGTCAAAAAGTTCCAGGTCCAGTTCAAAGTCTAAAGCAACAACGGTGACCATGGACAGTCTGGACTGTCACTCTGGAAATAAATTAAAAGCCATTCCCCATTCTAAAACCACAGTGGGGTCCAGAGATAGTTTGGATTCTAAAAGTGGTTCCACCTCAAAAACCAGCTGGAGTTCAAAGGATAGCTTGGATTCAAAAACTGGATCTAATTCCAAAGCCAGTTCTTATTCTAAGACTGGGATGGGTTCCAGAGATAGTCTTGACTCTAAAACCACTACTGAAATCAAACTGAACAAAGATGGTCGAGATTCCACAACAGCTGTGACTTCTAAATCTGCAATGCGGTCAAAGGATGACCCAGCTCCTCCTTTAGTCAGTGCTACACCTGACTCTGAGTCCAATTTCAGTTCTAGTTCAGATTTTCATTCAAGTTCCATAACTGATCCAGTCCAATTGACCTCACAACCTACTCTGACAGGCTCTGGCTCTGATAAGAACCGTGATCTATCGACCTTTTTATCATCCTCGGGACCAAACAACAACAACCTCAATCCAAATACTACAATTGAAAAAGATTCTTATAAGTCTGGACCAATTCAATCTAGTTCAAAGTCAGCTCTGCCAGAATTGCCTTCCTCTTTGGCACTCTCTCCCTCACCTGAGTCAGCAATAAGGAGTCCTGGTCCTGATAAAAATCTTGGGTCTGTTCCATTTGGACCAAGCGGGGAGTCTCTGAGGAGTCTTAGTTCTGTTCCAGGTAACTATCTCAAAGCAGTTTTAAGGTAGCAATCTTCCAAATCTTTGTTTTGTTTTTCACCTTTCTGTTAAGAAACAATAGCTATGATAGTAATGCATGTGATGGTTTCCTTAATCATAAGAACTAACGATGACTTTTGCGACAAATCCAAAACTGAGAAACCCAAATCTGTGGATTAATGTTAGTCTGCTTTACATTGGTCGGCCTTTGATAAAAATCTTAGCAGTTTGCCATCTGAAGGCATTGATAAAAGACAGAAAAGAAGCAATAAAAAGCAGAATACATTGTCTTCCTTGCACATAGTAACATATTTGTCAACCCATATCTATTGATTTCAGGCCGTCTGGCTCCTCTGGCCACATCAAGCCCCAAAACCAAAACCACCTCAACAACAAAGGGAGGTACACAAGAGCCTACATCACCTGTTACTGCGGAAACAAATCCCAGCGACACATCCCATAATACTGGTCTGACTCGAGGTCTTACCTTTGACTCCATTACTAAGACGCCAGCAAAAACATGTTCTGCTGTCGAGGAACAATGTTTAAAACTGCCCGAAACTAAAGTGAAAGCAGTAAAAGAACCAGCTGTATCTAAGGGCCATGTGTCTGATAAAGTGAGGGGGTCATCAGGAGACACAAGGGGAGTAGCAGAAATCCCATTGAGCAAACCAGATCACCTGGGAGATGCAAAGGCAGGTAGCAACATCCCATCCTCAAGAGTAATAGGAATAGAAAGTAAGAAAGAAGTGAAGAAGAAGCAGGAAAAATGTAAACAGGGAGATGGTCTGGGGTGTTCTTCCTTGCCCCTCTGTCCTCCCTCTCTTCTGTCTACCCATCCACTAAGCTCCAAAAGAGTGAGGAAGACAGCAATTATATTGGGTCCTGGTGAGAGGCTCCGTCATCATGGTAGGGAGCAGAGAGAGGTGGGTGTTCAGGTGGAGGTAGAAGTGGTTGAACGCTCAGCTTCAACCAGCCCTAGCCTCCAAATGGAGGCTCTGATCTCCTCTATAATTGGCTCCCCAACCAGTGGTCAGTCAGGTAGTTTAACCTCGCCAACAGTCCCATCATTGTGTGGCCTACCAGCTGATAAGCCACCTTTCCAGCATGTCTGCAGGATTGACATCGAGCTGCATGGCCAATCGGTACCTCCTACTGTAGGGACTGACAAGGTGAGTTCCCTCCCTGCCTGCCTGCGTACATTCAGCTTCCAGCAGAGCCCTGCCCTCATGTCAGAGCTAGGTCTGGCACAAGACCAAAACAAAGATGTTGGCACAGACAGCATGTGGAAGGAAGAGGAAGAGAAAGGAGGTAACAAAATAGAAAGCCAGCAAAACAAAAAGAAGGAGATGATGAAACCACAGGATGTGACAAGGGACAAGCTCGGGATGACTTGGGAGGTGTACGGCGCATCGGTGGATATGGAGTCCCTAGGCACGGCCATTCAGTCCCATCTGGAGTCAAAGATTCGGGAGCAGGAGAAACGCATCAGGTCTCTGAGGAAGTCCATCTGCTCTGATGGCAGCCTCAGAGGGTATAAGGTGAAGAAGCGGCAGAAGAAGAGAGGAGGGATTCTGGGATGCTGCAGGAGGGCGCCCGCTGTGGCAGACTGAGGTTAGTCCAGAAAGTTCAGCTGACTTTAGAACATGTCTTCATAAATAAGAGTATCTTTCACATGCCCCCTTTACCAGCAGCTGTTCTGTTGGGGAAGTTGGGAATGTTTTCCTGAGATACTTTTAATCTTTGAGGAGATTCCTCATCACGTTTGCGTATCTCAAATATAAAGACTCAATCACTCCTGTCCTGGCTACACCTGGCTAAATTACCACTAAGTGACAAAAAATGTGACTGGCAGCTTCTTACCTGTCTGTGCCCTGTGCCGCACTTTCTCTTTCTTTGACACAATGTGGCGCGTTGTTAACAATTGAAGTTTTTACATGTCATTGTAATTTAAAATTAACACACTGTTTTAATGCATGAGCTGTAATGACTAATGACCTCACGAACATTTAATTTTATATATCTATATAAACACACAAATGGTTTATGGTGGGGGTGCACTTTTTGAAACCATGTTGCTTAAATCTAAATTCTGTAAATTCACTAAATATCACGCAATAGAGTTTACATTATTTTCCCATAACTGTATTGTAAATACACAACTATGAGAAGCATTTCCTGTCTACTGTGAAAATGTTTAATGTTAATATTATTTAATGATATATATGGGTACAAATTTAACTGAATTATCTTTGAATATTGTGAGAGTAGAGTTTGAAAACATTGTGACTTTATTGTTGATAAAAACACTAGTGTGGATTTTATATCACAATTTAGCTTGACCATTTTAATATTTAATATCCTAGTTTCATTCTCAGGAACCTTGAACTTAAACATCATTATATGCGGTGATGTGGTTGCAGACAAATCAAAATATTCTATTAGATGATTACAGTGGCATTGTAATAAATCAACAATTCTAAAAACTAAACTAAAAAAATATTAAAAACTAATATATATAATATTCTCATACATGTGAAACTGTTAATTGCTGATATGATGCTATTTTCATACTACTTATTTTCAGTTACTACTTTTGTACAGCAAAACTACTGCTAATACTGCTTTTTATTCTGGAAACAGCAGCCTTTGAGTTTCAGGTCGAGTTTTTAACAGTAAGTTGTTGTTGGAGCTGAGTGGAGAAGACAGCCGCTCCCTACTCTTCTGTGGTGATAAATATTTTATTCACTTTTTAATGAAACACTGCACAAAGCACTCAAACACTAACAAAACCTAAGACTCCCTTATCACCTTTTTGTTCGTCTTTATCCACCTTTATTCTTGCTGCCTCTTTTTTTTGGTTCTTCATTTTATTATATTCTCTTTATTTATATTTCTCTTTTTCTGTTTTTCGTCTATTTCTGTCCTTTGCTTCCTTCCTCTTTTGGGTCACTACACTTCTGTTAGTTGACATTTAATTGCTGTAGAAGCAAACTTCTACTGACAGGGGGCGACACACAACACACAAAAGGTATTTAAATGTATGTTTCAATATATTTGACTTTGCTTGGTGACATTTTGAGAAAACTCATGATAGTCAAGATCAAATAAACATTTAAATATCTTCAAATGCGCCTTTCTCTTTCCTTGTTTGTTGTACCTTGGTCGTCATATTGGAGAACCCAGTGGGAATAGCCCACATGTCCTAGTTAGAATATTGACTCATAGCTCACCACTTTCTGCCTTCTCATTCTTGGAGCACCACGTTGCTTATCTAAATTATTTAGAAACATTAATGTTAACAACAGTCTCTTCACCATGTTTTATTCACTCTGCTTCAGATAAACTGAGGACATGCACATTGTGGTAATGCTGTTTGTTGAAGTATCTTTAAAAACTTATGCAGGTTTTAAACAAAAATAATCTTTATCTTCAATATCAGATATATTCAATGTCTTTCTGTCTAGTCAAAAGTGTAATTTAAGATAAATGCAATGTCAATTTGGCTAGTCAAACTTAAAATCAAAGATATCTACTATGTCATTTTGACTAGTCAGAATGTGTCATTGACTTGAATGAGAAATAGTTTAGCTAGATGATAGAATAGATAGCTGCTAGATAATCTGCTCAGGGACACACCTGGTAGGGGATGGACTAAGAGTCAGACAGGGTTTTAAACCTTCAACCATCTGCACCCCAGTCTGACGCTTAACCCAATGAGTCACCAGGTCACTGGTGAGTAGTACATTGTGAGTAGTCAAAAGTCTTAATGCAGATATCTTTGATAATAATTCCAGGTAAAGTTATCTCAAATTAAACACATTTAAAAGATATCTTATTTATCTTTTCGGATGTCTCAAAGTAAGATATTACTTATTACTCTCAATTTAATTGTAGAAATCTAAAATTATACTTTTGACTAGTCGTTAGATAGATACCGGGAATTCACAAAGTCTAAATGACGTAGTAGATATCTTAAAGTAGTTTACAAATTCAAGTCAATGAGACATTCTGACTTAGCTAAATGAAATAGCACATATCCCTAATTCAACTTTTGACCAGTCAAAATGATGTTGCACACCTGTGACTAGTCGCGTTGTAATTTTGACCAGCAAAAAAGCATTTCTAGATATCTGAAATGTCATTACGGATGTTCCAGTGACGCGTGTAAGGTTAAACGTTAAAACGGCTCACCGTGCACACACCCGCTCCACCCTGAAAGTCAGGTCTCCCCGGATTCTGATTGGACGGCTCCGGCTCACTTTAAACTTCGCTTCGAGTCACTGAGCTCCAGCCTCCACAGCCACAGCGCGAGGGCGACGTGACGGCGCGAGGCAGCTGCGGGATCTCAACACCTGTCGCCACGGAAACGGGACAGAACCGGCGGGAAAATAAACAATAATAATAATAAAAAAAAGGTGAGTTTTTGCAGGTGACGCCATTTTGACTTTGGTATAGTGTCAACAGGTATTGTTTTGAACTTAATGGTAGCCTTATGTAGTGCATTTAGTGACGGCTACAGAACCACTTTATTATCCCAAAGTATTCTTATATGTTCCTGAAGTTTTTTTCCTTTCTTATAGACTTTTTGCTTTTACTGGGGCCTGTCTGTGTCCAATGGTACATGCATAAAACACATATGGTGCTGTTAAAGATTTGCGAAAGGGCTAAAACAAGGCACAATTGCAAAAACAAAATTGCTAAATGTTTATTGAAAGTATTTGTGTAAAATGCCATATATTAATGCATGTTTCTTGTATCATGATTTGTCTGTCTTCATATTCTGCACATTCAAGGTAAAGGTATTTGGTTAATATATACACAACTGAGCAACATTATTGTATAATCTGTTTCCAGAAAGGGCTAATCTGTAGGATGATTAAAACGCATAAGATGTTGTTAAACTGAACTTGCCCCTAGTCCCTGTTGCGTGTACATTATGTTTTGTCAACAAGAGGAAACAGAGAGATTACATAATGTTACATGCATATGTTCGTCGACTGAGTGTCCGTAAACTTCGAAAATAAACTTTTATTTTACCTGGGTTAACCACTGTGCATGTGGGATTTCTTGATAATACATAATTTTGCGTAAAGCACACCATGCTTGAACATTTAAATTTTCGTGTCTATGTTTTGTCTATGTGGTAGAAAAATGTTGTATGTTTAGGGACTGATCTGTCTTTATATATATGAGACAGCAGCACAGGGATAAGAGTGCTATTTGTGGAGCACACACACACACACATAATACAGTGAAGTGGAAGGTGTGGTTGAAATAAAAGTAGAGTAAAATGAGCATGAACCTTGATAATGTCAGCCAGCTTCAGGGATTAAACTACCGCTGTCAGCTTACCATTCCTATTCCTATTCCTCTTTTTTATCTCAGGCCCACATTGTCATTTACATTTGCAACACTGAGCTAAAAAAAGATTTTATACGTTTTTACAAATCTTTCAAAAAGGTTTGTGATGATCACAGTGTATATTTATAGTCTGTATATATATATAGTCCCCTGCTCAGTTAGTTCGGATTTGCTTTGGAACATTTGATGGTAACACAGGACAAGTTGTTATGTGATGCACGTTACCTTTAGAGTAGACTAGATATATAGCTTCAGTTTGCACCAGACTTAAATGTGATGATTTTCACCTTGTCTGT
>JAUMHJ010000010.1:1472052-1482552 GCA_032361105.1 Microctenopoma lineatum | reverse complement strand
TGTGACTTTTGACTCTGGGAATTGATCAATTTCAGAAATTTACCGCCCAGCCAGGTGTTTAAACCTCCACAGCTGTTAAGCCATGTCGTCTACTGTGCTGCTGAATCTGATGCGCTGTGGTCGCTCAGCCCTCATCAGACAAACCTTCCTCACCGTACAATCCTCAGCAGAAACCTCCACAACTTCTGCACAGGTAAATCTGTCAATAAACGTGCATGTTAGTTTGTGTGTGTCTGATGAACTGATTCATACCTATGAAACACCACAAACATCAGCCTAACCTGCTGTTATCAACTGACCCTACAGGTGGGTGGGGCCTTGTTTAGGGTGGCGGGCGTTCGGCAGGCCAGTGGGTCGGTCCGTTTCCACAACGACGGCAGCGGCCAGCCGGTGGTCTGGGACTCCTTTGGTATCTGGGACAACAGGATAGAAGAACCAATATTGTTGCCCTCCAGCATCCAATATGGAAAACCCATTCCACAGGTAAGCAGGTGGAGGTGTTGATGGACAGAAGGATGAAAAGATGGACAGACAGATGTGTGAATGAGAGTATGAAACAAGTGGTGATTTATCGCTAAAGAAATAGAAAAAAATAATTGATGAGATAGATGGATGATAATGAGGAAGGATGAAAACATGGATTAAATGGATGAATTAACTAATTAATGAGTGATGAATGGACGTCTACCCTCAGGTCAGTCTGTCTCGGATCGGCAGCGCATCTGTTTTGGGCCTCAGGAAGCAGAACGAGGACCGACTTCGCATTGCCCGTATCCATGACAACCTGTTGTACTTCGCCGTGTTCGATGGCCACGGTGGACCGCACGCCGCAGACTACTGCTACACCTTCATGGAGAAGTTTATCAGGTTAAAACAAAGTGCAGGCAGAACGAGGTTCAGCCATGATGAATGTTTCTATACTGACAATGTTGACAAGTTTTGAATATTTTTGCACAGAGATGCTCTGGAGGACGAGGATGATCTGGAGAAAGTTTTAAAAAAGGCCTTTTTAAACGCTGACCTGGCTCTGCACACACACCTGAGCTACTTCAACAACGGTGAGATTCGTACACACAGTACAGAAGTAGAAGTAGGCTACAGTATGTTTTATGATTACACCGAGTACACGTTTGTGAAATGACCTTATATATAAGTAAATTCTTTCTTGCGTCGTATGAAGTTTGATTGAGCTTCAGTAGCGCCATGTCTGTGACGTACTGTTTTTTGATGAACAATAGGTAAATCATAGAAAAACCAAAAACATAACCATACAACACATTCATCACGGGTTCGTTCGTCTCTCCATCCTCAGCCTCATTCTTGACAGCTGGCACCACAGCGACTGTTGCTATGTTACGGGACGGCGTGGAGCTGGTGGTGGGCAGCGTCGGCGACAGTCGGGCGATGTTGTGCAGGAAGGGGCGGGCCAGGAAGCTGACCAAGGATCACACACCTGACCGCAAGGACGAGAGGCAGCGGTAGGCGCTCACTGTAATGACGGCATGATTAGTTTTACAAATACTCACATTCAAACCGGTCAGGAACTTGTATAACAGCATAAATACTACTACACAGACACATGTTACAATTGTACTACTGGTAGTACAATTGGTAGCCTGGTAGCTTAATAGGTTAGACGTCAGACTGCAATACAGAAGGTTGCAGGTTCGAACCCCGTCTGACTCCTAATCCATCCCCCACCAGGTGTGTCCCTGAGCCAAACACCCAGCGCCAGCTCCCTGTAAGTCGCTTTGGACAAATGCGTCTGCCAAGCAAAGTAAAGTAAAGTAAAGTAGATTACTACTACCACTTTACCACTGGTATTATAGAGACTATTGTAACGCAGAAGAAGTTCAGACAGATTATCCCCCGAGCACCGTGACTTTATTTTGATTTGTTCAGAGGATAGACAGTGTCCAAACGTCGACCAGCAGGGTTCAGGTTTCACTGCAGCAGCTGATCAGGTCTTCCTGTATAAATAGACTCCGCAGTATGTTTGACTGCAGCTGGCAGCAAATCACTGCCTTTGCTCGAGGACCCCTGTGCGTGGGCATGAGGTCAGGTTTATCCGGTGGGTGAAATGAGAGCGGAGCGACAGGGCACAGGTTTGGGCTTTGCTTCAGGTCAAAGCAGCTGGTGTTATGTAACAGCAGAGCGAGGCTAAGTTTATCTCTCGATGTCACCCAAACACGCTAGTGCTCCGGTCTGCGACTGACGGACGTGTAAAGTCAAAAATCGGACACTGTCTCACTGGTGCGTCTAAAAGGTGCAGTCATAAATGTAGGGGAGATTAAAATTCAGCATTTGAAGGCGAATTGTTTTAGTATGCTGACTGGTCCCTGTGTCTCTGTGTTTAGGATACAGAGGTTTGGCGGCTTTGTATCGTGGGACAGCGCGGGCCAGGCTAACGTCAACGGGCGGCTCGCGATGACGCGCAGCATCGGAGACTTCCACCTGAAAACCAGCGGCGTTATCGCAGAGCCAGATACGCAACGACTCACCGTGAGTCGCAGCGCTGCCTCAGCTGACACGTGAACCTTTGAGACAAGTCAAGTCACGTGGCCTTATTTCACAATCACCATACATTTATTTCCACTTAATAAATAACAAGTTAGAGATGGAAGAAACCTCAGGAGGAGCAGCAGCGGAGCGATCTTCTATTGTCCGTCTGAACTTACACAAAACAAAGAGCTAAATCCAGCAAATGCTCACAATTATGAAGCTGGAACAAGTAAAAAACTCTCCAGTCTCCAAGTGAATTGGATTCATTCTCACTATCAATCACCTCCATGTGACCTACAGAAAACTGACACTGTTTGTCTGCGCAGGTTCAGCCGGCCAACGACTCCTTCCTGGCTTTGACCACAGATGGCATCAACTTCCTCCTGACTGACCAGGAGATCTGTGACATCATCAGCCAGTGCCAAGACCCCACGGAGGCTGCGGACGTCATCGCTCAGCAGGTAGACGCAGCGCCATGCAGGGGACTTGCCTCTTCTGTGTGTGTGGTGGATCATAGCTGTTGTTCAAACGCTCTGCTCCGACTGGACAGTCTGATACATTCTGTGTGTGCTTTGTTTTTCGAGGCGCTGCAGTATGGCTCAGAAGACAACGCTACGGTTATCGTCATCCCGTTGGGAGCCTGGGGGAAACATCAGCGCTCCACAGCTGTCTACAGCATGAGCAGAAACTTTGGTTCAAGTGGGAGATGGGCGTAGGCCACAGGCACTCGCGTAAAAAAAACCACCGCAGGGCTCCGAGGCTAACATGAAACTGAGTTTAACATGACTTTGATTCGAAGGTTCTAAACATTTTTGATCTCACCTGTTCCTGCTGTGTATATACAGTCCTTGTTAATATGATGTACATACAGAGAGTTCATGTTTATACTGTGTTAGACGAAATATTTTAACACAAGTCATGTGTTTTGTTGATGTTTGAGAGGTTTGCTGGCGCCGTGCTAATTCTTTTCGCAAAATTTTGACCTTTGACCCCTGAGAGACACGATCTGTGTAACGGTACGAATAAATGGTGACATGTTAAACTGACACTGGGCTTTGTTTCTGCTTGGGCACATCTGTGTGCAGCGGCTGCACAGGGGCATGTTCTCTGGTTCTCTGATAAACACCGAAGGTTAGGTAGATGATGCTGGACGCCTGATGGTGTCACAGGAATCTCCTGCCCTCGCAGCGCGTGAGGAGGTCTTTGGTATCGGGTTGGGGGTAAATATAGAGACCACTGAGATTCCTAAAATGGCAAAATCCTGACGAACAACACATTCTGACAAACTAACCTACAAACCTCGTGACCGACCAAGAAATGTCGTGCCTGTAACCACGTGTCTTAACAACGTGCTTACAGTATTTATATGGAATAATTTGAGTTACAGGTGTTCAGTGTACCAGCACGTAGGTGGAAAAAAGAAGAACAAAAAGAACACCCTGAGCTTTGTTTGTGTTGACTGCCCCGCACTTGTGTTCAGTACAAAAGAACGGCCTCCGTGTCTACACGCTTCCATCTAACCACCATAAAGACCTGATGGATGACACTCCTGGCTTCTTGGTGACCTCCCTGGACTCTAATGCTGCTGGTTTCACACTTCTATTGGGAACACTGGGAACAAGCTTTAGTGCTGGTTTTATACCCTTGTCCTGATCTTTCTAGGTCCACAGAACCTCTGGCTGCCACTAATGTCACACACAGCAGGTTCAATGTACCTTTCCTATACTTATGACCACATTAAAATAAATAATTAACAATAAATCAATCACGTATAATAATGCTGTAACGTTGGTTCATATTTTAACTCACACCACAGATTTGTGGCAATTTCAACCCAGCATATACTCACTGCACTAATGGACGGGTGTCCATCTGGTTGCTTATTTGGCATCTCTTACTTCCACGTGTCCCCTATTTGAACAGTTCCAGACCTGCCTCTGATGAACAGGTGCCACATGCCGGTCACTTGTCCGTGATGAACCGCTGATGAACATTTTGAGTTGTTTATAGATAAACAACAGTGCCCACAATTTTGGTGCTAAGAAGAAAATCACCAGCCGGTGCAACAGTATAAATGAGAGGAGAGCACAGATGGATCAGCCAGACCAGGTCCTGGGTTCACAGGCGTCAACGGTGAGTAGACACAATTCACACATTGGTTGTTTTGGTGTTTTTACAGGGTTCAACAAATTACTAAAAGCAAAGGGAACATTTCCTTAAGCTTAGTTAACTAAAAAATGTCATTTATTATGTCATCTATTCAATATTTATTCCAGCACTCTTTTTTATGCAGTTTTTGACATCTTCTTGGTATTTTACACATTTCAGGAACTTGTCTGTTAGTCTATGTCTGAGTCTATTTGACCATCAGCAACTGTAAAGATGTGTTCTTGTTGGTCAGGTGTGAAAACAGCAGATTTATTCTTTGGCATAAAACGCTGTGTGAAATTAGAAATGTATTGATCCATTTCTAATAACTTTAAATCTAAATCTGGGATTTACTAGAAATTAGAAAACTGTCAAGTTTTTATAAATATTTATAAAGCTGAGAGTAAGGAAACAAATTACTCTACACTTTCTGTTAAAAAAATAATAAATATCAACTTGAGTTTGTTGTCTTAAAAAGTGTTTTTCAGTGTACATGCATTTACACACATCTGCACACACACACAGTAGATTTGTGCATCAATTTATCTATATATATGAATTCATATATATATATAGATATATATATATATATATCTATATATATAGATAGATATATATAGATAGATATATCTATATATATCTATCTATATATAATCATTTTCTGGACGACTCATATCACATTTAGTCTCTATAGGACCAGGCAGGTTTGAGCAGCTTTTTTCCCCTCAAATAATGAAATCATCAGTAAAAAAACAGATTATGCAGATTATACAGTTCCCTCTAACAGCACTGGAACAACAAGCTAACGTATTTGTTTCTCCAGTACGATGAAGATATTTAGGTTTCACATCAAAAGCGTGACACAGTTTGCACCTTGTGTTCCCCGCCTCTGTATCTCTGTTCTCCTCCTCTTTGATTGCTGGATTGTGACACCTCCACCCGTGCTCTGTGGAGGCTGTTGGTGTTGTCACTGACTGTAGTTCTGGGGGAGTTTTCTTCTCGGCTGTCACGTTGCTTCTGTCATCCGTTGCCGCTTTCCTCGGTCGACCCGTTCTGCACACCCGCGGTTTCTTCCTCTTCCAGGACACTTCATGTTGTTGTCCTGGCTTTGATTACAGTGTTTGCACAGTGCTTTCGATTGTTGTCCCCTGTGTTTTTGTATATATAAGATGACGTAACTCATCTTTAGTGAGCACGTTTCAGCTAGACATCTGTAGTTGTTTGACACGTGAGCATATTCATTAATGCGTAAACACAAATGTTTGAACACGCACGTGTAGTAGGAGGATAAGGTGTTGGAGTTCCCTGTGATCATATGTACACTCTAAATAATGTTACTGTAAACAAAGGTGATGCCAATACCTTGAGTGGTTCAGCTTTTGCGAAGTTACATAACAGCGATGTTGCACATGGTCGCGCATTATCGGCGTGCTGTACTTCAGCAGGGTCACGGCCCTTTGAAAACAAACGCCTGTTGGGCAGGTGATGATTAGCGTGCGAGGTGTTCACTGAGAAAACAGACAGGGACAGGCAAAGGTTAAAAAATGCTGACATCACAGCCAGAGGTTCAAATTTCAGTATCTCCTCTGTCGTGACCTCTGACATTTGAACTCAACTTTTTGCGTTGTTTCCTTTCAGCCTAAACCAATGATTTGGGTGAAACCACGAGGAATTAATATTCAGTCATCGATGCTGTTATACTAATGAAATGTGACGTCACGTATCAACGTATTCCTCTGAGAATCCAAAGTAAATGTTTTTCTTGCACGTTCCTGGTACAGGCTGAAGCTGCTTCAGGTGTACAGTGCTGTGGGTAAACCAGCAGATGGTGCTGCTGATGATCACAATGAGTGGCCTTGATTTCATAACAAACACACTGTAAATCTGACATCTTGTGTTTTATGTTTCCTATATCATAAACGTCTTAATTTCTTAATTAAAGAATTAGAACATTTTTTAAAACCTGATAATTGCATTAAAATGCATTTAACTGGTATCGCTTTTACATTACATTGTTGTCTTTAATTGAATTACATAAATATTTAGGTTGAGCACTTTACTTCTGAGATACATAATTTAAGATTAGTTCATTATCTACATGGAGCGTCTGAGTGGATCATCCAGGTGGAAACACTTACAGCCTAATGAAGAGTTTCGTGTCTAAATCGAACCTTCCGGTTGTTGCTGCTGTTACGTTTGCGATGCATTTAGGGCAGCAGTAGTTAAAATGCATAATGTAATTTTTTTTTTTATGTGTAATGGTGTTTTCTGCAGGGTGGGACTAAGAGGCTTCCAGACAGAGCGGAGTGGTTCTGAGCAGACTGTTAAGAGCCTGATCCTGGTAAGACCAGATCAATTTTTTTGTATTTAAAATGTAACTTACTTTTTTAGGCGTGTTAAATGTTAAATTAGCTCTTTTGTTACACCTTGTTCAAACTGGCCACAGCAGGAAGTGGTTGTGGAAAAAGATCTTAGTTTATTCTTATATAGCTCTGTTCAGCTTTTTTACTTTGAGAAATGCAATAATCTGTCTTTTTGTTTTGAAAAACAAAAAATGTGTTTCAATATATTTTCATACAGTATTGGTATCAGTATTTTAGCCCTTAAAAAATCCCCTTTTAACACCCCAATACAATCTTGAGAAATCTGACACAAATTGTTTATAGGCTACTGTGATGATGATTGGTGATAAAAGTAACCTGAAAGTAGCCCCTTGTACTTTACATCAAAACAACATGTTTTAGATGCTTACGCAAAGAGAAGAGAGTGTGAGTCACACACTGTCTCCTGCCCTTCTCCTTCTGCTTTTCCTTCTCTTATCGTGACTCAGCTTGAAAACTGGGCTGAACACACACGCTGAACAAACTGCTGTTGCACTCTGATCTCTGCAGCCTGTGTACACACACTCTCCTGGTCAGTGTCCGCTGGTTTGGACGTTTGCCGCTCTTCACACGGACTACAGCAGGTGAGAGACGAACTTGTTATTATGGGTTTTGTTGTGAAGATAAATCTGGAGTCTGCACAGTCTGATCAGGTTCAAGCAAAGTGAAGTTAGACTTTTAAAAAAATTTCTTTTATGAGAAATCTATAATGATATAAGTAAAAAAAAACAACTTTTAACTTCTTAATTCCTTAATTGGAAACTCATGGGAATGGGAAACTTACAAACTAATATTAAATAATTATGAATTAATTATAAGTCAGTTTGCATTATGAATTCTTTCATTGTTGGTACTAGAAGTATATTTTGCCAATAGATGCATACTAATTAAAAAAGTAATAGATTCTGTAGCACTTTCAATGTGGGACATAACAGTAACAGTGTATTTTCTACCATGTAAATTAGGTGACCTATTTGTACTTCAGGCAATAGTTTAGCTAATGTCCAGGAAAAATTTTAAATTTAAATCCCTGAAAGACAAACTCCACAGTGGGGGTGGAAGAATGTATTCATCAAATCAAAGTATTATTCATGTTAAGTATATAGCTAATAAATCTATCTCTGCCCTAATGTACTTTTTGTGCCTAACACTAAGAAGGAGACACAGTAAAAATGTCAGTTCAGCCTTTGATGATAGAATTTGGTAATCATTTGCAGATCGTGTTAGGTCAACTGACCTAACACAATCTGCAGTTGATCAGGTCAGTTGACCTAACACGATCAGTTTGTTGCACCTTTGCTGTTTTTTGTTTAGTTTGTGATATAAAAGACAAACTTAATTTTACTGTGAAACTTGCTTTGCTTAACACACATTCTTGGAGCTTGTGCTTCGCCTTGTTCTCTTTCTCAGGCAGTTTACAATGAATAGTGAAATTATGTATATGAATATTGCATGCAAGTTTACCTAATGTGTACAGATTGCAGTACATCACCTCTTTATTTACTTTCATTACTTTCAACTTCCTTTTGCTTTATATAGAAGCTCAAAGCTCTTCACTTGAATATCTTCAAATCTACTCGAAGTGTTAGTAACAGTGAAATGTTTCTGTAAAGTGCTAAGGTGTAAAGAAGTTAGAAGATAAGAGAAACAGAGAAACAAAAGAAGATGGAGCCCGAGCTGAATGGAGCCTCTAAACACAAGGTAAAGGAAAGGAAAGGAAACCCTTCCATGCTCCCTATAATACAGGTTTTGTAATATGAGTGTGTGAATGAACTGTATTTCAGTCTGCAGGTTTGGAGAACCAGCGATGTGGTGCCACCGTCAGTTTCCACAACATTTACTATAAGGTGAAACAGGGAGGAAGCTGTTTTTCCTTTAAGAAGGCTCCGACCAAAGACATCCTCATTGACCTCAAGTGAGTGCACTGCTGCTTCTAAATCGTCTGAGCTGCAGCTCGATGTATGTGTGAACAAGCAAACATTACGTTGCAGAAAGTGTTGAGGGTAAAAAAATATATAAAAAGATAATTTACCAAACTCAACGCTAAAATTATTATTTTCTTTACAAGTACAAAACCAAAAATATACTTGGAAATTTAAACATGTGGCCATACAGAGTGATATAAAAAGGAAATGAGAATGCACTTAAATAGTGCCAAATAACTTTTATTTGACGTATCAGTTAATAGTAGTAAAAATTGCTATAACTTTAGTTACCCTCTGTCTTTTCATGTAGCTCCGTCAGGAGATAAAATGTCTTGATCGAATACCAGCAGAAATGATATTCACATGAGCCTTAACTTTGTGTACAGTTCTAATTAGCACGATATGAAACTAAACTAAGATACTAAGTGTTAGACCTGCTTGTCATCAGCATGTGTTGTTGCGCAAATGTCAACATGCTAACTTACAGAGCTGCTAGCTTGGTTGTAGACCTAAGTCGGCTTAGTCAGGGAAACTAACTTCATCTGGTTTTATAAGTCAGTATCACATGTTAAATAACCGAGCAATGTGTGACCACAATCGGCCAAAGTCGTTGATTGTACTTGTTATGAAAAGGGTCAAAGTATTTGATTATATATGTGTGTTATGAAAAATGCAGTTGGTCAAAGTGCAGTGAGCGTGTTTGTATAGATAGAGTTTATAGTGTGTGGTATCTCTGGTATTTTATTGTCTGGTGTGTGTGTGTGTGTAATCATTGACTAGCCTAAATAAAAGTTGATAGAAGTTGTTATATTGAGTTAAGCCTGAATTCAGCTACATGCATTTACTGCTTTGTTACATCCGTACGCAGGAGAACAGTGCCTGCCGATTACCTAAACAGGTTACAGGATAAACTTTTACTTAACATTTACCGTTACACTTTAACCACAGCTGCTTCTCCGCATGCAATTAGGAGCCTTCAACCTGCACAATAAAACCTGAGAAAAAAACTGGGTTACATACTTCTGCCACCTTAGTTTGCTCAAGAACTCATCAAAACACTTTTGGTTCCTCTAAACTTAAAGTACAAATGGGGTTTAAAAAAAGTCAAATGTAGCGTGGGAGCATAGACACAACCACAATTCACAAAGTAAAGCTAAACTGCAGCATCACGGCTGCAGTGTTACAATAAGTAGATGTCATGTATCATCAAAGTAGCTGAGTAATGGTTTGATACTAACATACGGAAGTTCTCTCTGAGTGTTTGTCAGTCAGCAAAAACCCATAACATGAATCGGTTCATTGCGAAAGCACTTCACAAAAAAAAAAAAAAAAAAGGTTTTAGTTTGCTGGGGAAACCCCCCACCCCACCTCAAACTGTTTCAGTTCTTGGAAAATATGAGGATGGCCGTCACCTACCAGCAACTCAACATCTGTCACATTATACATTCTCATTCTTTAATCCAACCAAAGTACCGTATTTTACGCCATACAAGACGCACTTTTTCTTCCCCAAAACTGGGGGGTAAAAGTGGGTGCGTCTTACA
>JAUMHJ010000010.1:1451654-1462211 GCA_032361105.1 Microctenopoma lineatum | reverse complement strand
CTTGTGGTTCCTAGAGTTTCTAAATGTAGAATGGGAGGCAGAGCCTTCAGCTATCAAGCTCCTCTCCTGTGGAACCAACTCCCAATCCCATAGAAGCAGTATTTTGGTGGAAAGACTTATCTGGATTTATTGATATGTTCATAATGAACATACGAGTTACTTGTAGTCACCACTCCCTTCATACCATGTTAACACTATGTTCATTTATACTCACTATAAATACTTATAAACAATGTCAAATTGCCAAATGAGTGAAGTAGAATATTTCATTGTGGAAATACTATATTTTAAACTGACATCCTTACGGCTCTGCCACAAGCATGGCAAAGAAAGCAATCTTTCTTTTGTTTAGATAAGACAAGATAATTGGAGAAGATCATGAATACACAATCACACACCTGGCAGATTATTGTGCCAGGAAACACTGTGCCAGGAACTACTATGTGTGTGTGTGTGTGTGTGCGTGCATTTAAGCAGACACAGCTTCCATAGAAACAGTCTATTAACAGTAACATCATGAAGGTGATGTTGAGAAATCGTTGCACTTGAGCAAAGCCTGTAATAGCTGTAAAGATTCAGGTGTTAGGCGAAAATCTTTGTGTGGGAAGTGCATTAAGTTAGGTGTTTCCTTAAACGGTCAAATGTGTGCTTCAGCAAGGCTGAAGTAAAATCTTAAACAGCCCCCAAAAAAGTTCCTGGGACTTTGTGAATGAGCATTTTCGAGGTCTCATTTCTAATTCCCTGCCTCTCTCGGATGTGACCACGAAGCTCGTGAACCTGTGAAAAATAAGAAAAGTAATAGTAGTAATTTAAAAATAAAATATTGTCAGTTAGTCCTAATTTTTTAGGACTGAAAGTACCTTACTTGTACGTGAAATTCATTGTGTGGCTCATTTCAGAAAATGCTATTCTATATGATTGTTAATATTGATGCATCAACACACGTGTTCTTTAGCACATAGCAAAGTGAATTAAACTGTCAGATGAATGTGTTGGACTTGCAGTGTAAATTTGCATAAAATGAAAACAGTCAGAGTACAAGTGCCTGGAAATAGTAATAGTACAATAGTTTACAACACTGTTGTTTTTATAATTATGGGAGATAAAACACTGACATCCACACTGCATCCTAGTCAAGCTAAACACACAACAGTGGGGATCATTTGTCTTTGTGTCAAACAAACTTGACAAACAAAGAACAATCAAACCAAGCTGAGTGGTTTTTAATGCTTCATTTGTTCCTGCTGGAATAAAGTTTCACAACCGTAACAAGGAAACTCCAGGTCTCTACACAGCAGCTGAAGTCAAGGTGAGAAAAATAACTGAAAGTCAAACCTGTCAAGGTTCAATGGCTTTGACTGCAAGCAGCAAAAGAAACAAAGGTTTGTGTGTTATCACTGTGAAGAGCATACAATAAGTATACTGATGCTGCTGTATGGACGAGTACAGAAGGCCTTAAAATACCAGACCCCAACCCAAAAAAAGGTATTTAAAAAAAAAACTATTTAAAAATGTATTTAAGTGGAGTCATCTTTGACCACGTTATCTCCTTTAACTTTTACACAAAAGAAATCTGACTTCTGAGTTTCTCTCTACTGGCTCCTCGTTAAATCTAGACTATAGTTTAAAATCCTGCTACTCACTCATAAAGCACTGATGATCAGGCCCCAACATATCTTGAAGGCCTCATAAAACTTTATTATCCCAAAATACTGGTCTACTTCTGGTTCCTAGAGTTTTCTGTTGTTGACTGGGAGGCAGAGCCTTTAACTATCAAGCTCCCACTTCGTGTACACAAAGCAGACACCCTCTCTACTTTTAGGACTAGGCTAGTTAGAGCTCATTTGCCAATACTGCTCTTGACTGTGTGTCCTCTTTCTTCTGTTGTTCTGCTGCTGCTTCTTTGTCCCCCTCTTGCCGCAAATCTCTGCATGAATCACGGGCTCGGTCCAGTATAATATCCAGTGTGGTGATGCTGGCCCTATCAACCTGCCTAGATTTTTATTCTGCTGCGCCTTGTTGTTGTTATGATCTCTGTTACCTGCTGTTTCATTCTCTCTCCTCTGTCCACTAACCCCAACCGGTCGAGGCAGATGTCCGCCCACCCTGAGCCTGGTTCTGCTGGAGGTTTCATTCCTCTCCACTGTTACCTAGAGGTTGCTCAATAATGTGATTTTCCACATTATTCTATTTACTTATATTTTGTAAAGTCTGTAAATGCCTTGTGATTTGGCGCTATACAAACAAATATAAATTTAATTTCAATGGAATTATTGATGAAGTAATGGGAAACAGCATAAGACATGTGCTCCTGTTAAACAGGGTGTTACTGAGGTGTTAGACGTTGCTCTGTAAACCTTCGATGAATGAATACACTTCATAAACAGGAGGAGGATAAACAGGGTTTTATTCTGTTGCAACTCAGAACCACAAACCCTGTCAGAACTGCTCTGGCAAATGCAACAGTCTAGACGTTATCCATATCTCCTCCCTTCTCTTCACACCATCCCTCCCTCTTCATCATATTCCTCATCTCATGTCTACTTCAGCTTGTAGTCTGTTCTCTTTTCTTATTGTTGCTCCCGTTTGTCTTCTTCTCATCTACAATTAGTCTCCTTACCCCCCCTACACTTTCTCTCCATCTATAGTCATGTCCTGCAGGTTAACAGCTCTGTCTGTCTTTTTCCCCCTCTTCCTCCTCGGAGCTCAAAGCGTCGACTTGACCCACAGTGAGTACAAATATATTCATTTCAATTTGAAAAAGTATTTACCACCTAACTAATTCAAAGTGCAAAGAATATCTAGTGCACTAAAAGATGGAAACAGATACTTGAGCCGTCATAGTTGGACCTTGGAACAAAGTCTTTTTTTAGCATGTCGTCTCGAGCAAACACAAAAAACTTTGGGACAAAAGAAAAACACACCTTAGACCTCATGTCGTCATAAAATATGCAACGCAGGCTGACAGATCCGATAACAGCAGAGACACTGAAAAGATGTGGTAACTGTTGACCCTAACGCGGATATGAAACAGGGTCACTGCTGAACAGTGTTATCAGCTAAAGACAACAGAAGGCAACAATATTCAGGTTACAAAGGGTTTTAGGAAGCAGCTGTAATGTATTAATATGATTATGAAACATCCACAAATTCTTTGGGTTAGTCTGTAAAATGTCCCGAAATGTAAATATTTCAGTACAATTTCAGGTATTTGTACCTTCTGTACCTTCTTATCAAGCAGGCATAAGTTGTTAGTCATTTCTGTACAGTATGTAATATAGTTAAGGCATCATTTCAGACTGTAAAATGCTGTTTACTTAATGATGAGTCTGTATTAAAGCGATGTAATATGTCAGGAAAAATGACTGATGGAAGCATAGGTCATCTAAATTTGTACATTTACTTGATATTTATTTAGGACTGCATCTTGAATTTTCACTTAACCAGGTAGATCCCACTGAGCTTAGCAACCTCTGTTATCAAGGAGATCTGGCCAAGATAGCATCATTCCAGGTTTCAGAGAAGCACAGTAACTTCTTCCATCAATGTTAACATCCGCGTAGTAAATACGACTACGTTAGATTTAATGAACATCGAGCCTAGAGGACGTTAATTATCTTTTTTTTTATGATTCATTAGATTTAACATCTCAGTTTTATAGCTGTCATGTTGTTCTTGTCACTATCCACAATGTGTTGTAGTCCTACAGTCAGTTCTTTGATGGAGATTTGTAATCCATCTCCTATTTCGAGTGCATTTATATCTTATTCACATTCTGTGTTCATAGTTAACTGAATTTGTTCGATTTAAAAGTTGTAGATGATTCTTTAATGCGAAACTTTAACACAGCTCTAATCTGTGCCTGTTAGCACAGGTCCCATCCTCTCCACTGGATTTTGACTTTCCAGAGATTGATGGTTCCGCTGTGGAGGAGACCTGCAGGATTCTCTCAACTCCTGACACCACTGCAGAAGTAGAAAACACACCACCACCCATCACAGCTAAGGTGATTCCTGCATTCCTACATCAGGAATTCTTCCATGGGCTAGCTGTAGCCTAACATTGTCTCCTGCTGTTTTGGGGAAGTGGAAAATGTAGAAAACCATCTCAGACAACATGTAACAAGTAGTTGTGTGTACAGTAAAGTACTCGATTTATCGCATTAAAGTACTTTATATGTGATCAGTTTCACACATCATATTGACACGTGTCAATGTCTCTCTTAATATGAAATACAAAATGGTCATATTTTGCGTTTTGAGGCTGTCATTTCTGCAAAAGGAGGATCTACTAAACATTGAGTTCATTTCTTTTTGTGGAGCCCAAACTTATGCACCTGCCTAATTTAGTTTAAACAACTATTGCAGACTTCCTGTAAATCCTATAAACCATGTTTCACTTCTCAAATATCCCTGTGTGTGTCTCCTATGTGATATATTTGATTGAAATTATTTATTCTAACAACCAACGATTTATACAAGAAAATCAAGATTATACAAGATTAACAAGGTTGCCCAAACTTTCGCACACCACTTTGTATTTATATACAAAATGTGGAACCGTCCAAACCTGCATCGTGTTGATTGATGATCTTTTAAATACTGCGTGAATGAAAGCTTGCATAGCTGAAAGTTTGCATTTTGTGTACTTTCACGAACTATTCTGGAGGCCATGATTTTGAAAGGTCTTTAAATCCTAAATTTAGGTCAAATATTCCTTTATGTCCAAATTGTGTCCTCTGGACGGGGATTTCAGATTGATCATGTCAACTGGCTGCTCTTACCACAGATAGACCAGTACCGGTCCACCTGCTCCTCCATAACTCTTCCAGGGGACACCATTGGCGTAATAATATAGTGAAGGGAGAGGAAATAACATTCATCTACTGCCACAGTTAATAACCATAAGAGCCATGTTAAAAAACAAATAAAGGAATCAACACGTCCTAATATTTATCTTTTGTTTGATCCTACAGCAGACAGTGACCACAACAGAAAAGCCGTCTGTCCAGATGCCGTCAAGGACACCAGAAACCAAAGACACTGGAGCACAAATCAGATCACAGCCAAAACTGGCAGGACCAACAGGACAGCAGGACAGCCAGTCCCACCTTGCTGCCCGCCTACTCGCCTACCTGCTGGCTAATAGCAGAGGACAAGGAGCTGACCCGCTGAACAGTATTTTGTTTCAGCCAAGGCTGCCCTACCGCAATCACGGTGTGATGTCAGATAGTGACGAGTCAGCAGCAACACTGCTACAGAATCCAAACAGGAACGGGTGGAATATGCGGTTTTCTCCAGAGGACTCAAGTGACGAGTCTTGAAATAATGAAATAAAATATAAAAGTATCCTATTTGTGTTTCATAGTTAAAACAAAGTCCAAATGTATAAAGGTTTTTTTGTAACAAAGCGTAGCTCCTGTACCTATCTGCTGTTATATCATTCTAGTGTTATATCAGGGGAAAAGTTGTAGTTAAAGTATTAGTCACTGGTTCAGACGTTTTAGCTTAAAAAAAACACACAAAAAAAACACAAAAAAACATGAATATAAAATTGCATATGTTTATTTTCACGTTTGTGTAAATGTAAGCAGGTTTATACGTATGAATGAACAGAAAAGAACATGGGTGTGTCAGGATGAGTGTTTTGGTGTGTGCGGTGTTTCGGTACTGTCGTGTCTGTACTGCTGTGGCTCTGATGGACAAACGTGGGGAGCTGGCTGTTAGTCTTTCCTCTGATTCTTGGTGATGCCTTTGTTGTGTTTGCCTGGAAAACATTAGGAGGAACCATAACTTTATTTGGTGTTTGAACAGTTTGGATGTTTTGTGAAAGTACAGAAAATGTACTGTAAAATGATCCTTCCCTCCCACCGGGCCAGACACAGCCAGCCCATAGTTATCACTTTGTTTGTACCTTCTCTCCCTCTGAGCTCTGGCAGCACTGAGCTTCGTAGGTCTGGGAAATGAATCTCTGACTTCTTCTTGGTGGCTGGAACACCACTGCTGTTACCAAAGTTACTGTGGTCAGACAGCAAGGACTGCTCGCACAGAAAGTTTTTATCCGACACCTGAAATGAGAGGTTTCGAAGAGTAAACTTTCCGTTCTGATTGTGTAGTAAACAAAAAGGAACACGCACAGACTGCTACCTGTGCCGTGATGTGTTGGGCCGGTCGACTATAAACACCTCCACGATGCCTTGGCTTGTCCACACACCTGTAAAACACACACAGAGAAGCAGCATACGCTACGTCAAGGTACAAGCGCTGGTTAACAAGGATGAAACAAGTTCAACACTAGATAGTGCTAAAGGACTGTTAAATTCAACTGGAACCCAAAGTAAGAAAAACAGCTGCATACTTTACATTTCAACAAAGCTTTGGGACAGTATTAGGGCAGGTTTTCCAAAACATTGCAGTGTATCTTTTTTATTAGTCACTGCAACATTACAACTTCCTGGAGGGACTAAGTTTGTTAATAAAATAAAGTGTTTGAGCCACAGCTGTTTGGTTTGGGCATGGTGTAGGCCAGATTGTTTAATAGTTATAGAGTTACAAAGTTTAATGTAGTGAACTATGAGAACATAAGTACCTATGGTTCACAGGATGGAAACCCGACCTCAGATTATGGTGATTGCTGACGGGCGGGCTGTTGGTACTGACCACAGATGAGGGGGGCATAAGGGGTGTGGAAGGTAGAGGGAGAAGGACAGGAGTGGATGAGGGAGGAGGTGGTGGATAGGAATGCTGTGCACACTCATTAAAGGCTGCAGTGTCCATATTGTAAAAGACAAAGCTTTTTGTCAAAGCTCTTTGGTCTGGAGTCCGTGTAGATGGAGCTGAAGTCAGATCTGCCATACTGAAAACATTTGTTGTTTCAGTCCTTTCAGGGTCGCCACTCGTCTTCCTTGCCTCTTTGTGAAATGTAGCTTTCGGAGATTTTAGGGGCTTGGTGTGTTTGCTGAAAGATCCAAGGTTTTCATGAGGTTGACTGATGAAAGACTTGGAACGATATTCATCAGTTTCAGTTTTACCGTTGCTCCAGCTTTCAAAAATCCTTGAGGTTTGATTTACTAAAGAGAGTACCGAATCCTCATTATCTGAGACCTTTAATGCTTTTGGGAGAGCGATGATGCTCGGAGGCTCTATGGTGGTAACCCCACTGTGGTGAATGCTTGACTGCTGACGCGCTTTAGGGGGCAAACTGACGCCTGTTTGTTCACCAGCTGATTCCGAAGAAGCTTGTGAAGCTGAACTCACATTTGGATATCCAAGGGGTGAGCTTTGAGGCACGTTTGTGTTTAAATTGCTCCAACTCTTCCAAAACCCTTGACTCGGCTCCATTTCAGATCTCCAGATGTGGTTTTTCTCAGTCTCACTAGGCACAGCTGTGTCTGAGTAACTAGAACACAGGTTAGTAGAGTCTGTATCTTCTGTATTGTTTGTCATTTTTAAATAGTCTTTCTTTGGCTCTTTGGAAGCAACTTTCCAATGTTTAGGTTTAGCTGCGACTGTGTTGTTGCCATTCAGACCTGTTCCGGTCCAGGTACTTTCTGATGGATCAGCACAAACTGTATTAAAAATATCAGGTTCCTTTATCAACTCTGCGCCAGTAGCTTTTCCTGTTCTACACTTTATGCCTACTGGAGCTCTTGTTGTATTATCAGTAACTTTGGCACCTACTGTTTTGGATTGTTTGGTGGTCATCAAAGTTTCTGTTGAGTTGCGAATAGTTTTAGAAAGCTTTAAGGGCTGCTGTCCTTTTGTTTTTTCCATTTTCTCTTCATCCTTCCTGTCTCCCAGTTGTTTCTTGTTTTTACCTTTCTGTATTTTATTATTCCCACCATCCTTATCTTGTCTTGGGGTTTTGGTAATTTTGGGAAGGGTAGAGTTTTCTCTATGGTCTCTTTGGATCTTAGCGTTCAGCTCATCCATAAACCTGTACATATACACAAGTAGGCACAGAAGCTTAGTAAACTGATATTGTAAAGCTACCCAACTCTCAGACTGATTCTTAAGTCTGAAAGAGGTTGGACTTATGCTGTCACTACTGCTAAATATTACATTAGTTTATTTGCACTGTAAAAGTAATATATGACAGTTATTAAACTGTAAAAAAACAGATACCTGATGTGGAAACAGTCTAGTGTGAAATGCAGATGTTCTAGCAGGTGTGAGCACTGAGCTCGTCCTTCTGGATCCATCTGGAGACAGCTCTGAAAGGGACAACACAAGAAAATGATTGATTTAAGAAAGTAAGACAGGACTAACCCTGGAAAGAAGCCAAGCAATAGCTGGATCTGTGAACATTGCTTAGTATTACCAGACATATCCCAGCTCCTTCAATTATTAATTTAATCACTACAGTTATGCGCTGGTTCTTTGTTATTTAACTGGCCACTAGACTGTATTTTAATACTAATTTTCTTTGTTGTTGTTGTGTGTGTATGACATGTGCCCATAAAAGACCATTTCCTGTTGCTAGTTACTCTTGCTAGTTAGGCTAGGATAAAGCTAGGTCTTGGGTCTTGTGCTACATAAGTACAACACACAATTGCTGTTGGTTTACATGTTTACAGTCTTTATCTCCCTTGAAAACATGTTTCCTTTCCTTTCCCTTCCTTTTCTCTGGAGCCCAACAGAACTTAATGTGTCAGTGGCCTCCGATCGACCAGGCAACAGTACCTTTGCTAGGTCTAGGGCAGTGGGTGTGATTGTCGGGCAGCGGTCCTGCAATGGGACTTGAACAGAACATTCTGGCAGACTGACTCCAGAAAAGACAGAATTCCTGTAGAACAGTTCCTGGTGATGAACTGTCAGGTTACCTATAACAGATTGGAGAACCCAACTGAGTCCAATTGCCTTAAGTTAAAACATTAAGCAAATTTATATCTGATCCAGTTCTTAATTAGTGTACTTGCCAAAGCATCTGATGATGTGGTAAATTTGGTCAAGGTCGGAATCTCCAGGAAACAGAGGCTGACCTGTTAACATCTCTGAAAACAGACAGCCAACAGCCCAGACATCCACTGGCCTACACACAGAAACACACACAACCTGCAATCAACACACAACCTAAAGAGAACTTTAATGATTCTCCACTCTAATACATACTTTCCATATTTGATGTCTCCCACTAGTAGTTCAGGAGCTCTGTACCAGCGAGTGGCTACGTAGTCGGTGTAGACGTCGGCCTCAGCAGGTGATGCTAGGGTGCGGGCGAAACCAAAATCACACAGCTTAACCACACCCTCTTGAGAGATGAGGATGTTCTCTGGTTTGATATCACGATGGATGATCTGTGAGGGGAGAGAAAGAGAGGCTCACATTTTACACATTGGCGACAATAATTTGCTTCGTTCTGTCTGAACTTACAGTAGCTTGTATTGATGCTTACACAGACCACTGAAATCCCACCTGACCAATACCTAAATGTTAAAGACCTATTAAGTGAACAGTTCTGCATCCTCACATTTTGCTCATGGCAGAAGGCTGCAGCTCTCAATATCTGATACAAATATTGCCGGGTCGTGTTCATATCCAGTCCGTTTGGGTTTTGCTCCAAGTCCTCCAGGAGCGTCCGCTCCACAAACTCAAACACCAGATACCAGCGTCGACGGCGCTTCCACACTTCGAGAAGGTTCACCAGGTTGTCATGATGCAGCTTCTTAATGGTTAGAAATACGATAGTTCAGAAAAATTTCAAACATGTCTATTAAAAAACATGCTAATGACAGGTTTTTAGTAGATGTGCTGTGCGTATGAACTTGGAGGTAGTACTTGAAGGCTAGCTTGTTGTGATTTGCAAATTATATTTTACCATTTTTGCTCCAATAGAAGCTGATGTCTTAATTTCTTGTGTTTCATCCAATTTTAAGTTTCAAACTAAATATGAGAATAATACATTTAAGTTGTTAAGAGTTGCTTGTCTTGTGATTGACAGGCTGCTTTTGTGTTTTGCTTCGCTCAGGTTACAGTCTCACAGACCACTGTGTACTCCGTGTCTCACTGACTGATGTTGGTTGGGTGAGTGATTGATCGGCAGGTACCCTGAGCAGCTTGATCTCCCTCAAAGCGATCTTCTTCACTGTCTTGTCACTGTCAGAGTCCACGAACTTCTTGATGGCAACGAGGCGGCTGGTGTCTCGATGACGGCACTTCAGCACGGTGCCATAGCTGCCCTCGCCGACCAGACCCAGAGACTCATAGCGTTCCATTAGAGGGTGGAAGATCAGAAAAACCTACTTGAAACAGTTCAAACAAACAGAATATTGTGTTTTTTCATTTTTTAAAAATTCTCTTAATTTATAACGCAACCATAATGTATTTAAAAAACATTTTGAAAATATGTTAGTACTGGTATATTCATATAATATACCACTAATCAAGAATAAAGTTACATCCTTGATACATGCAAAGCCTTTTTTAAAATTACGTTTAAAGTTAATATTAAATATTGATACACAACAATAATTTGAAACTACAAAGTTCCTGGGGAAACTTTGAAGGTGCCTGCCACCTTTCGCCGCTGAACCTTAGACCCATCTCCCCGACCAGAGAG
>JAUMHJ010000010.1:1420590-1433620 GCA_032361105.1 Microctenopoma lineatum | reverse complement strand
TATATAATGAGAATAGAATAGGTCCAAGCACAGAACCCTGTGGAACTCTGTATTTAACCTGCATGTGTATGGAAGATACATGTGCTGCATACCTGGTGAATAAAGCTGATTAATTCTATTAACTATTAATTGTCAGTGGGCTACTATTTTTGACTAATTCTTGTTTCTTTAGTGGATGAGTAAAACAATAATAATAAAAAAATATATAATAATAAAAATAATTTTAAAAAAGTGAAGTGAATCATTAAAAGGTCTAATAATTTGGACTTTGCCTGTATGTCATTCTAGGATCAGGTCAGAAGTACAAAGACTATTAAAGTTGGTCAGAGACTAATTTCTCTGAATGCATGTCTCTGGATTGTTGTGTTTATTGTGTGTTTGTACTGTAGTTGAAATTTATACCTCACACAACCTGGGTCCCAGGCTTGTTAAACTTCCAAACAAGAACTGCATAATAACTTTAGTACTGTGAAAATGTAAAAATACTTTTTAGTAAGAGACACAATGGTTCACATTTGATGTGTTGATCTTTAGTTGGTTTAAGATAAGCACAGAGCAACAAGCCAAGCTGCTGTGTGAAACTACATTATGTGTATTGTCAAGATTTGAAAGGTTTAGAAAAAGGACAGCAGTTGTAAAAGGGGATAGATGGAACATGGATTGAGGGATATATCGAGGAAATGATGGATGTTGGAAAAATAACTACAAGCAGAGAAAAAGAAAAAGTCTATGGGACTAATTTTTAAAATGCTGTGTGACGGCATAGTGACATAGTTGTGTTACAGAACAAAACTGTGAGTGTTGTTCTGAGACCAATTGCGCCACCTACTGATCATCTAACAGATTTCATTAAAACCATCTGAATTTAACCTTCCACAGTGTAAATGAATTGAAACACAGAAACAGCTTAAAAAGTCTCATTTAACACAGACCTAATGGCAGAGTATTAGATCATAGAGTGCTGGTTGTAATGATTGACTGACTGATTGATTGAAACTTTATTTGAACAGAATTTAAAAACAATAAATATTTCAGGAGAGAGATATGAAAATAAAAGAACAAAAAGTCCATGCCCAAAAGGAGTGGGAAGAAGCCAGTGCCTATTCACTCCCTTTTCTTACACATACTACAAAACTACCTGTAAGAATGCTGAAATAAGTAATGTTAATACACAACAGTCTTTAAACATGGATATGTTTAAATTTTGACACACGTTAAATCAAATGTTACAGAAACTCAACGATGAGGAAAGCAGATCACAGATCACATCAGTTAATGACTTATTCAGTTAAAAAAAAAATCAAATGTGATTAAAATATCAGGTTACATTTAAAATAATAAAAATGTAACTGATGGAAACAGAAGAGATTTAGATATCTAAATATCTAAAATCTAAAAACAGGACAAACAATTTATGCAGCTGCATTAGCAGAAAAAAACACTTGGTCATCAACTGCAGAAGAAAACTTTCAAGACAATATATTTTAAAGTTTTTAGGATTCAACTTACATATTTAAAGGCAGCCTGGTAGCTCAGTGGTTAAGGCAGAAAGCTGGGATGCAGGAATAGCAGGATCAATTCCCAGCTGAGGCACCCAGCCCATCCCCCCATACCAGAGAAGAAATTTTGAGGCGGCATGATAGCTCAGAGCAGTCGCCTTCAAACTCAAGGGTAAGCGAGTTCGATTCCCAGTCAAAAAACAGTTTTATTTGTTGTTGTATACCGTCCTCCTGCCCCTTACTCTTTGTTCCTATCTGAATTCTCAGACTACAGATAAAGTGATCATAGTGGGTGACTTTAACATTCATGTAGATGTGGATAATAACTGTCTCAGCGCTACATTTAATTCTTTGTTAGAGTCCATTGGATTTAGACAAATGGCAGTTGCCTTCAAAGACACCTATCACATGGACAGCTGAGCACAGGAGTGTTGTAGACTATTCTAGTCTACACAAACTTCGACCTCCCATTCACCCTACACATTGATGCATTCAATGATGGTTTGGGAGCAGTGCTATACCAACGTCAGGACAACAAGCTATGTGTTATTGGGTTTGGCTCAAAAACTCTGACACCTGCCGATAAGAATTACCACCTCCACTCTGGTAAACTTGAGTTCTTGGCACTCAAGTGGGCTATCTTGAGTGCCACCCATGTCCTTAGCACTGCATGCCCAAATGCTGTTGGAGACAGGTGGGTTGTTTAACTGGCTGACTTTCACTTCAACATTAAGTAGAGGCCAGGAAAGATTAATGTAGATGCCGATACTCACGGTATCCAGAGGTGTCACTGTACTTTTTTGGTATTTTTCAGGTATCTGTACATTACTTGAGTATTTATTTTTCTGCCGACTTTTTACTTCTACTCCCAACATTTCGAGAAGAAAATCTGTAATTTATAACGAGCCATTTTTGAAAATAGCTTGTTATTTCCATTATGAAAACAATGCGTGGAAAAAGTTGTAAAAATCTCCCGCGCGGACAGAAAAAGATTCATAGTGGAACATATTCACATAAAAACGTTTCCTGCTGCTCATACATGAGCTGTGTTTACTTTAATTTAGTTATGTTCTGATCGATTGGCCACCGATCAGTATCGGACGATTTCCACGATCTCTGATCGCCGCATTTCATTGCCTTTAAAAGCTGATCACCTGTAGCTCATATTTTACATCATACAGAGGTCCTGAGTGCGGTGTCTTCTAATGTGATCTGACCTCTACAAAAAGTCTAATTAAATTAAATTTACCTGACTTCTTGGGATGGGGTGGGGGTGTATTCACACACTGATTACACACCAGCGTGGGGGGTGGTTTGAAGTTTCTGAAAAACTTCTCTAAACCAACACAGTGCAGGTTGTGAAAAAAAGAAGAAAAGTCATGTGTTTGTATGTGTAAAACATTTTTTATTATCAGAAGAAGTTTTGTATTATTTAAGGTGAAAATTGTTTTTTACTTTTTGTACTTAAGTACATTTCAAAACCTGTACTTTTACTTAAGTAAAGGATTTCATTTACTTTTACCAGAGAAGTTTTTCACACAAGTATCTGTACTTCTATTTAAGTAGAGAATGTGAGTACTTTTGACACCTCTGATGGTATCATGGTGCCCTGTGAAACTTCAGAACAGAATCAAAGAACTCACAGAAAGCGTACCACCAGATGATGAACAAGGGAGCAAAGCAGTCCAAGAGAATGATGTGCGTTGGGTGGCAGCTTTGCAGCTGAATGGTGAGAATGTAGCTGCGGTGTCACCTGATAGCATTTCCAGTGTTACACCACAGGACATCATAGCAGCACAACAGGAAGATTCAGCTATCAAAGACGATGTCAAATTTAAACTTAACTGGATTCCCAATGAAAAGGATAAGAGGAGCATGAGAAAAGAGACTACTATATGATTGGAAAAAACTGAAGGTGGATGGTGGGATCCTCTGTCGTCAGACTTAACAACACAGGCAGCTGGTCCTCCCCGAAAAGTTGAAACCCATGGAATTTAAGAGCCTGCACAATGACATGGGCCATGTTGGCACTGAGAAAGTAGTTCACCTGGCTTGTGAGAGGTTTTATTGGCCTAACATGCAGCAGGGAATAGAGGACTATGTTAACAAAAGATGTGCCTGTGTTAAAGAGAAACGTTCCAGTCTTCCGCAGAGAGCTCCTATGGGACACATCTCCACAAGCAGTCCAATTGAACTGATATGCATTGACTACCTCCACCTTGAGCGAAGTCAGGGCTATGAGTACTTTCTTGTTATTATCGACCATTTTATATACTTTGCTCAGGCATACCCAATGAGGAACAAATCAGGGAAGACAGCTGCAGATAAGATCTTCCAGGACTCCATCCCTCGTTTTGTATTTCCTAAAAAAATCCATCATGATCAGGGAAAAGAGTTTGAGAACAGTTTGTTCAGCAGGTTGCAGCTGTTACCACCTGGCTCACGGGTGGCAACAAACAACGGGAAATCACACACATTAACTAAATTTAAGGTGGTTTATTTTAACAAACAATATATCAAAACTAAACATAAAGAGCCGTGTGAGTTAGTCAGGCAAAGTCAGTAGTGCATGTTGTATGGATGAGTGACGTGTGTGTAATGTTGTAAAATGTGCAAACCACCAACTTGGAGGAAGCAGGTTGGAAGAGGGGCAGGCTGCAGCAAGAGAGAGAGAGAGAGAGAGTCATGGCCAGCCTTTTATAAGCTGGGCCAGCCACACTCAGATGGCAATGGGCCAAGCACCGCCCGGGGCTAAAGACCAGGCCTTCTCCTGAGGGCCGTCACACAGCAGCTTGCTGGTATTGGTCATTCACGCACCACACCATACCACCTGCTAGGTAACCTTGTGGAGAGACTGAACTGCACACTCCTTCAGATGATGCGCACCCTGGAAGAGAAAAAGAAGAGCCAGTGGAAAGATTACCTACCTCATGTTGTGCATGCCTACAACTGTACAAGGCATGAAGCCACTGATATTTCCCCATTTTTCCTTGTGTATGACCCCCATGCTTGCCTGTTGACATACTGTTTAAAGTCAATTCTGAAATAAGTGACCAAAGAAGTAAGTACAGAGCCACCTGCAGGGTATTCTTTGAATCAACCATTTCAGCTTCATCGCTCATACCAGGCATCAAGCTAATACAGGTGTATGTAAATGACTGAAGCTGTATACTTGTCAACACAGCTCTAGTTCAGAACATCGTCACTTACTAAACACTTGGCATACCGCATAATCAACAGAATTAATACAGGATTAAATGTATAACGATATGTTTTAGCAGCCTAATAAGTAATGTTAACTGTCAGCAGCCCTGAATGTCACAAACCTTGTTTGTACTCTACCGGTGAGAAGGAGCCATCTTTTACATGGGTGTTGAGAAGCTGGAGGAGAAACAGAGACTCTAAGACCACAATGACCTGCAGCTCTAGACTACAAAGAAGTTACTCGATTATGTTAGAGTGGAAGAAAGCGGTGGTCTGGTTACACAGAGTAATACCTGACCGGCTGGACTGTGTCATGGAAAAACACATCCTATAAATTACAGTTGTAGTAATTTCAATGCAAATGTAGGTAGTAGGAAGTGTGGGGTTACCTTATCTTCTTGGGACTTTTTCCTGCAATGAACATGCAAATCAAATATTTGTCCCTGGGAAATAAACTTCTATTGTCTGCTCAAATGTTTTTTTGCAAACTTGTAATGTTTTAAAGTATTATTTAAGGAGGTCCAGATAGAGAAAATGTCCTCATGTCCGGGTTCAACATCATGTTTAAATTGCATTATGTTGTTTTACATTGATGTTCATTTATATTCATATAGAAAGAGAGGTAACTTAAGCTATAATTCAATGCCGTTTAACAATATTCCGATGCAACTCTGGATGCTGGAGGCTACATAGAAATATAAAAAATAAAATAATAAAAAATAAATAAGGTGGTGTACCCCATTTTTCACCCAATGACAGCTGGCTCTTGCACTTCATGAGCCTTAAATTAATGGGTAGATGAAAATACTTTATGGATCCCTGTTTCTGGAGGCATAGTGATCTGAAAATGTCATCATGACCGTGGGCCAGTGCTGGCTCTTGGCATAGGTGAACTAGGAGGCCCCCTAGAGCGCCACTTGCTGGAGGGGGCGCAGCTTCAAGCATCCAAAAAAAGTTGTTCTCTTTTCACGTTCAAACAATCCAGCAATCTGAGATACCATAAGGGTTGCTTTTCATTTTCATAACACAGTTGTAAAGTGTAACACAATTGCTCTTTTGGCTGGACGTGAATGTATCTCACTATCTGAGAGTAACATGCAAACTAGACTATTAAAATGCAAAGATGAGCAGGACTTTATGCCACAGAGTCACCCTTCAGCATGTCTTTTACTTAATTTATATTTTAATTGATAAAATACACTTTGTTTATCTTTTTACTGTTGAATGACTTGTTGTGCTTTTGCTGCATGTTTTAATGTTAGTTTCATTGTTTTGAGTGCCTACTGCATGTGAACACCTGTGCCCCAAACTGAGGGGTATTGTGGGCCAATGAGGTAGCAGCACATATTCAGAAATAGGTTCCTGAGCCAGACAAGATGCACAGAAACCGGGAGAACTTTACTCCGAGGAGCTTCACCGACAGAAGAGATTCAGAGACAAGAGAGCCGAGTCACAGCGTGGACTCCAGAGAGTGGTGAGGGGGCCCACGGCGACAAGAGAAAGCTAAAGAGAACATTGGCGGCTCATTGGGGGAGACTCACAGCGTGTCACAGAGCATAAGGCCAGATCGAGTCAGCAGGGCAGAGGAATTGTTTCCCTGCCCACCAAAATGAGTATGCGGACAGTGCTCTGGTGTGCGAGTGGCATGTTTAGTTTATGACCGTTCTGTGACATTAAACATTGTGTTTGTGTCTGCGTTGGAAAGACGGCTGGCCTAGGATTTGGACCTCGAGACGGAAGGAAGTGAAGCGACACACAGTGCCAAATCCATCCGTAGGATAAGACTCTGCTACCTGAACCTCTCTCCTGCAGCTTGTAGTGACTTTATTAAAATTAGTAGTTTTATTTGTCTGGGCATTGTTCTTTTATATTTATTTTTCTACCATCTCATTCAATTATATATTATAATAAATTCTAATTCTTATTTTAATTGTGCCTTTAATTGACAGTTTTGTCATGCCCTATATTTTTTGGGGTTCATGTCATGTCATGTCATTTGACTCCTTTTTTCTATTAGAAATATTTAAATTAACTTAATTATAATTATATTCCTAACTCACGCACATTCCCTTTCAGATGTACAATTACACTTTTACTCTTAATAGTTCAAAAAATATACAGGAAAAATGCACCTAAAGTTGATTTATTAATGTAGAGACTCGTACTCAACTAATGCAAGCAGCTGTAATAGTATTATTGAAAAGCACGATCTCCTCGAAGTTTGCACTCTGTCCTGGATACTCTCAGAAGCAACAGATTGGCTGAGCTGAGAGAGTGCGTGGCTGTATAAGGCCGTAACAGTTCAGAAAGATAGGATGGGAAGGGCATTATTTGGAGGGCTTTAAAAGCAAATAAAAGAACTTTGAAATTGATCCTAAAAGCAATGGGTCAAGCAGTGCAATGAAGCTAAAATAGGGGAAAGGTGCTCAAGCTTTCATGTGACAGTTAAAAGTTGAGCTGCAGCATTTTGCACCCACTGAAGATTTGTGTTTGACTAAGACCATCACCCTGGTCTTTTTGTCGTAGAATTTTAATAAGTTAAGAGCCATCCATGCTTTTATGTCATCAAGACATTGAACTAATGGCTGTACAGAGTATGTCTATGAGATTTTCATTCTTCCAGGTGAAGTTGTCAGAAGGTTTAGTCACAGCAACTGGACTTCTTTCTTTCTTCTTTCGACAGAGACGTTTCGTTCTGCATCCACAGAACTTTCTCAATCTGAGGTAAGTTGGTGAGTGGAAACTAATTTATCCTCAGGGTTGGTTTTACCTCATACCTGACTTGAATGGGCTCGTTATGTGAAACAAAAGCAGGGGGAAGATGTAACAGATGTTAACTCCTCTCTCGAACCACCTGTATTCTCTGTGCAGTATTTGTATGTTTTGGTCCAACAATGAGTGTCCTTTGTCCTTCAGATGAAGGTACACTGCGGATTCTAGCCCTCCGGTGTTGCTCCTCCTGTGTAGGGGCTGTTTGGTTTCCCCATGTATCCTGTGTAGAGCACTGTTTACTGCACTGAACAGCAGACACTACGTTGCATTCAAAAACAGTTTTGAAAAACAGAAGAAGAGCAATGTAGTGTCTGCTGTTCTGTGCAGAGTATTTGTCTGTTTTATTAAGGGGGACATTGATCTGACAGTCATCCGCATAAAATCTGATGCCAATTTTACCCAGTATAAAACCAAGAGGGAGTCAATACAACGAAAAGAGCAGGGGGCAAGAACTGAGCCCTGTGGAACACCACACAAGAGAGGGGTGGAAGATATCCCAATATCATTGTTGGGAAGAAATACCTAACTTTATTTGAAAAGATACCAAGTCATATTAAATGCATTAGTTATATATTTGCTAGCATGTTTTAATGAAGTAGACATCCTAAAGACTAAGGAAACCAAAGGCAAGAGATGTTCCAGAGGAGCCATTGAAAGTAAACGAGCCAGATAACAGCAGAACCGCTGTACAAGAGAGAATAAAATGCATGAAGCCTATTTAGGTTTGGCAAGAATTGCACTCACTAATTCCTTCCTACAACCGTGGGGGCTTAGCGTAATTTGTCTTACAATCCTAGTGATGTCCCTCCTTGGCAGAGCAGTTGTTTACACACTCCATGGTGAGTGGTTCCTCCAAGTTACATGTTCAGGTGCCCAAATAGATAATAATAATAATAACTCACTAATCTGTATTCCATACAGGCTTGTGTCATAGATCAAGTGTGCCCTATCAGCAGAATTATAGGAGAAACAGTTCTCCATTTACGGAAAACAGTTTCTCCTCAAATTCTACTGATAGCGCACTATCAAACCTGACAGGCTGTTAGAAGGCTTTTGCATATATAACGCGTGTGTGTGCATTCTCACCAGAGACAGACAGAGAGAGAAGATCAGAGACCAACAGACTACGGCAAGTGGGAACTGCAAGAAGAACACAGGAAAGAGGTAAGAGCAGAACTGTGGATGGTGATTTATTCTCACAGACTCTAGCTTACACGTTTTTGGGTTGTTGTGACTAATCACACATCACTTGCAGCGCTGGGGTGGAAAGAAGTTACTGGATTAAGTTAGAGCTGTAGTAAGACTTAAAAGAAGTTGTAGATTTTTTCACTTCATAACTACTCCAGTGGCTACAGAGACCAGGAACAATACAACAAACTGTACATTACAATATAAGACTCTGAGGACTTTCATTCTAATTTGTGATTAAACCACAATGACAAAATAATGCTAGATGCACCATATTAAAGTATGTCATCTTTGTTTTCTCCTCTGACAGTGTGTGACGATGACGTCTCTGAAGATGTGGTGTCTCCTGCCCCTCGCTGTCCTCCTCTTCATCTCCACTAGTCCCACAGTAACTGAAGTGGTTCAGTCGGTGTCACAGTGTAAAGGGTTTCTTCTTAGTGATACTCCGCCACAGATCCCAGGCATCTATGAGAAGGGCCAAATCATAGGCAAGAACACATACAAAATCATCTGCCAGACTTATGAGAATACTAAAAGGTTTGTGACGCTCTACGACACCAAGAAACGGATCCCAGTGTTTTCTGCTTATAAGTTCAGAGGAGCAGAGGCAGGAAGACCAGAGAACGAGCTTTGGAAGGTAGAGCAACAGGTATGTTTCTGAAGCAGCCTTATAATATTCTATTTTATTTTTTTACTGATACAATATCAGTCATCTACGGAAGTCAAGGACATACATATCTGTTAACAATATTTTTTATCTTGTTATCTCAATATAATGTCTTTGTATTCTTGATAAAATTACATTGCATAATACTGAAAACTTGTTTTCTCAAAATAACGAGATAATTATGAAAGCAAAACAAGTGAAGATGGAGATCTAAAACTGTAAGTATAGTGTCTGTATAAACAATGTTACTACTTAGCCAAAACAGACTTATTTGGACAAAAACTAGTCCAAAGGTGTACCTTTGCTAAAAAGAATTATGTATAATACACATTTTGTTGTGTGTTCTATAACCTCTTTCTCTCATATCTCGAATTACCCACTCATACCTACTAAAATACAATTCTAGAAGAGAAAAGTGTTTATTATGAATAGCATAAATAAACTTATGACATTTTTATTTTTCACTTGGAAGACTTAAACACAAGAAAGATTTATTTTTATTTGTATTACACTAATTCAGTATCAGCACCACTGACTGTGAGTGTTTCACCTTTTGCAGCTTGAAGACATGAAGAATGACAAAAACATGATAGACTGTAATGTCCAAAATGTCTATGAGCACCAGGCTGGTGACGCTGATTATATAAATGTCAGAGACTATAACAAGGGGCATTTGTTTCCATCGTCTTATGCACATGATCAAAATGACAAAATCTCAACTTTCACTCTGACGAACTCAGTTCCCCAAGTTGTATCGTTCAACAGTGGCAGCTGGGAAAGGATGGAGACGTGTGTCAAATGTATCCTAGAAAACTACTGCAGAGACAATAACAACGTCATTGCAGGCTACGTAGTGACCGGAGCACAGCATAGTGGAGAAAATAAAATCAACGAAAGGGTTAATGTACCTTCACTGCTGTGGTCAACTTTCTGCTGTTACAGTGTAATCCTGAAAAAGTGGATAGCGAGTGCATACTGGGGAGAAAATGTTAAAGATAAAAAAGACAATGTTCACCTACATACCAGAACATTGAAAGAACTCTATGATCAATTGAGCTCTGGTGACAACAGATTTGTGGCATTTGCTGAAACAAAGTGTCCCCTTGGTGAAACTGTAAATGATTTGTACCCTAAAATGAAGACAGACTGCCATTGCCCAGTTGGAGCCCCAGGTGTAAAGTAATAGTGGTGAAAATGGAGTGACTAATTGATTCTTTTTTGGCATTTCAAGTATATTTCTAAAACAGTTCATTCATTTGTTTCACTTAATATGTTTTCTGGAATATTTTGACCTCTGGGATAATTTAGTCTGGCAATGATTTGAGATTTTCTTTTTCTGTATTATTAATCAGTCTTTCCTGAATGTCTGAATCATGATATTGTGTTCTGACTGCAAATAAAACATCTTGTTAACTATTTTCTTCAACTTCTTAAACATCCACCACTGAAAAGTTATACATGTATTCCCTGTCATTATTACACTCAGTTTTAGTCAAACATATTTTCATTACACAAATAAAATAAAAATTATTACAATTCTTTAATTCTTCTCTTGTTTTACCTGGTATTTCATAAATATTCACTCCTACACTGGACCCGTATTCCTCTAGAACAGAAGGCTCCTCTGACCGTGTCATCCAACTAAAGCAGTAATGTGAATGCACTCACCTTTCACTTTACGCACAAACACATTTAGAATATCTACCATCTGAGGTGCAGTGAAGCCTATTGTCCTCAGGAATGATAGCTGTTGAGCAGTGATGTTGTAATGGCGCCTGAGGCCAGTTGTGCCTGGTAACCAGAAGTTTCCAAAGCAAACTACTGACATTATTAAAGGGAACATGTGGTCAATATGAGGAAACTATAGCATGGTAGCAGAATATTAATATTGATTAAAACCAATGACCATTATTTCCCATGTATATTTCCACATCTGATCTTCCATATCACTGTTATCAGCACAACTTCTGACATGTCAATTTCCATCAATTCACACTCCATGTCCCCCATGCGACTAAATGGCTATTTTTGGGGAAAGCCATTTGCTAGCTCACTTGCTCTTCACAGATATATTGTGTCATCATTGTCGGTCAATATTCTCACTGTGGATTGTAAATTCCTGTTCCTCTGATATTTTTTATGTATTGGCTAAGTGCACAAGTGGACCATGGACAAGGTAACCATACAAGGCAGGAGATACATACAAAAGATAATAAAATTATTGAGGCATGTTTATGTTATGTTTATCAGCACATGATATATAACCTGAATCTCTCCTACAACCCTGGGGGCTAAGCCCCCCTTGTCTTTCAATTCTAGAGACGTTCCTGTTAACACATATGATCTGTTGACCATAATCTGGTTCAGGATCAACAACGTGTCAGTTGCTGCGTGCATGTCAGTTTCACACATATCAGTTCATGTGTGAAACCACATGGATTGTACCGTGAGAAAAGAAGCGCGAACTTCTGATTTCATACCGTAGAAGAAAGCAGTGTCTGAATTTAGGAGAAGTGAATTGTCAAGAGTCACAATGAGGCTTTTAAACTGCAGAAGCTCAAAATTTTAATTCTGAATCCCCTACATAAAATGTACATAAAATCAGTATGCAATGATCTGAAATTCGCATAAACACATTGAAGCATAACATATCCATAGTACAACATAAAACATATATCATACAGTTAAAGTGAGAAAAAGAACAATTTTAAGAAAAATATTAAATGAACGTCATCAAGATACATGCCTTAAGTTTGGACAGAGTTTAAAAAAAAGCAAAACATTAGTGGTTCTGACAAGGACCTGACGGAGTATAAAAATAACACCCGAATAGTCAGCGTCCCTCAGAAGTAAAATGGGCAGATGTTCACCGATCTATAAAAAGCTGCTTCTACAAACTCAGACGATTTCAGGATAATCTTTCTCGATGTAAAATTGAAATGAAAGTTAAATCTCTTTAGCAGACACTGCACGTGAACACAACCTAAAAGAACTGCTGTCTTCTCTGTCCCAAAGCAAATTTAAAGTGGTCTGTGGAAAAAAGTGGAAAACTGTTAATTTGTCAGGAATTATCTTGTTTTCTTTTTAATCTCCTCAGTTCAAACTTTTGATGTGTTTTCTATGTTTTATTGTGACTAAAATATGTGTGTGTGTGTGTGTGTGTGTGTGTGTGAATAGATTCTCTATAGCATCCCATTTTATTTGTAATTGTTGTTGTAAAATATAGTTGTCTTTTGTCTATTTTCAAGCTGGCAAGTTAAAGTAAAAAAAAAATCTAAAAAGTGATAATGCTGAAGAGGCTCCTTTATCATCACATTGCATGTTAGTGTCATGGTTTCATCATTTGTTTGCTTGAACTACATGATTCTTGCCATGAATGTGTGTATTTGTGAGACAGTGCTTGTGACAAAGTGGGTGAGCGCAAACCACATTTGAGTGACTGCCCTATTTAAGCAGAGGCATCAGGGTAGCTCAGGAGTTAAAGACGAAAGAGAAGATGACAGATGAGATAATAGATTAATACAGATCCAGAGTGCAGCAGAGTGTACAGACCAGACCTTTTGTTCACTTTTTATTTTCATCATTTTTGTAAATACGTTTGAATACACACCTGTAAATAAATTCACTTTTCTTTGGAAATCTGTGGGAGTTCTCCGAGTCTGCCTCTTATCCATCGCCGCTCAGGCTAACCTACACCACA
>JAUMHJ010000010.1:1407990-1420490 GCA_032361105.1 Microctenopoma lineatum | reverse complement strand
GCACCAGGCTGGTGACAAAGATTATAAAGACGTTGTAACATATAACAAGGGTCATTTGTTTCCATCGTCTTATGGACTGGAGAATGATGACAAAATCTCAACTTTCACTCTGACGAACTCAGTTCCACAAGTTGTATCGTTCAACGGTGGCAGCTGGGACAGGATGGAGTCATGTGTGAAATGTATCCTGGAAAACTACTGCAGAGACAATAATAACGTCATTGCAGGCTACGTAGTGACCGGAGCACAGCCTGGTAACAAGGACATTAACGACAGGGTTAATGTACCTTCACTGATGTGGTCAGCTTTCTGCTGTTACAGTGTAAACCTGAACAGGTGGATAGCGAGTGCATACTGGGGAGAAAATGTTCCAGATAAATGTGATGATGCATATTTATATACCAGGACATTGCAGGAACTATATGATAAACTGAGCGATGGCGACAAGAAGTTTGTGGCATTCCCTGGATCGCGGTGTCCTCTTGGTGAAACTGTGGCTGATTTGTACGCCGAGGTGAATGAAAACAATCAAAACTGCCACTGCCCACCCCCAGCTCCGGCTCCGGCTCCAGGAGAAATGTAAAAGTTGATTTTTAAAATAGATATGAAAGAATTTGTTAGTTGGAATAGTTTTAAATTTTAAATTTGTCTGGTGAGGATTTAATCTTTTCTCTGGATTTCTGAATCCTGATGCTCACATTAGTTTATCCTGTCAGTTTAATAAGAGATTTTTCTTTGTTCTTTGTGTTTTAGCTCAGTTCATGGTGAGTTCTGGGTGCATTTGAAGTCTGTTTAACACCAATTAAGCGTGTAAATTCATAATTTTATACCAGTTGTGAAAGAAATGAAAACATCTTGTTTCTTCTTTCTTTATCCCGGTTAAGGCATGATAATATATTCTTAAGAGAATAATCTTGATTGTTTTATAGTGGTAAATAAAACTTGTATTTACAATCTTTAAATTGACTTTAAAGTGACTTTAAAGTCTTTTAATTGTTTATGTTAACCACTAATTATTTTTCTATAACTTTCCATGTCAGTATCTGATAAGGAGAGTGCATAGGGTGTGCGCTCCAAGACAGCTAAAGATTGACTTGAATTGCATAGAAGGCGGGCAGAAGATGGGAAGGTAAACACGCCTCTAGGTTGCATACAGATAGAGAGATTTGACATTCACATAGAAACCTCAGACTATGTGAAAGTGAATGTCAGGGAAAACGTTTCTACAAAAAACATCCTGTTGTTGATCCGACACCTGAACCAATCAGATCAGAGCAAGACAGACAAAAAGATTGGCCTAGTACCTACATAATGATCGTGTGTTCACCATCAGCGTAAACGACAAGTCGTTGTTACGTTGATACTGAACATGTGTTCACATGTGTATTTTCTACAACATCTGGTTAGTGTAATGAAACTATATATATGTGGCGTTTTCTCTTTTTCAGAGATCAACTGGTTTTCTAAACGGCTTAAAAAAATTTGATGTGGTAGGAAAACCAGCCAAAATAACTCTTCTCAAAGTGCCACAGACTCATTGAAGCATCATCTACACATCATTAATCAGCACAAAAACACAAATTTCCAAAAGGAGAAAACAACAAGATGATCACACGACGGTGGACTGAAGAGAGAGAGTTTTCTAGACACAAAAAAGAAAATGAAACAGCTTTTGTCAAGATTTAGAGGTTTTGTTGATCTGATTCCAGACTCTTGGGTCTATGAGACACAGGATACTATCAGGGAAGATATCAGAATCTTTTCTGTTGTACATTGACATGAAATAGTAATTTCTGACTAATTTCTCTAGGAGAGAACCAACAGAAGTGTTCCTTCATTTCGTGAAACTATCACTTGATGTGTTTGTATATGGAAGTTTCTCTCAGTTGTCATCATCAGCCACAACATGTTCAGGAACAGCTGAGCTTAAAGACCATTATTAATAAATATCCAACTTCAAATGTTTCAGTTTCTCCTGTTTCCATTTGTGAGCTGTGACATACACAATTAAATCAACACTTAGCTCAGCTGCGGTTTTCACTTGTGTGTGTGTTTCTTCTTGCAATTTAACGAGCCTTGTTGAAATCTGAATTTAAAAATTCAATAAAATGTGAAATGTATTAGAATTACATTTAATAATAAAATATACATACATAATACATACATAATAACAATTCAATAAATTCTACACGCAGCGAATCAGAGAGTATTTATGGAGTTGTGTTTCAGAGAACAGAGGTTATGTCAGTTATGGATGATCATTGTACATATACTAACTTTATGTCTGCAATAAAGATTTTATTAGTAAAATCAACGTTTGGTGAGCGAATATTTAATAATAATAATCTGTTCTATAAACCGAGCTCCTTCTGAGTGGAATTGAAGTTCAGGTAAGATAAGATCGACATCTGTTATAGGTACAGAAATGCGCTGTGCTGTGAGAATAATGACAAAATCTCAACTTTCACTCTGACGAACTCAGTTCCACAAGTTGTATCGTTCAACGGTGGCAGCTGGGAAAAGATGGAGTCATGTGTCAAATGTATCCTGGAAAACTACTGCAGAGACAATAATAACTAAACTAAAGCTACGTAGTGACCGGAGCACAGCCTGGTCAGAAAAACTTCAGCTTAAGCTTTGAAGCCTCGCGAAGCTTTGAAGCCTCGCAACCAATTGGTTCACAAAATGGTTCATTTCTCGAGGCCTCATTTCTGGCTTCATGTGCTCACAAACCCCCTGCTGGTCAAAGACAGTAAGACAGGCAGATGTGTTCCTGTTCCAGTTTGGCATGGGAATAAAAAGTACCAGGAAACTAAGTATTGTCTTTGTGTGTCAAGCTATGATGACATTAGTTTTATGTGTGTAGTTTCTAAATCGAACTGAATAAATCCACTAAATATTTATGTGTCTTTGAGACTGACTGACAACTTACGGGGAAACATTTCATTACCCTATATACTCAGCACGGTGCGCCAAACCATGAACCAGTTCCCGAACCACTCAAATGTTACGTCCCACAAATGAGGCTTCATACGTCATCACATACGTCATTGAAGCGAGCCTCGATACACGCTTCGCAATAAATTCTATCGATTACTCGACACACGCTCCGAAGCCTCGACACGAGGAGTCCCATCACTAGTTTCAGAGTAGCTCGAGAGATGAGATGATCATAAGATGGGATGATGACGTGATAAGGACCTGAAAACTTATGAGAGATCGATATAGATCTAGAGTGCAGAAGTGTGTACAGACCAGATCTTTTGTTCACTTTTTGAGACTCGCACTTGTAAATAAATGCACTTTCTTTAGTAAATCTGTGGAACTTCTCCGAGTCTGCCTCTTATCTATCACTACTCAGGCACCACCACTACTACACCACACGGTTGCTGAATTTTAGCCTGTAATGAATAAAAAACAAACAAACTGCAAATGCCCAGACCCAGCACCAAGAGTAAAGTAATAGTGGTGAAGGTGGAGCGACTAATATTATTATGTACTAATAATAATTTGACTTCTGACATATATAGTCTGGCAATGATGTAAGGTTTCCTTTTATGTCATTCCTGGATGTCTGAATCCACATGTTGTGTTCTGACTGCGTGTATTATCTGTTTTTACTTTAAAGGCAACAGTCGTCACATTTAAGCCATAAAAAAAAACCTTTTAAGGTGCAAAACTATTTTTTGATGCTTAAACTTCTTAAACTTAAGAACTTGGTCAAAAATATTTACACGACACACAATAAAAATAAACATATTGCTAAATCTTCAAACAGGGTTGTTTGGTCTGACATTTTTTCCCCTGCAGAATCTCTCTGTGACGGCAATACCTCCATTGGCAGGTAGTACACAGGGTCTGTTAGTGCACTTATTTATTTAGTTAGTTGGTTCCGCACCTGGGTGCACACGGTGTGGGTAACTGTCTGGCTTATTGTTTGTTCTATATTTATTTTGTTTACTTTTCTGTTTCCTATGTCCTGGTGAGTCACCCTCCTGGCCAAAGGGTTGGATGCCTGCACAGAGGGCCTTTTTGTCGCAGCTGGCCTAAAGTGGGAAAGGCCACATGTTGGTCTAGGAGGGGGAATCAACCGGGTTTCTGGGGTTATTTGAATATGTTTGAGGATTTGTTTCGGGGTTTTATGTGGTATGTGGGTCAGCGTATTTTGTAAGTTATAAGTTTCACAGGCTTAGGTGGTGGTGGGGGGTTGATTGAGTTAATTAGATTGTCTTGTCCCCTGTTGGTTCTGTTAGGCTAGCCCGTGTCTGTATGTTTCCTTGTTGTGCTCATTAGGCAGGTCAGTTATGTTCGTTGGTGGGTTACGTTCTGCTTATTCAGTTGACCTCGGTTTTGTTGCAAAGCCTTGTTACCTTATTTTTGCACTTTAAATTGATTTATTTGTAAATAAATTATGTTCTACTTTTTGAAACACCTGGTGGTCCTGGTTCTTACTGCTTGGTCCCTGACACTCTCTGTCTGTCAAAACACCACAGCTGCAAACCACACAACTACGACACCGACCAGTTTTTGTGCCTGTTCCTATTTTCTCAAAGAGTCAGTAGAATATTCTGTTCTTAAATTATGATCCCACTGAAGGTTGAAACACCTGTGAAACAGCTATTGACCCCACTTCTTAAATCGCAAGTCACCTGTGATTAATTGTTTTGAAAAGTTCATTTTTACCAGCGACACTCAGGCCTGATACCTGTTGATCAAGAAATCACTTCAACTGGACAAAGTGAAGTAGGCCAGAGGATCCTAAAATATAGGAGATCACGTCGATCTGAAGAAATTCAGCAACAGATGAACGAGAATCTTTAATATTTAATTCACCTAAGAAAAGTATGAGGAAGTGAAGGAAAAGACAATACGCTGGAGGTCGGTGGGAGCAAAGGCGCTGCAAGGATGTCTTGGGGCCCCAGGCAAAAAATTCCAAGGGGGCCCTTAAACTAGGTTTTATCATACGTAGCCTATAGCATCAAACACTGACAACATTGAAATCATATTTTAAAATTGAAGTGAAGACCAATAAAGAACTGCAAGAAACAAAAAATTTTACTTTATGAAATCTTGATTTGTAACAAAAAGATCCAATAAAAAAGCAAATTTCAACATAGAAAATTAAAACAAAAAAATTAAGAAATAGATAGATAGTAATAAAACCTGAAAAACAATATAACTGAAAAAACAACACAATATATTTACCAAATTCACATCAGCATGTTTCCATTGTAAACATTAAAAATAATTTAAATAGGAAATTTAAGTAGTAATATATACAATAATGAAAAGCAAAAAATAAATTAAAAATAAAAAAACTGTACATAGTTGGCAAAACCCTTTGCACCACCAGTGATGCTTCAAACTTTGGCTTTTTCAAAGGCTGTTATTAATTCTTGTGTGTGTCCTCTTTTGTTATGAGGGCAGGTCCTGAAAGTCTCTCCTGGGACATGGTGGATCTGAGGTACCTTTTATGAGCTTTAGGGCTGAGAAGCTTCTCTCTCCAGAGGAAACAGTGATGGAAAGTTAATAGCAGACGAGGGGCAATGACTAAGTTTCCAGACAAATCCAGGAGCTGCTCCTTGTAAATGTACTTAAGCATTTCCCACGAGGAGGTTACATTACGAGGAAAGACATAAATAGCAGCTCTGACCTCCAGCACCAAATCAAAAAACGTTTATAGTTCATGTGCAGCATGTTTGCTAAGGTTAAGCAAACAAGTTAGAACTGAGGCTGATTCACTGTCATTGCACATGTTTGTTTACTTTTGGTCAGCCGGCACCAAGAGAGGGGGGGGTTCGTGAATTTAAAAATGAATTCCTTCACAGCTCCACTTTACGTCTCAAGGTGAGTTCCACGGTTTGTCAGCAGGTACAGTTCAGCAAAGACAGCACCTGCCTGCCTAACTGCCTGTTTTTGGGAGCCTCTAAAAAGGTCAGTAATTCATGGTATGTTAGGAATTATATTTTTTTCCTAACTACAGTTGAATATGATTAACTTGCTAATTTAATTTACTGCAGTGCAAATGTGTGTGTAGCTATACAGTCTATCTATTAACATGATGAATGCCGAGGCTGAAATCTGACACAAACGACAAAACCATGTCCAGTCTTTCTTTGGGGGATATTTAGTTCAGAGAGATGTGCGTCTACAACCTCAGACGCCCGCGTTGATAAGGTTGGTTGTTTGATAAAGGTGTGGCGCTTGGTGACACGCAGGAGGCAGAGAGTTTGCAGATGTGGACACTTCACTCGTAAGTTCTCTCAGGCGTTCAGACTGTGATTACACACGGTGTAACAGAACGAGAAAGAAAAGGCCTTATACACAGACGTCCCGGTCTGTTAGGTCTGTTTGCTCACTCTGGATCTCAAAATATTAAAATAAATAAGAATTAGGTCAAATTATGTTCTAGTTTTTATGCAGTACGATATGAGATGAACATTGACTATTAAACATTTTGAACATTAAACTTTTGAGTACATATCTAATGGGAAATCACAGCCACTGCTTCCAATAATGTGAGGCGATACGTTAATGCGAGTCACACTCAAAATAATGTGCTTTTTTTTTTTTCTTCCGTCGATTGTTTGTCCAAAAAGTTAGCGATCACCAACTGTCACAGAATCCCAAGCTGCATTACATTAGCTTTGCTTTCTGCCTCCCTTAGAAAACAAATGGAAATGTCCATGACATGACTAAATGTAAATATGTACTGTATAAAGTCAATGACAGTAATTTAGACTTGTTTAGGTACTGCTGACAGAATACTGATTAGCACAAAGTTTCATGCAGAACCTTAGTAAGTTTTTCATTTTTATTCTATATTGTGTGACCTAAACTACTTCTGATGCTACTTATCGTTACCTAATGATAGAATACTGCTGGTTCAGAGTCTGTCCAAGACATTCAACACACAACACTGTAGAAAATCAGAGCTCCCTCTTGTGCTAGATTCATTTTTAATTGTTTGATGTTATTTTTTACCTCTCTTCCCTGACAGTGTGTGACGATGACTTCTCTGAAGACGTGGTGTCTCCTGCCCCTCTCTGTCCTCCTCTTTGTGTCCATCAGTCCCGCTGTAACTGAAGTGGTGCAGTCGATGTCTCAGTGTGACGAGTTTCTTCTTAAGGATGCTCCTCAGGTTCCAGGCATCCTAAAAGATGGCGAAATTATAGGCACGACATACAAAATCATCTGCCAGACATATAAGAACATTAGAAGGTTTGTGACGATCTATGACACCAAGAACAGGATCCCAGTGTTTTCTGCTTATAAGTACAGAGGATCCACGGGTCCCCGACCTGGAAATGACTGGAAAATAGAGCCACAGGTACGTGTGTGTCTCAGATGACCTTGTTGTCGTTGTTACCACATTTAGTTTCTCTGAACTTCAGTCAATCTCTTTACCCTTAAATGATGCCATTACAACATTTCAGTTGTATTAACAACATGAGCTCAGTCTAGTTTTTTCAGTAAATGTCTGTAGATCATATTAATAAGAACCATAAACAACAATAATATGGGTTTAATTCACAACCTGTCGATGGCTTTTTGCTGTATCACTCACTTATTTAGTACCACTGACTGACTGCTTCAACTTTTACAGCTTGAAGACAACATGGTGAAGTGTGATCGTAATCAGACTTACAACAATCAGGCCAGTAACAGTGATTATAGGAATAACAAAGACTACAACAGGGGCCATTTGTTTCCATCTTCTTACGGATTTGATGGTGATGATAAAGCATCAACTTTCACACTGACAAACATTGTTCCACAAGCAAAATCATTCAACAGTGGCAGCTGGGAGACAATGGAGGAACATGTGAAATCAATCATGAATACAAGCTGCTTGAACAGTAATGATAAAATTGAAGGTTATGTAGTGACAGGAGCACAGCCTGGTGAGGACAAACTCAACAACAGGGTTAATATACCGTCAATGCTCTGGTCAGCTTTCTGCTGTTACAGTGACAAAAACAGAAACTGGACATCAGGTGCATTCTGGGGAGACAACAAACCAGATGGACCCACAACTACAAACCTGCCGATGAAGACTTTGGATGAACTCTATGATGAACTGAGCTCTGGCAGCTCACGCTTTGAGGCGTTTCCTGGAACAAAGTGTTCTCACCAGGAAGAGTCTCTGGCGAAATTAAATGTCGTTCAAACCTGCAACAACCCAGCAGAGGGTTCCGCAACCATTTCCTACAAAGATGAAGAAGCTTTATGAACAAGCGTAAAATGTTGAAGATCATACTTAAGGAGATTTAAAGAGGGTTTATTCTCAGGAGACGTCTAAACTCAGCAGGTCACAACAGTGACAAATACAATAGACACATACACATAAGTATTAGGACTTTTAATAGAATCATTTATATTAAACTGTTTTGGATAAATGCTGTGTTTGCTGTTTGATGATTTACTGGAGCTTTTAATTTACTGGTTGGTTTGGTGCTGGTTAATCAGGACTATGATTGTTCTTCAGAACCTGCAGGTTCTGAACTGCAGCATGATTCCATTTGCTTTTCTTATATTAAACTAAATTAAAATTAAAATTTTTTGTATTTTTAATAAATCTACTGATACCAAAGTTTTTGTTCTGTTTGCTCCTGATCGATGAAAGTTTTTTTTTATCTTTCTGTGAAATTGTGATTTTCTTCATTGAATTTTAATTTTATGAATTTTCCAGTAAATATGACATATTTAGACCAGTGATGCTTTTTTGCAAACCTTCATTACTTATTGCTGATTTATGACTTTGATTGTTAATATAATTAAAATGAATGATTAAAGTCGTATATGGAATTTTGTGTATTTCATTTTGTGTTTATTCAACTCATGAATTAATGGACTGGCTGTGCTGCAAAAAATACATCCTATAAATTACAGTTGGAGTCATTTGAATGCAAATGTAGGTAGTAGTGTGTGGGGATCTGTTATCTTCTCGTCTTCTTGGGACTTTGTATCTGCAATGAAAATGCAAATCAAGTCTTTGTCCCTGAGAAATAAACTTCTAAAAATCTATTGTCTGCTCTAATATTTGTAAATGAGAAACAAAGGTTCACACTAGAGAAACCCACTTTATCTTGATTTCAAGTTGTAGATGCTCTTTCTGTTGACATTTCTGTAGCCTAAACTAAAAATAGACTAAAGAGCTTCACAGTGAGTCTCTGCTTAATCTGCTAATGAGACATCACTACTGCTCAGGCCTTATTCTTCTTGGACACACATCGGTAAAGTGATCCGCTGCTCGTCGGCCATTTTGGCACAAGCTTTCATGCCCCTTCTCAGGTTAAGCTTGCTATACGACGTCTGCCAACCTGCTCTTACTCAGTGTCATGCTAAAAAATTGAATTGAAATTCAGATACGTTTGCCTGACTTCATGTGCATGTTCATAGCGTGATCTGCAGAACTTTCCTTTAAATTTATCTCGAACAGACAAAGAGGACTAAAGAGTAAAAACTGAATATACTTTACTTTGGTCTACTGTTCATTTCAAGGAATCCAGAAATCCACAATTACATGTGGTTGGTCTTTCATTTTCATAACACAGTCATAAAGTGTAACACAATTGCTCCTGTGGCTGGATATGAATGTATCTCACTACTCAATCTCTGAGAGTAACATGCAAAGCAGACTATTAAAATGCAAAGATGAGCAGGACTGTGAGCGATTACACGTTTATTCTCACTAGTTAGAGCACAAATGTACAGAGAAAAACTCAACAGCATGCAGCTGTGATGAATGATAGTGTTACTGCTTCATGAGACTTGTAGAAATGAAGTTTGTTTCTGTTCTACAGCAAACACATCAGAATCAGTTGAGCTGTCCCTGGACAAGACACTGAAACCCTGTAGTTGTGCTGAGACAGAACAAGTTATGCTCAAAAACTGGTTATGAAGGGAGAGTGTTGAACAAGGCCACTACGGGTTTCAGTTATCTGTATCCGTCCTAGACGTAAATGGAGTGAACTGCTGATAGTATAGAACCCGACAGGCTGCTTGAAGACACATCATATGTACGTGTGTGTCTTCATGCTTCATGCTGATTGGTCAGGGGTTGATTAAATTTGAAAATACTCACTTATCTCTGCCAAAGCCAGATAACAATGAGAATATATAAGAGCCAACGGAACCAGAGACATAAACGACGAGACAAGAGAAGACCAGAGACTGACTGTCGAGGACGAAGCAGGCAAAGTGTGACTGAAGAAAACGGGAAAGAGGTAAGAGATGTGTATGGTAATTTATTGATTATAGAATGACACCTGACACCTGTTTGTACAGAACATCACTATGGCAGCAGGTGATACGTACTATCGGTCTGTAGCATGTAACATCAATGCCACAAGGCACAGTTACCCACAGAATATCCACTGATGGAACACTGCATCAAAACAACCACAAACGTCTTATATGCACAATAAACATGTTTTGGTTATTTTTTCTAAAGTTTTTATTGCAAGTTAGGTTAATTACCCACACACTGTTAAAACTAATTGTACTTCTGTTTACAGATGATTCTTTTCCCCCCAGTTCTCCCAATTTTTAGATTTTTATTGTAGTTGACAGATTTTATTTGGAAAATTTCTTGAAGCTTAAATGATGACGTGAACAGAGCAGGCATCTCTGCTATAATGCAGCAAAATCCAAACAAAACTAAACAATGTGTGTAGCTGTTCTAAATTAAATTGTAGAATTTGATGATTCTTATTTTTTTTCTCTGACAGTGAGCAATGATGACTTCTCTGAGGATGTGGTGTCTTCTGCCCCTCGCTGGTCTCCTCTTCCAGTTCATCAACCCCACACTTACTGAAGTGGTTAATACAACGTCAGATTGTCAAGAGTTTTTTCTTGAGAGCAACTCTCCTCAGGTTCCGGGCATCTTGGAGAAGGGTCAAATCAAGGACCAGAACCAATACAAAATCATCTGAGAGACGTATGACGATAAGAGAAGGTTTGTGACGCTCTACGACACAAAGAACAAGATCCCAGTGTTGAGGAAATCTAACGAACCTGAATACAGGTACCAGGCCAGTGACGAAGATTATAAGACTAAACCCTCAGAATATAACAGGGGCCATTTATTTCCATCTTCTTTTGGATTTGATAAAAGTGATCAAACCTCAACATTCACATTGACAAATGTTGTCCCACAAGCAATATCATTCAATGGTGGCAGCTGGAATAAAATGGAGAAATACATCAAGTGTATCCTGGAAAGTTTCTGCAAAAACAATAATAATAACATTGAAGGCTACGTAGTGACAGGAGCAAAACTCAGTAAGGACAAACTCAAAAGTGTTACTGTACCATTAGTGCTCGGGTCAGCTTTTTGCTGTTACAGTCACCAAAACCAAAAGTGGATAGCAGGTGCATTCTGGGGAGAAAACAAACCAGATGGACCTAATACTCCAAATATGCCAATGACAACTTTGGCAACACTATTACCCCACCTCGATGCTTCCCTGGAACAGGAGAGAATCCATCCAAGTGTCCACTCAAAGAAACAGCTGAGGAGTCTCTAAAAGGCTTAAATGTTCCTTAAACCTGCAAATACCTCCCCAAGCCTGCAAAGAAACCTTAAGTAAAAGTAGAAAATATTGGGGATTATAGTTAAAATCAGTTTCTGCATTTTGACTTATGGCATATTTCGACTTTTGTCTTTTCAACATTCAGTTTTACACTCACTCATATCAGCTGTGAAAGAAATTAAAACATCATTAGTATCCTTTATATACATTAACATTTTCACTAACTGTTGTTGAGCTGCTTTCCTTGTGGTTTCCTTTGTGCTACTTTTAGCTGAGAGGAAGTGTTTTTAGCTCAAGCTAGCCGTAACACTAAAGGAGGCAGAGTGTGTAAAGTTTCCCAACTACTGCATCTTTGGTAAATGGACGGAGGTTTGTAAAAGTTGGCTTTTTGTGTAAACTAAGGCTGTAAAATGTTTAAAGTGACATGTTATGTGCTCTGGTAAAAGAAAAGTTCTGTTGCGGTTCCATCATCATAGTGTTTTGAAGTGTTTCTGACTGAGCCGTGTGTTCATGCATCACGCTGATGGTTTGCATGTGAGTTTGTGGTAACCATGAGCTGGTACAGGAAAATATGAATGCTGGCCATAATCAGCAGGTGTCAAACCACCTAGTGCATCACAGCTAGTTGCATGACAGTGAAAGAAAAACATTTTGCTGTCGGGGGCAGTAGCTACTACCACAACTTCGGAGAATGCAAAAACCTGTCACAGTTTAATTTAATGTCCGAGGTTACTGTTTAGAATAAGCAACAGTTTTTCCAGTTTTATTTCAATAGACGTATTGAAGCTTTATGAAGGTAAGTTTCTCCTGTTTTTATTTTCTGAGTCATGCTATTTTTATTTTTAAAATAAAATTATAAAAATGATTTTCGGTGAGGGGCGTCACAGTGGTGTGGTGGTTAGCACTGTCGCCTCACAGCTAGAAGGACCCGGGTTCGAGTCCCGGTCGGCCGGGTGCCTTTCT
>JAUMHJ010000010.1:1391676-1407890 GCA_032361105.1 Microctenopoma lineatum | reverse complement strand
TAGCTGCTGTGGATCTAGGTCTAAATTAGTGTTAAAATACACAACAACATCACCTTTTCTTTCACTTAAGGCAGAAGAACCTTTTTCAATCAATCAATCAATTTTATTTATAAAGCACTTTAAAAACAACACAGTCGACCAATCTCTGACTGTATCTCTGACTTGAGGCCATCACCCTGGAAAGACAAGGCAAAAACAGTGAGATTTTTAATACACTTAATGTATCTTATTTATGGGTGCTGTCCAAACACATACAATATTTTGTTTGTTGTGAGTTGGTTTCCTTATCAGAATATATCTATTGTCCTGAATCTTTCATAGTGACTCATCTTTGCCTCCTTATGTTATGTTTCTCTGTGCCTTAGGTTGCCTGCTATTAGTTCTTGTTTTATTTTCCTTTATATTATTTACATTTTATGACTTGGTGTGTGAGAAGCAGCAGAGTCGTTACCAGCTTTTTGAATCAATAAGAGGAAATTAAACCCTTCCATCATCTGTTGTAATGCTCACTTTAGGCTCTCCAAACTGAAAAGAAAAACAACAACAAGCTTATAATGGTGCCTGCAAATCAAAGATTTTGAAGTTTCCTCGAAAAAACAGATTCACGGTTTCAAAATTTTTCTGTTATGAGATTTAACTATTTGGTTTATTGTTTAACAAAACATGTTTATTTAAAGAGCAGGGATGACATAATACTGAGATGCAGCTGTTTCTGCAATGATATCAAAGACTTTACTTTAATTGCTTTTATCCAAAGCGACTTACAAGGTGATATTACACCTCAACATCTGCTGCCTCCTTACTATTGATTGCAGATCTAGTTTCCTTTCTGCTCTTGGTACTGACACAGAGAAAAAACAATAATATATCAGCTATAAACCTTTCACCAGGGACATTTGGTCTGTAAAAGCAACAGTTTTCTGTTGTGGGGAAATATTTCGATGCTGAACAAATTTTAATTTATCCTATTTAGGTTTATTAAATTTAAATCTATTCATTTAAAGTGTGTGGACATGTGGAGAAAAAAAAATCTTTGCTGGAGGTGGTACTAGTCTACTGCCACGCCTCCAGTGAGTATAAAAACCAGACTTCACAGTTTTACAGTTACAGACGCTTTAAGACGCTTCTGACAAGGTGAGTTTCTTTGGAAGATTTTATTTTGAAGCAACTATTGAATAACACTTACAGAAAGAGTTTCAAAATGGGTCCAACACTATTCTTTATTTAAACGGAACCATTGCTAAATATAAGGATAACTAGCAGCAGGGATCAGAATTATTTTCTTGGCAGGGCCAGGCAGGGGCACAGAATTTAGAATGGCACTAGAATACACTAAAATGACAGATTTTGTTCTAATGCAAAGCTAAAATGCAAAAAAACGACACAATGTCTCTTCACATTTGAAAAATTCAAAGCAGAAATCACACCTTTACACACAATTCGCAGTGAGTCCCCATCACTTTGATTATAGATCATAGATCATTATAATCATAAATAATGCAGATCATCAAGAGATTCAAAGAAACCATCACAGGGAACATAAAAAGAAAGACACATATTGGCAACAACATTCTCCATTGAAATCAGGTTATGGACATGTCACTAAGCGGGATATGTGAGGTTGTTTTGTTTTTTGCGTGAGGTGTGCTGTGTGACTATTTATATAACCAAATAATACATTTGGAAGTGCTTAGCATGCAATAACTATGCAGTGGACCTAATTTGATTGAAAAGCTTATTTCTTTTGTGGCGATTAAAACAGGCGTGTTACAGAGATTGTGTCAAACTTATTTTAAAGGCGACCGCCATTTGTGATGTCAAGCATTTGACCCGCCTGCCACAGATACGTACGTCTTTTTCTGGTGTCTGGCTCAGGGACACACCTGGTGGGGGATGGATTAGGAGTCAGACGGGGTTCGAACCTGCGACCTTCTACACTCCAGTCTGACGCTTAACCCATTGAGCCACCCAACAAGCCATCTGAATCGTTCAGTCACTGATGGCAAACTAAAGTGACACTTATTTATGGCCTCTTTCAACAGATTCAGGATTAATGGTGCTTTACCAATTACATGTAATCTGTGACCTCCTGATTATTTGTTGTAGATCTCATGTTTCCTCTTTGTACTGACTTCCTTCTGTTTATCCTCAATAATGCCTCTTGTACATCGTCGTATTATCGTTTGGGAGACACCTATGTCATTTCCTGTTAAAAAATAACTTGCTGGTTGAATAAAAGTAACTTTAAGTCAAAATTTGCCAGGGGTTAGATTAACTGACTGACATGAGCATAAGGACTTTAAACTCTATTCTAGATTTAACAGGAAGCCAATGGAGAGGAGCAAATGTAGGAGAAATTTGATCTCTCTTGTTAATTCCAGTCAGAACTCTGGCTGCAGCATTCTGGATTAACTAAAGTTATTGGTGCATCCTGTTAACAGTAAAGTGTAGTAGTATAATTTTATCTTTAATGTTCATGCCCTAATGTACAACTTCTGTTCATTATACACCCCATATTTTTATCCTTAGATGAAATTCTAAAATATTCTTGTCAACAGATATACATGTTATTTAACTTTTTTTTCAAAAAGCAGCCCTTACAAGGCAAAAAAGATAAATAAATTTACTGTGAATTTTAGAAAATAGGAGGGGCTCATGAAGGGAAAAAAATGCTGCAGAAGTAATTATTACCAAGCCTCCAGAGACTATAAAGACCACACTTCCCTCACAGTTTCTTTTAATGTTTGAGCTTCACTTACACAATTTGTATTAAAGTTGCTTTTCCAGTGCATGGAAGATTTAAGAAGGTAGGTTTTTTTAAAATTGAAAGCTAAATTAATTGATGTACGGCATTACCTGAGCACTATATTTACTTGCTTTCTACTTCCCTTGTTAGACACTTTGGATAAATTCTTGTGAAAGTTAAATGTAAATTTATAGTCAAAGATCATTTTTTTGTTTACTTAGATCTTTTACTTCTGATACTTTGACTTCTCCAGAAGATATTCTCTGAATACTTATGTCCAGGTGGAATCCTGAGCTCAAAAACATTTAGAAGTAAATATTTAGTGAGGGATAAAACCAAATGTGTTACTAAATTGAACTAATGTCTTTTTCTTTATTTTCTCCCCTGACAGTGTGTGATGATGACTTCTCTGAAGGTGTGGTATCTCCTGCCCCTTGCTGTCCTCCTCCTGTCCATCGCTCCCTCAGTAACTGTTGTGGTGCAGTCATGGTCAAATTTGACGCCACGGTGTAAAGAGTTTACACAGATTTTAATGTCCAAAAGCCTGGACAGTAGCAGATACAAAATCATCTGCCAGACATATGAAAACAAGAGCAGGTTTGTGACGCTCTACGACACAGAGAACAAGATCCCAGTGTTTTCTGCTTATAAGTTCAGAAAGGAAACAAACAATGAAACAAGCAGAAGACCAGATTGGATGATTGAGCCACAGGTAACTGTATCTCAAATAATAAGTAAAATAAGTATTTCAACTTAGTATATTACTTTATTGTTCTATGGTTTAGTTACTTATTCAGTATTGATATAAAATAATACCACTGACTGTGCTTCAACCTTTGCAGCTTGAAGACATGAAAAATGGCAAGAACATGATGGATTGTGATAATAATATACATTACACCAACCAGGCCAGTGACAATGACTATAGAAATAGCCAAGGCTATTCTAGGGGTCATTTATTTCCAGCTTCTTATGCATTTAATGAAAGTGAAAGAAAATCAACTTATACCCTGACAAACATTGTTCCTCAAGTCGCATCCTTTAACAGCGGAAGTTGGAATAAAATGGAGCAATGTGTCAAAACTATCCTGGAAAATTACTGCTACGAAAAGAAGGCCTTTGTAGTGACCGGAGCACAGCCAAGTCCTGACAGAAAACTCAACAACAGGGTTAATATACCTTCATTGCTCTGGTCAGCTTTCTGCTGTAACAGTACTGACGGGATAAACATGCTGGCAGGTGCATACTGGGGAGAAAACACTGCAGAAGACCCTAGAGACGATAAACGTCTGCAGATGAAGACTTTGGAAGAACTTGAAAAAAAACTGCAAATTGGCTTTGTGTTTATTAGAAATGAAAAATGTCCTCTTAAAAAATCTGTTACTCAGGTTTACCCAGAAATTCTGAATACTAATACCTGTAAACCCCCAACCACACCCTTAAAACAAATGTCTCACCAACAACTCATGAATGTTCTGTGTAGCAATGAAAAGTTTAAGAAAATCTGCAGTAAGGATATCAAAAAAAGTGATTTATTTGATGAATCTCAGGCAAGGGAATTGAGAAACCTGTGTTGGAAACGTAAAAATAAAGGACATTTAATGCCAGAAGACTTTGAAAACAAGTACTTGAAACTTAAAAGTTTCGTGCTTAATCTCCTCGAGCCAAAGTCACAAACTGATCTTAACTTAAATTAAGCATATACTGTTTTGGCCTCGGTATATTTAAGAAGAATATTTGCTGATACCAAATCTGATCTCAAACCAACCAAACCTGTGGAACTGAACAATATATTCAGACACAAATTCTACACATATTTAAATTTCACTTACTTTTCATGAATAAGAGAAGAGATATAAAGATCCACAAAGTCAGTAAAGTAAAAGTAATAAAAGTTTCTCTTTGCTCAATTTTTGCTGTGAAAGTTACTTCATATTTGATAATTGCCTTTAACCTGTTGATTAACTTAAGAATGCTTCTGATTGATCAACGTTTGTTGCTTTTATTTACTTTTACTATGTTTTTTATCTTTATTATTCTATCACATTAATTGCCAAATACAGAGAAAAAGCTTTGTGTTATTGTTTTTCTTATTGCTTTAAATTGATTTAAAAAAATTTATATATTATTTACATTTGAATAATTGTTACTTTTTGTTTGCTGTATTTTTTATTTAGATATACTTACCATGATTTCATTTTTTTCTTTCTTTTTTAATATAATTGTTTGTGTCTTTTTCAAAAATTTAATTTAACATTTAACATTTCCGTATCATCATTGTATCACATCTAAGCTGAACATGGACTTATTTACACTTATTTACATTATGTACTGAGCTTAGCTGTTCCTGTTTGACATTAAATATTATAACCAGCATTTTAAAAATAAAGAGTACAGTCTTTTACTACCTTTGCATGTTAAAGTTTTTACTTGTATCTTCTGATGGATCAACAGACTGTAATGTTGATTGGTCAGGTCTGATGTTTCATCCATTGAATACAAAACATTTCCAATGATTTGGTGCCAACATCAAATGACAATATATTTTTCCAAAAACACTTGTTGCAGATCATGTATAGAGCTTGAAGAAGCCACTGCTTTGCACATTGCCACCCTGCCCAGACTTCTTGCCACTCTTTTGTTAACAACATACTGTCTTGGCATCATTCTCCTGCTTCTTCTTCACATCTTTAAACGCTACTAAAAAATGGGCCATTGCAAACACATGTTCAGATGCAGGTAATCAGGTTTTTCAGAGGAAATATCTTTAATATTACTGTTAACTTAATGACTAACTGCAGCAGATTGATAAAGACATTTGTCTTGGTGCTCCGTGCTGCTGCTTTGAGTAAATGTGTGTGTGAGTGTCAGTAGTATCAAATGTTAACGGGCGTTTGTGAGTGTGCAGTCGTGCATGAACAACTAGGCTAATGTGGAAGCAGATTTTAGACGTCACAGATCAGGGGGGAACACATACACACACACACACACACATGCAGACAACAATCTGGAGGTGGCTGAAGTCAGAAGTCAGCAGGACTGTGCACACTGCAGATGTACTTTTACTAGCAGCCAGTAGACTGAGAAATAGTGTGTGTAGTACTACGTAGTAATAGGTAAAAGTACTTTAAGCAAGATTTGTAGAGCTGGTATCATAACAGCAGCTTTAATAACAGTATTATTAAATGTACGAGCAGAAGTTTGCTTGCAGGAAGGAGGCTCAGTGATTTTTTTCATGTCTGTATCTGAGGTAAGATAAAATCATTTTATCTCTTTCATATCAAGTGTGTGGGTAGTTCTTATTTTTTACAATAAATAGTTGAGTGTTTAGCTAAACCATAAATAAAAAGGTCGACAAACTACATCATTTTAATTAGGTGAAGTGAATTGTAGTAATAAACTGGTTTATAAATAACGTGTAGAGGGTAAATACAAATAAGCCGACAGTGAAAATTAAATATTATGAGAAGCTACATTTGATTTCAGAGGAGCAAACACAGGTCTGTCATGGTGGAGCTGATCCTCCTGATCCTAAACAAGCTGCAGCCAACAGTACAGTCATTATTTACTGAGTTTACTAAGACAGTCTAATCACACAACCGGCTGATGTGTTCATCACTGATTTTGGCCACGTTTCATTGTAAAGACGATCAGCTGGAGGAAACAAGCTGAATATGCTACGAAGCACATCCATAAATCTCAGTAGTGCAACGTATGTGAAAAATACTAAATAACAACCGATCTGTTTCTTGTTCGTTCACAGTTTGTGATGAAACTTTGCAGCATGATGAATATTAATTTAACATCATGCATCTACCACAACTAAAATGACTTTCCGTATGTTTGTCAATAAGACCGGACAGAACACGTGCTGTTCGGCAGTGGTGGCACATTTCAAATGTGATGTAAAAATCCTCTGTTTTAAAAGGCGACCAAGCTGCTGTAAAAACATAAACAGAAAAACGTTTTGTTGCAAATAACTGCTTTAATATGTTTAAGTCATGGGCAAACAATTTGTTATATAGTCTATGTGCCATTCCCGATATTGATCATCACTGTGTAAAGATCAGCAGGTAAAATCAGCAAACGGGTGAAGCTGTGTTTGGGTGTTCTCCTCCTTTACGTTCAATGTTCAGTTCAGGTTTTTACCTGCAGAAGTTCGACATAAAACATATAATATGAAATCAGTGAGCATTAACTCTCTTTTTAATCCTCCTTTCTCCTCATATTCTTCTCTTCCTTCCGTCTCTCCCTTTGCATCCCTCTGAAGTAAGATGATCTTTACTAGTCAAAGGTCAAAGGTCAGGAAGAATTTGTAACAACATGTGTAGGTAGCTTATGAATCTTTAATAACACACACAAACTGTTCTGGACACGCTGTTCAGCCTTCACCAGTCTGTGTGTGTGTGTATGAATGATTAAGAAGCTCAGTTATTGAAGAAAACAATTCATTATTGATAAGATTATGAAAGCCAATAATGACTGATTACATTATTGATTAGACCAGATAATGCAGCTGCTCACTTTCCACAACACTATTAGGAGATCACGTCAGTTTGACTCTCACGTTTTCCACCTCTCTGTGTTCTGCAATGTTTTCCATCCGCTCAGATTAGAAAGTTCAAATGTTGATACTCTTACGTTGACGTTAAACTCGTCTTCTCCGTCCAGATGTCGTGGCGTTCCTCTTTCTGCTCCAAGTTCCGTCACGTCTTTGGAAAACCGGCCACCAGGGAGCACAGCTACGACGGGGTGCCAATCACACGCAGTGTCCATGACAACCAGTACTGCTCAGCCAATCCCTGCTTCATCGCCGTGGTGACCGAGTGCGCCGGGGGCGGGTCTTTTTTGGTGCTGCCCATTCATCACGTATGCTGCCTTAACACGTTTCACCATTTTCAGCCTGATGGGAACCAAAGTTAGAAAAGAACTTTTAAAAAGTTAAAAATAAAAAGTTGAAAAGGGAAAATTTATAAGAAAACTGCTCCTTATCCTGAGTTTAAATGGCCCGTGTGAGCTAAGTGAGTAAAATGGCTTTACGCTCCTTCTCGTTCTCAGACGGGCAGAGTGGACCCTCAGCACCCGAGGGTGTGCGGACACAACGGCAGAGTCCTGGACGTGAAGTGGAACCCGTTCGATGATCACTGCATCGCCTCGAGCTCAGAGGACTGCACTGTACGCACTGCCCTGTTCATATCCACACATCACCACATTAGAAAGAATCATCGCTTCATATTTGTATGATAATGTACAATAAATCTTATCTTTTAATCGTGTCTGGAACTGACTGAAAGCAAAATAACAATTAACTGCTGGTTTTATTTTGTGTTATAAACGTGAATTAATGATTTGTTTGCTTACATGAGCACAGGTGAAGCTCTGGGACATCCCGGTCTGTGGCGTCCAGCAGAACCTGACCAAGGCCAGAAAGACTCTGACTGGTCATTCCAGGAGGGTGGGGCTTATCGAGTGGCATCCAACTGCTAAGAACCTGCTGCTTAGCTCCGCCTACGACTACAAGGTGAGGCGCCTCATTGGCCCGTGGCAGAAGCAGTCAAACACATTACATTATATTTAATTTACAAAAACCTGCTAAATCCTAAAGCTGTGAGAGCGTCTGTTAACTCACCCTCATTTTTCCCCCAGGTCCTGCTCTGGGATGTGTCACAGGAAGGGTCAGTGATCAGGCTCCCGGTCCGGGTTGTTCTGATGCCCATCCATCGCCGGTACCCATCAGAGATGCTGTTGCTCTCCGTCAGCTTCAACGCTGATGGCAGCAGGTTGGCCGTCACATCCAAAGACAGACGGGTTAGAGTCCTGGACCCACGAACAGGAAACATCTTACAGGTGCGTTTCTGAATGTTCGTCCTCAATAAAACAGAAAACAAACGTTTTAATAACGGTGCTGATGCTCCTGCAGGTGTCCAGCAGCCAGTCCCACAGAGCCAGTAAGGTTTTATACATCGAGGGGATGAACATGCTGCTGTCCACGGGCAGCTCGCCCTGGAACCACAGACAGATCGTCCTCTGGGACCCGGTGAGACACACGGACATCAGAGTGATTCATTAGATGTTGTGTGGATACTTAGAAAGTGCATTAAATACAGATTTAACTCAACTTCTTTTCATCATTCCGAGTATTTTCCAGTTAAAATTGTTCCATCCAAGACGAGGAGACTATTCCAAACGATTAAGATGACACAGAATATCTGATACTTTAGTTCAGTCCAATAAATTTGATAATTTCCTTCATTTTAAAATTATGTCAAACCCGAAACTTATAGAAGACTCGAGTGTTTGCTTCTCCTTGTCAGTCAGTCTGTGTGTGTGTGTGTTTGTGTGCAGGACGACTTATCTGAGCCTCTCTATGAAGAAGATCTGGACGGGTCTGCGGGAGTTCTCTTCCCGTTCTACGACCCGGACACACACATGCTCTACCTGGCTGGAAAGGTACAGCAGCACATACAAGCAATCAATCAACACACACTCATGTTTTATGTTTAAACCAGTAGACCTGAAGCATTTTTCCTGTCCGAGGTCACACTCGTGATTTTCAGGCCTTTCTCTATGGTAACAGTCTCCATAAAGTCTTGTGTTGCATTCGTGTGCCTCAGGGAGATGGGATCATCAGGTACTATGAGCTGAGCGCAGAGAAACCTTACGTCAACTTCCTGATGGAGTTCAGGTCACAGTTGCCACAGAAAGGACTCGGTGAGATTCACATCTAAGTTTCCACATGCGTTTGATTTTAAAAAAGGCTTTGTCAAACCTACGACATCCTAATGTCACGTCTCGCCACAGGGGCGATGCCGAAACGGGGTCTGGACGTGAACGCCTGTGAGATTTTCCGCTTTTATCGTCTGATCACTGTCAAAGACCTGGTGGAGCCGCTGTCGATGATTGTGCCACGAAAACATGTGAGGAACAAATATTTATCCCACTTATTACCGGGTTACATCTGAACCTGTCTATAGAGGGGAAAGGAGGACTGGCTGGGTTGCTTCTGTCTTTGCAGTCAGGTATTTTCCAAGAGGACCTGTATCCAATGACAGCTGGGAACCAGGCGGCCATGACGGCTCAGGAGTGGCTGTCGGGGGTCAACAGGGGTCAGTGACTTGTCTTTGAAGCAAAATGACTGACGGATACTGCTGATGCGTGGCTGTAGTTCCTCTGATCTACAGCGTCTCCATCGCCCGTCTCTTCACCAGGGCCCGTGCTGATGTCCCTAAAGCCTGGGACTGAGGTAACCAACCCTTACCCAGAAGCCCCCGCTGACAAAAGAGTAGGCAGGCAGCTGAGCGCCCTGAGGTTCCAGGTGTGCCCAGCTGTTGGCGCAGTGACCGGATCACACCTGGTCCTCATGGAGGAGGTAGAGCACAGCACGGTCTGACCCACTGAAACCTGCCAACGCAGTCTTTGGTCCAGTAAAGACCAATGATCTTCCCTCTTCAGGCTTTCATTAAGGAGCAGCTGGCCTACCAGGACGCCAAATACCCCAGAGACCTGAGCGACCTGTCCGCGTGGCAGCCCGACGAGACCCAGGACCCTCTGTGGACGTACTGCTGCACGCCACACTGCTGCGAACCCGCAGAGAGACCGCCGCCAACCACGGGGAGCGAGGTGAAGCAGGAGCACCGTGCCCTCCGTCAGCTGACGCTCTGGACACAGTTTGTTCTCCTCCCTTTCATCGTTCCTTTTTCGTTTCAGCTCCTTCAGGCATTTTACTGGCAGCAGGACGAGATTAGAGGCCTGAGGGACGAGCTTGACCAGAAAGAGGTCAGTATTCACACACACACACACACAGAGTACGGTCGAACATCAGAGTCCGGGTTAGGGTTAGGGTACTCCGCAACAAGCTGTGCAATCGGAGTGATGATGGATGTCTTCTTTCTGCAGGTGAGAATCACTCAACTGGAGCTGGAGATCAAACACACCAGGAACTACATGAGGGCAACGTTCTGAGTCAAACAATCAGCTCTCGCCCTGCCGTTTCCGACCAATAAATACACCACACTCACATTTTGAGTTGACGTTTGTGGCACTTTGCTGCATTTCAGTTGTGCCTGAACAGTTTGTAGCTTCTCCGTTACTGATCTTAACGTCTGGCCAATACCAAAAACAATAAACACACATTTAACTGGCCCCACGTTTTTGCCTTTGAGCTTATATTGCAGCACATAGAACATCTAGATATCTGACAATGCATCGAGCACGTAAACAATGATCATCCTTACGCTGTGGAACTAAACAGAACCGAGCAGCAGTAAATACATGGAAAGTAAATACATGTAGTGAAGTCCAAAAAATCAGACCCATCTCACTTTACTGTCATTTTCTCAACCGGTGCAGCAGGTTCTCACCGTTTTATCAGTCGAGTGTCAGTTTTAAATAAAAAGCTAAATTAAAGTCACAGACATTTCTATGAGTAGAAAATATTTTTTGTAGGTTTTAGTCTTTTTATGGGACTTGTTGACATTTGCATAAAAACTGTAAAGTTGTGTCACTTTGTGGTTAATGCCTGTTTATATGAGCTGTTTGTTAACTTACAACACTACATGTTGCACATTAGAGCCACACATACGTGTACGGACCACAGAACTAAAGGAAAAAATAAGTCTACAGAGGATACACCAGGAGGAAAATGTTAAGATTTTATTTACAATGTCCTTTTTGTATGTTTTTTTTTGGTTGTTTTTCCTTTAACTTACAGAAAGTAAAAAAAAAAAAAGCACAAACTGTCGGTGTACGTGTGAAGGAACAACTGATCTCTCAGTCGAGAAGCGAAAGAGAGTGAGTCAGAGAGAGATGGAGGGAGGGAGGGAGAGAGAGAGAGAGAGAGAGAGCGTGTCCCAAAACAGCCACACAACATTAAACAAAAACAATTTCTTTGAAAAAATATTTCTTTTAAAAAGCTCTGTTGGCAAAAAACAAAAAGAAAAGGAGAAAGAACACAGTTTGCCCTGAGCACACCTCGGGGGAACAGAAGGATAAAGGGCTTCTAAGAGGGGGGGGGGGTGACATCAGAGCTGCTGGTTCAGTCCCAGGGTAATGACGTCACGGGGGGAGGGGAGGAAGCGTGGGTTAGATTTGCATCTGCTTCCCGTAGGTTTCTTAGCTCCCTCGTGTGCTCGTTCCGTCTCCACAGACATGACACAAACTCATTTAGCTTTGTCCTCTGGTGAAAACGTCGACTGGAATCATCACTTAATTTAATGAAAAGTTAATCAACAGAATGTTTATTGAATGGTTTCTTTAACAAAATGAAGGTTCTTAGGCTGCAGCTACTAAATGTGACTGATGAATATTTCACTGATTGTCAAAAAAAAAAACAAGTCTGAGAAACGGTAACAGGCATTTTCACAGTAATCAAGAATCAAATCCCAATTTCATTTACATGCAGCCAGCACACAGATGCCAGAAAATGTTAATTATATTGACATGAATTCAATTCAGCTGCGTGTTGGAACATTATTGTTGAGTTATGTAAATTTAGTTTATTATGGCGCCTGCTGTTAAACGCTTTACGTGGTGGAAATGTGAATTAAAAACTGAACACAGACTGAGAACTGTGAACAAACCTGTCAACACGAGTAGGGAACACAAAAAAAAAGAGATGGGAGTTAACGGAAGTCTGGTCTGTGAGAGGGGAGCTGGCAAGAGCGCAGAGGGAGAGACCAGTGTCAGAAATGGGACGCGGCCCTGGAGTCCGCTAATGGGGAGGGTTACACGGGGGAGAAGGGAGGGGCGTGAGGGTCAGAGGGGTTTGCGGGGTCTCTGCGGAAGCTCATTCGTCATCTTCATCGTCGTCGTCCTCATCGTCAGGGTCCCTCTTCCTCTTCTCTCCTTTGGTCGGAGACGAGTCCTCATCTGCAAAAGGGACACGGGTGGTTTGACGCAGCAGTAGCAAAAGAAACGAACGGTAACAAAACTGGAATTTCTCATCAATAATTATAATGTTTGAATTCGTCACAGCACAAATGTAAGCAGCAAAACCTTCAGATGAAATAAGAGAAATAACTCCGGATAAAAACATTTTGTAGATTAACATTTTTAGATTTTACGTTGCTGGTTCTTTGAAAGTTCCTGCTAAATATCAGGACGTTAATGCCTATAGTTAACTCAAGTCCAGACACAGTTCAAACACACAGATACTGACCATCATCTTCCTCATCATCGTCATCATCTTCGTCCTCACTGTCCACGTCTCCGTTCACCTCTCCATCCTGCAGAGAGAACGTAAAGGACGTTCATTGAAAGCTTTCTAAAGCAGCAGTTTTAAAGCTGATCGGAGATTCTGATAAAACGCTGATGAAATAGAAACATATTTACATCCAAAAATAGTCAGTTTGTAAAATGTAATTGTTTAATATCAAACACTATAAGAGGACATAGATCAATGGAACATATGGGCAATAAATCAAACAGAAGTGTGCAGGCGCCCTCTGCTGACACAACACAAACACTACACCCTTTACATTCTGAAACAGGAAAAGTCATCACAGTCCAAATGTGATATTTATTTTCCTGAAACATTTAATAAAAAAGCAACAGAGGCATGAAAAAAAAACACCGACACCAGACCTGTGTGACTGCATCAGGTTGGTTCCTGAATAATTACTAGACAATAAGAGGCAGAGAACATATATAGACTAAACACACTACAGCAACGTCACCTCATCATCGCCGCTGTCGTCATCGTCGTCATCTTCTCCGGCCACCACATCCTCCTCGTCCTCATCCTCCTCTTCCTCAAAGTCCTCAGACTCACCCTCTGAAAACAGAGACAACACAGTTAAGTTTTCTGTAACCTCGAAGGCTCCAGATCCTAATTGGATAAAACTGAAAAACGTTTTCTAACCATGGACCCAACGACTAGCGGACGACCTGCGCTGCTCCTTTACTCTAAACGTATACATCAGTACTTTGGCTTTGATCACACTGGTCAACAAAACATTTTCTACCTGGGAAAAATTGTTTTAACCCTAAATATGATTGAATTCAAGTCAGGTTTTGAGAAAACTGTAGCATAAACCATTCAGGAATTACCTACTTCATACCAACGCCTCTATTTTGGTGACCGACAATAAGAATAAACGAACATGTGGACAGAAATCTGTGATCACCAGGTGTTTTGTTGTTGCCGAGCTGCCAGATTGTTTTATTCAAACCAACTCTTGAATTTGATGCTTCTAGTGTTTTGGCATCTCTCTCTCTGGCTTATTGTGTTTCTTCGACCTGACGATAGCCCCTTTCACTGCACAGACTCCAAATGTAGACGTAACACTCGGAACCACCTCCAGGTGCGAGTGCAACATTTTTTTAATTCCTGAACGGTTATTGCAACAATATTGTCAAACACCCTGAATTAAAACTGAAAGAGTGCTTCAGTTAAAATTCGTCGTAGTGGTGCAGAGAGGTCAAATTCCTAACGACTTGTCTTGCGAAGTGAGTTAATCCTCATTTTGCTCGAGAAGCTATACACACAGAACCAACAAGTGAACCAACAGTTGAAGCGGACAGAATAAAACCCGATACTGTTGAACACCAGCGACTCATTTAGCAGACAAACGGGTTTTACAGGCACGAGAACTCAACGCTGCTGCATCACAGATCTCTCACCTTCCTCGTCCTCGTCTACTCCGTCTCCCTCTCCGTCGGAGTCGGACGCCTCGCAGTCGTCGATGTCATAGCCGTCCAGGTAGGTGAGCTGGGGGAGGAGCTTGAAGATAGACTCCCTGTAGTCAGCCAGGTTGGTCACCTCGCAGTTAAACAGGTCGAGACTCTTCAGCTGGGGCAACTTTTTCTGTGGAGAACAATGTACGTGACAATACATCTGGCCTGTGTCTGTTTACAATTAAAGAATATAATAATAAAACTCCTCTAGTGTTACTTCAAATGTGTTTTTTCGACTAGTAATACATTGTCTGATGAAAGTTTTGTTTTTTGTTTTTTTACCAGGGGCTCCAGGGTGCTGATGTCTTTGAACTTATTCCCGCTGAGGTTGAGGTGCGTTAGATTCACCAGCCGCTCTGCCAGGACCTCCAGACCGCCTGATATCCTGTTGTCACTCAGCTCCAACTGTAGACACAGAACAATAAGTCAGATAAAGCTTAAAAAACTAAACAAAATCAAATGAATAAAACAAAGTTGCTGTAGCATTTTTGTCCAGTTATTTCTTCCTGTATTAATATAAACATGGTTTTGCAGATGTTCGTGTCTCTCTCACCTTTTTGAGTTTGCCGAGTTTGGGGATGTCCGCTACACTGGTCAGGCCGACGTTGATGAGACTCAGCAGCTCAAGATTGGAGAACTCTTCTGTGATGCCCTCAATCTTTCCCTCGCCAGAGCGACAGTTGTCCAGAACCAGCTCCGTGACCTGAGTAAAAATGACATTGTGTGGAGTTAGTCTGGCGACTTTATTAATTTACAATAGTCTGCAATTAGAACGAAATGCTAGATGCTACATTCATGACAGTGGTTCCATAAATGGACTCTTTTTGCAATGCAAATGTACATTAACATTACAATTTACATGCACGCACCCACCCCCACCCCATATCGATGAGCATTTTAAAAAGTAGTAGTGATTTTATTAAATTACTTTGGATGGGAGGATATTATAAGGTACACAGCACAAAATGGCGACATCTGCTGGACAAACCTTTGATGGTACAGTGAAATATTGTGGCATTAAAGTCATTATTTTGTTGAGTCTGTATTAGTATTAATAACTTACATAAACTTTAGTTTAAATTCATACTTTCCACATTTTGAGGTTCAAACTTCAGTTGTTCTTACTGCAGCTGATTCTTACAAAACATTTCCAAATAATGTTCTGTATTAAAATGACAAATGTCTTGATTTGATGACTGGACCAATTCTGAATAACAGTCATTTCCATTTCTGGAAATTAACTCTTCAGCAATGCACAAGATGAGGAGGGGTGAAAACTGCAGTTATGGAAGTAGTAAATTTATCAGCAAAAAAATCAAGGTATCCCCCCCCCCCATGTTTTGATTAGAAGAAGACTTAATTACTCTGAAGGACTACCTGAAACTTTCAAGTTGCAATTAGTCTTCTACCTCATCTGGTTGTTTGTATCCACCTGAACACTTAAATCAGTGGGGGCTCCCCAGGCCCCACTGGCCTGCTTGTTTTCCCTGCCCTACACACTGCCGACTACCTGGACCAGGTGTGCACAGTCAAGCAGAAGCAGGGATAGCTGGAAAACAAGCAGGGCAGTGGCGCCCGAGGACCGAGTTTGAGAACCACTGCTTTAAACCCAGCTATAAGATAGCTGCACCCCCTTTGTGAAATATTCAATAATACGTACAGATGGGTCACAGCAGCGGTCCCCAACCCCCGGGCCGTGGACCGGTACCGGTCCGTGTGTCATTTGGTACCGGGCCGCAGAGAAAGAATAAATAATTTACATTACTTTCGTTTTATTTTTTTCGGAATCTGAAAG
>JAUMHJ010000010.1:1371885-1391576 GCA_032361105.1 Microctenopoma lineatum | reverse complement strand
ATAATTCGTGTTTGTTTCATGCAGGTCATAATATATTATTTTGTTGTAATTATCCGCCACATCTTAAAGGCCGGTCCCTGAAAATATTGTCCGACATTAAAGCGGTCCATGGGACAAAAAAGGTTGGGGACCGCTGGGTCACAGAACAGGCCTGAGAGGTTGGGTGCCCCAGTGCCAGATGCTCAATTTTACAGCACAGTCAGTCATAACACAATCAAAACGCAAACTAAAACAATCCCAATGGCGCGGCGACTGATGGCGGACACATAAAAAGCATCAACATGACAAAAAACCGGCTCCGCAACAGCAGAGGAAGAGTTGCTGGAGAAAACGCTTCTTGCACAGTTTCATGTTGGGACGGATCCCGGGCCGTCTGTTTGTAAACTCCCAACACACGTGATGCTGCTGCGTTAGCCTACTAGCTACCGCTCCGGTACCCGTCCCGCCGCTGGCCCCCGCGTCATTGTCCCGTCTGATGGTCCCACAAATCAGACCGACTGAGAAACAAACTGGTTTGGAGCCGTTTGATGCGGTAATCCAGACTCGTGTAGTTAAAACGGAGCAAACGAAGCAGTCGCTTCAGCTAGCTGGCACGAGCACGCCGCTGGCTACGCGCCCATAGCACGTTATGGAAACGGGCTCCGGCTAATCTCTGGAGCCGCGATATTATTAACAATTTAACATTAACAGCAAACAGACTGCGGCGAAGCCACGTAAACATACTTTATTTAAAAGGTAGAAACGTGAGATTTTAATCAACACTAGTCAGTAACTAGAAATGTAAGTGTCTGTTCCTCGATATGCGATAAAAGCAACATCATGACGAGCCATTTTTTTTACCCGAAAATGTAGTAATGGCGTTACAAGCTACTAACTACACAAACATTTCACTACAACAACCGTTTAAATTAGTTAAAATTTATTACTAGCAGCTATAGTATTTACTTTTGTGACCTGCTCAACCACACTGTAAATATAATGCGTCGCGTAACTTAAAAATAATGTGGCCCCAGACATTAGCCAGGGCCGGATGTGCATTGCAGTGCCCGGGCAAGAGGCGCATGAAATTTCTGTTTCACGCAAGGTGCTTCTACGCAATCGTTCAACAAAGTGAGAAGTGTTTTTTGACTTAAATGAAGTGAAATATGTGTAACTGAAAACAGCGATAAACCGCCGTACGGCGAGTGTGTGTGCACGCGATAAGCGACCGTAAGAACCAACTTTGATCTCTCGTAGTGAATATAATATACAACTTTAATGAACTAAACCGCCCCCGGCGTTTATTTCGGGGATGTAAACAGTGAACACGCATTTTGCCACTTTTCAGGACCTGCAGACACCGCCATGTGCTCGCCGCCGCCACCCCTCCTCCTCCTCCGGCTCCGGCCGGTCAAGTTTACACCGCGACGTCTCCGGTAAACCAAACAAACAAAACTCACCTCTGTCGGCGACCGGTGCCTCAGCTCTAAGGTGACCCTCTTCTTCATGTCCATTTTTTCCTGTGGTTGCGGTTTGAGTTTGTGGGTTTCTGCAGCGCGAAAGAAACTTGTCTCTCCTCGATCCTCTCCTCGGTATCAACACGCGGAACCAGCGTGAAGGCAGCGACGATAAAAACACGCGGCTTCCGGGCACGACCTTCAAAATAAATGTCTAAAGAGCGGAAACAATAAAATTACATTCGCTAAATATGACAAAATCTTCTATGTTTTATAGCTTAAGTTCTTTTATTCAACAGAGGGTCATATTTTTCATTTGTTTATATTGTTATATGTACAGAGTTCTAAATGTATTGCACTATTGTACGGCACATTGTGCTATGTTGCTGCCATATTTGTAAACAACTTGGTAAAGTAATCATTTACACTATTATATTTTTTTACCACAATTTCAGGTGAGATCAGTGCCTAAGTGAGTTAGAATAAATTATACATATAACAAAGTAATATGTATTTGACTCATTCTATCACAAATCCCTCAGTACAAATGTCCCACGTGCTCCAAACCAGTAAAAGTTTAAGGTCCGTGCATGGTGTTTCTTTTCATATATTTATTTTGAAGGAATAACATTTTACTTCCGTTTCCTACCTATTTGATTCCGTGTAACTTAATAGAGCGTGAAATGCTTCTGTGGCGCGTGTGTAAAGTGGGTCAAGCCGTTGGTTGCATTTATGTACCCTCGGAAATATATTATACTTCAGAACAACAGATGGTAAAAGAAATAAATGCGTAACAACGATGTATTGTTTAATATTACATTTTTAATAACCAATCATCAGCATACTTTCTTTGTGTTAAATGTGCATATATGGTGTGATTTTGCTACTCTTGCAACATGCTTGAGTAATGTATTGAGTAATTATGTATATAGCTGATAGGTGTACAAAAAATCGGACTTTTTGAGAAGCACTTGAAAGTGTCTGATGTTAATCTGTAAAAGGAGGGAAACAGGCAGCAGGAGGTAAACATGGCTCCGCAGCGCTACCACTGGTCATATAGGGTCATTACCCCAAAAAACATGAGAAGGCTGCGTTCAACTACTTTTATATCCTAATGCATAAAATGTCCTATGGCCTTTCCTCCTACACTTAAATATAATAACAAATCTTAATAAAGGCTTTGTGGTAAAATGCTAATAGATTTAATATATGTGATAGCTTGTAAGATTCTGTGTTTATTATCTCTATATGTTTATACATTAAATGAGTGTGCAGAAAAAAATACATGCATTGTGTGAGAGATATACCTCACAAGCGGCCATTAAACTAATTATTAAAAGTAGGCTCAGTTAAAAAGCTGCAGGGGAACTTAAACAGCCCAAATCTAAACCAGCATCTAATAAGTCGGTGTAGTTACTATCAGTTATACCACCATTGTAATTATCACATTAATGTTATTACTGTAGCAGCTGCAAGTGAATTAGCTTCTTGCACCATGTAATTATATATTTAGTTCAGCTTTACTGGAGGCAGAGGGGTATTCATGTAGCCTGGTAGCAGAGTGGTTAAGGCAGAGGGCTGGGAAGTGTGAATCCCGGGGTCAATTCCCAGCTGAGTCACCCAGCCCACCCCCCATACCAGGTGTGTCCCCTGAGACACTCAGCGCTAGCTCCCCAACTGTATGACCATCCTGTAAGCTGTAGTTTGTGCCGCTATATAACTGTAGTGTGCTGTAAAGAAATGTGTTGCTGCCATTTAGCCTGTTACAATAATTATTAAAAAATGCTGTAAAATAAAAGTTAATATTTGGGCCACCTCAACTACACTTGAGAAATTTTCAAGAAGATACATATTTTAAAATTATTATATACTTCAACATAAACTGTGAAGACAAACTTTTATTTAAATGTTGGCACGTGTGTAGTGGTTAATATTGAACACCCAACAGCAGGAAAACAAGGTGAATCATGACATCTTTAGCCTTCGGTAAGTTTGTTTTCTGTGGGCCCTAGCCTCAAATGAACTCATAACACTAAAATGTCCACACACTGTCGGCATGTTGTCATCTGGTGTTCACGCCTGTGAAAAACAGATTGGAGTCTTGCTGTGTGCCACGTGCCATAGTAGTGTTAATTCTTTATTGTCATTACACTGTAGTTCATCTTCACAACAAGCAGTTATACATACAGTGGTCTTAGATTATATCGTCGTCCAATACGAGGAGAGCAACAGTTAGAGTTAGTATCACAGCTAGGTTTTTCCGTTTACCACAACCCCCCCACCCAAATCCCAATAATTCCTATGCCCTGCTCCCATCCTCCACTTCCTCCAAATTATACATCAATGTATTGACAATTTTCAACTATGCCACAGGTGCTGAACCAATAAATAGGACGCATAAATAAATAAATTTATAAATAACCAAATCAATACATACATTACATACATTTAGCAACACAGTGTGTATATACTCACATACACACATGTAGCTCACCAGAAGACACCATGTTCCATAGGCTATTTATTTTACAGCCACAAGGCATACAGTATGCAACACAGTCACAGGTCAGACCAGGGACACATTATCATACCTTAGTAGATGTAGATGGTGCACACTGCTGTTTGAGCAACTAGTGACTGGCTGAGTTCAATCTCACCGTTGATCTAAAAGTCTTAGAGTCTTAGAATTTATGAAATTTAACAAAAAGTGAACTTAAATCAAAAACAGGAAACATGAGTCATCCATCATCTTGAAGCTTTGGAAAGTTCACTAGAAATAAACCTTTAAGTAGAGAGTGCTACTCTTGGTCTGTCGGTCTGAAAGCAGCGTGGAAATTGTCCTCAGGCAGATAATGTGGCCATGGGCTGACTGTTTTTAAGGTGAAAAGGGAAAATGGAGGGTAACACTGTACAAGTTCCTCATTGAGGTTAGAATACATGTCGCCATAGAGGGCAAATCAGTGAAAAAAAAAGCAACAAAGAATTCTGACAATGTCCGAAAATAAATATAAACTTAAATTAAAAAGTCTTAAAGCACTTTGTAATATGAAAAAGAGAGCTATACAGATATAGGTGAAGGAAGCCAAAAAATAAATGTAAAAATAAAAAAGAAGCATGTGGAAAATGAAGAATATCACAGGCTCACCGCGGCGTGACGAAACAGCCAGCAGGACAAATATTTCCCCATTGTCTAGTTTTGAAAAACCATCTCCACCAGCAGATAGCAGTAAAGCGGATCAGTTGCATGCAGCTCACAGACTTTCCACAACAAGCTCAGAAACTCAGGTTTCAGACAAAAACAAAAGAAACCGTAAGAAAAACACGGAACACAGTTGCACTCCACCCCCTAATGTTTTTACAGTAATCTGTTACAGAAGAACACGTTTGTGGCAGAGAGACAGAGAGAGAAAGAATGTATTACTCAGCTTGACTTCATTTGTGTCATTTGTGATTGCATTGTTTCTATTGTCATCACGTATGTGCTTCCGTCCGCAGAAAATGCCATATAAGATAGTTTCAATGAGACGCACTCTTATTGAAACATGTATTATTGTTCTATCAGGATTTATTGCCTTGCTATTGAATGTTTATGGACAGTTTCTATCATGACTATTTGTGCCCAGACTGTCATAGCTTTCACAGTAATCTACAACTGTTAAACTATCCCATCCTGCACCACATTTTATACAACTTTTTTTTTCTCCGCTGAGAACTTGGTAAATTATTACTACCACTACTACCCACTTTATGGCTCTGAACCATAGTTTAAAAAACACAAAACATATTGGACAACTGTTGTCTCATTTCTAGTTAACATATACATAGTATTTAATGAACTGTCTTAGCTTAGCAAACAGCAGTGTCCTGACACCTTAAAATTACCACAGGGTTGTGTTGTAACGGAGTACACATACTCAAAATACATCTTCAGACCAACAGTAAATGAAGTAATCCACACGTTCGTTTTTAAACAAAAGATATTTTATAAACTCTGAAAAGAATACTTTAATACCCCATGCCTATATGTCTTTTTTAGTTCTTTGGAGGCATCTTGATATGAAACTAGGTACTTATGCTCTCTCACCTTTGTCTGTACCCAGGTATGGCAGATCAGTACTTTAGGGTTACAGAGAAATAATAAAATCTCACATATAAATCAGCTAATGGAAAAAGGTTATGTTTGCTTGTACAAGTATTGTGTGAATTGCCTTATTATTGCCAATGTAACTATAAAGAATAGAATAGAATATCTTAAAAAAGAAAAAGAATAACAAAAATGTACATATTTCATGAGGGTTTGTTGAACCCTTTGGTAATGGAATTAGAAGGCCCATTACTGTGAAATGTTACAGTAATAATTGCAAGATATAACAATGCTGTTAAGCAATAAGGAACAGCCAAACATGTAACAAAATGGACATTACAATTGTTTAACCTCCTTCTTGGATTTAAAATACTCGAATATTTTGAATAAAATAACAGTAAATAGTACATTTAGGATGAGGTATTCAGTATTCAGGCACTAAATACTTTACTTTTAAGTTTTTCAGCTCAACACTGCATCACCAAAGCGCAAGTACGGGAATGTGAATTGAAAGGCTAGCTGGTTTGCCACTTCTGGCACATTAGCGTTAGCTACGCTAGCACATATTCCTGCCGGTGTTTGTCGACATAATTAATAATGTCTGGATAAGAAAACTAAGCTTTTTAGTTACGCAATACAACCTATGTATTATATATCTAAGCACATGGGTGACATATTTTGTTTTTAAAATGTTAGCACAGTAAATGACAACAATCTTTGTTATGAAGGTAGCAGACGCAGCAAAGTTTGTGGAATAAGTAGCATTCTGGCAAGAAGATGTTCTGCTGCTATCAAAAGCAAATCTTGATATATTCTACATGAGCCAATGGTTTCTATGGTGATTAAAATTACTTTTAGTCTAGCATTAGTGCTTTATGGATGAATTATAAAATAGCCTTAATAGCTGTCAGTTATTTCATTAGGTTTTTGTCAGAGTAGGCTTACTCGTGCCTTTGAAAGAATAATGCTGATATATAAAATACACAAGGTATTTGGTAGAATAATAGTTGCAAGCGTTATACAACTCCCATTTTATCCCACTCACACTCTAGGGAACTAGGATAGCTAACTACCAATACTGACATTATTGGATATTTAAATATAATTTTACGTACTGTTTAGAGGCAACTACTATCTCTTGTCAATTGCTGAAAGGCTCTGACTTTGTGTTATTTCTGCAGTGTGTGAAGGGCTCCATAGCATGTTTAAGAAGACTCCAGAATATCCAGAGACAGATTACAGAATCGATTCTAGATCATTCTGTGGTTATGCTGTCGGGGATCTGCAGTGTTTTAAGGGCTCTAGTGAAATACTGAGGTTGGACAATTTTACTAAGACCTAAAAAAGGTACTGGAATGTTCGAAAGACTTTAAAGCATTAGAGATCTAAAAAAGGCTTAGAGTTTGTAAGAAATCTACAATGTTCAGTTGATTTAGAGGACACTGAAAATATTACACGTTGTCCCAGAAAATGTGACATTGTCATTATTCTGCTGGCGCTAAAGACTGTAGAACACATTCTGACAAAGTACAGCTGGTGAATGGAAAACTGGAAACTGTTGTGGTGTGGTGGGGTTGATCATGAAATTTCCCAGAAGTGATCATCTGACAGTCAACAACTGATGTGTACTTTTACAAGGCAGAAAAACCACAGACAATGTTTTAACACTGGAAGCAATTGGGGTTTCATCAATTGGGGTGAATGATATTTGAACGATAGTGCACTATATGCAGCATGGGAATTTAGAAACAGCTAGCATGCATTCCTGCAAGCAAAAGTCACAAATAAGACTAATGAACAAGCATCTACTCTGTTCAGTACACACAAAACACTGTGAATGTGTAAGGTAAGACGGTATACACAAAAGCGTTTTCTTCTATTCACACTCCAGCAAGCCAAGGCCAAGCCAAGCCAATAACCAGTTCACTAACATGGTTAATAGTCAATACAACCGACCTGTGCTGGTTGTTAGCATGTCACTGCTATCTGTCAACTCAGATTTTTCCTTGTCAGTGTTTGAGCTCACATATGTATTGACTTGTCTCCTGACTCTTAAACCTGCTAAAATTCACATTATAAGAAAGATGGGATTAAATACAAGTGAAAGAGTATTTACTTCTTCATCTACGACTTCATCAAGTTCTACTTATTGCACATACAACTTTATTCCAAAGAAGCAATCCCGAAACTTAATTTTTCTAAAGTTTAATTTTTCATTTGGCTGGTTCATGCATATAGAGATTCTGAGTTTCTATGCAGACTCTGAGAAAGGCAGATCATTTTACAAGAAGAGCTAGAAAGAGTACTCTATGACGACCAACTGTAACTCTGAATGACGGGTCAGAGGTTTGTACTCAGCAGAGGGCCATGCTAAAAGGCAGTACTAGCCAAGGGAGGAAAGGAAGAAAGATGGAGAGAGAAGGTGTGGACAAAAAGGACTGTAAAAAAGCACAAGAGGGCAAGTCAAGGTAGAAAAGACAGAACTACTCAGAGAAAGACAGCAAGGAACGTAAGAATAGAGGAAGAAAGACAGTATCACAAAAAAGTTGTCGGGCAGTTTAACTGACAAGCAGGAATTTGTGCTGGCTTGATCGTAAAGTGTAAGAACAGGTAGAAATGCACATAAAGACACATACATGCACGTACATTTACACCGTGCCTTATTTGTAAGTCTCAAATCCTCATTGGTGTCCAGTGCTGCCAGGCCGAGCACTGTGCTGTAAACGGTCATATCTTCGTCTTCACCTTCAGTCCATTCGTTCTCCCTCTCTTCTGCACCACTCACGCTCAAATCCTCCCGTCCCCCCGCTTCTCCTCCTCTAATCACTGCCCTACTGTCCTACATCTCTCGAAACGGTTCGTTTTGTGAAAGCAGAATCGCACAGAAGCACAGAAGAAGAAGGAGGGCGTGGTTTGTTGTTTATGCAAATACAGGCTGTTTTCAGATTGGTCAGGGGACAATGATCAGGTCATTGGCGGGACCTAATGAGGGAGCGGCACCAGGATATCCACATAGTTGATGGGGAAGAAGCCCGACTGGCCGTTAATCATGCCTTCGTACCAGTTGTCGTCGATCTGATTGGTCAGGGTGATGATGTCACCCTCTTTGAAGCCCAGCTCACCGTCATTCTCTGGCTCAAAGTCGTAGAGCGCTCGACAGCAGGGCTGGTCCATGGGGGCTGTAAGAGAGGAGACACAAAATGGATAGATCAGGTAAGATAAGGTCTATTTGGTGAGGTGATTATCAGACTTGCATGGTGTAATCAGATCCTAGTACACCATGTTTCACTGCGATGCAGATAAGAAATGATGTGTTTGATGTTTGCCAACATCAACCACCCACTTTTCCCACCCAGAATATACGTAAGCCATGTACCTGGTGATCTTCCGGGGGATTTGGCAGAATGTATCCCACCATTGTGGCTCTCACTGGGGGGCAGCAGCTCCAGGGTCATTCTAGGTTTTGGAGTATACTCCTTCCTGGGTTTATTGGTAAGTTCTTTTATCCTAGATAGAAGTCAGACACGTAAGGTTTATCTCACCACATCTCACTATTTTTAATACTTTCATGAGAGGTAGGCAGATAAAATCAATACCTGTCCTCCATCTTGCTGGAGAGCTGTTGTAGGATTTCAGCAGCGCGGCTATGGTACTCCAACTGAGCTTGGACCAAAGCTGCCAGCTGGCTCACCTGCTCTATCTGCAACACACACACATGCATATGTTGTTTCCAGTGTACAAGCTCTGCCCTGTGAACATGCTGGGCCTGGTTCTGGCCTGGCACAGCATGGGCACAGGATTACTTTGTTTTTCCATTGCAGTTTTAAACACACTTGGAGCCACGTGTAACTATAGCAACAACATCATCAACAGGTGGTGACGTGAATATTTTATTATTGTCATGTTCTTTCCCGGTACTTTGAGGGCTACATTAACTGCATCTAAATTATATATTATTCTTAGCAGCATAGGTAAAATGACGGCCCTTACATCGCTCTCCAGCAGGTTAAACATGCTCTGCTCAGCGACCTCTTTGCTCTCGTCAAACTTCTCCAGCGCCTGTTTGATTTCATCATCCTGCACTTTCCCCTGACGCTTCTTCTTGTAGTCAAAGTCGAGACGGCGACCCTCCATCTTCTTCAAATGATGCTGTAGTGGAGGATAACAATCATGCAAGAGGAACATGTGTTAGTATCTACTGCTACGCATATAAAAATGTAATTTACCAATTAAACTAATTTAAGGAGGAACCATTGAGTGGATTCACCTGTATCTCTTTGAGGTCTTTGTCGTGGAGATTCTGCAGTGGGTCAATGAAGTTCTGTTTGACCTCCATGTCCAGAGCATCCTTCACCTCCCCGAGCTCCCTCATCGCCTCGCCAGCATCCAGCAGCGCCACACCTAAAGGACAGAGACGAAGAACAAATGGCAAAAAAGAAAGCAAAAGTATAGGGAGCATACATAGAAAGAGGGATACTGAGACATTAAAAATGTTAAAAGGAAGAAAATAATCTGGCTGTGAGTATGAGTTTTAGGTACTTTTTACAGAGGAGAATATCTTTACTGTGCTTGTACAGGTACTTAGCATTGAGAGCGTCTAGTAAACTGCATTTTAAATCTAGTGCATTTTTTAAGTGTTTTTGAAGTTCTTTGCTACTTTCTAGTGACTCAACACTCACACAAAAAACTAAGTCTGAAAATATAATAAAATCTTGGTTGGGGTTTATGTGAATAAGATAAGATATGAGAAATCTAGTGAATGTCTCAGGACCCAGGATGTGATGACTGTTTAATTTGAAATCTCTACTTACGTAACCACTTCATTGTGTTTTTAAGAGGCTGAATGTGTTCATTAACTAAAGCACAGTGACCAACGTCAGATTTCTAGACTTGTGGATAATCACTAAACAGTTATTTGGCCATTTGCAGGTCAAAACACACGCTCGTCTAGATGAGACACTTGACTACATTGTGTTAAACATTGTGTGAGCTAAACCACACCACCCACCTAAATACCACTTTGGTATGTACTTATCAGAATGTTTAGGATGAAGAGTTCAGATTGTGCCACCAGAAACACAAAACATCACAGACAAATAACCCCAGAAACATTGTGAAGTTGAAAATATGTCTGAAATAAATGTTGTGAAATTTGCAGATTAAATGTCTTAAGACCAGTTTCAGCTTTATCTTCATCTTTCCCAACAAATCTGCTGGTGTATTTTTTTGTTGCCTGTGTTTACAGTTTGAATGTACAGAAATCTCTCCTGGTTTGGTTCTTTGATTAATAAAAAGTTGAAGATACAAATCTGTGTTTGGGAAAACTATGACTCTCAAAAAATTATCCAACCATAAAAATTCCGAGTGTGGAGAAAAAATATTATGAAATGAAATAAATATTTTATAAACTAAAAAGACAAAATCAGTGTACTTTTTCATTGTGAGTTCATTTCTGAGTGAGTTGGCTCTAATTAGTCGTCTTTAATTGCAGCAACAAAGAGTTTTATGCAAAAGGCTGTTTCCTATAGAAAGGTGATTAAAACATTTCTCAGAGGTAAAGATGAAATAATTAAAACTAGTGGCTATAAGATAAACCCATCATCTGGGAGACCCTCGTGTTTCTATGTTAATAACTGTATATCATTAATGATATATAAAAAATGAATGGCTCTACACAATAAAAAACTGCTCCAGGAACCAGCAGCTCCATCCACTCTGCAATTCAAATCCTGTCTACAGACTATTATTACACCACAAGAAGTGTTTAGTCAGCTAAAAAGCAACAGGTCTTTGCAGATAGCATCTCAGCATCATTAGCACTTACCAAAGCTGGACTCGTCTCCCAACTCCCGTCCAAACCTCAACATGGCGTCACCCAGGACAGTCTCAGCCTGTGGGTAACCTGGTCCCTTCTCCTGCCCGCGGATCTTTGACATGGTGTTGATCATACTCAGCTTGGCTCTGGATGCTTTAAGGAAGCAGAAAACGTTGGTGTACATTTTGGGCTCCCCCTGCAGCAGGTGTACGTTTTAGAACTTTCTGTTTCGTACCTGGATTAGGCTGCAGGTACTCTGTGGTTTTGGTCATGATGTCCAACACTGCTCTGCTGGTGATGTCCACTTTCTGCAGAGGCGAAACGTGACAGAATCCCTTTTAACACAGTTTCTTAGCGCAGCATAAAGCATATTTCCTTCAACAAAGTGATGACGGTGAAGTCTCTTCGCTCTGAGAGTGAATTGACGCGGTATTATTTGGCGTAGCAAAATAATTGACAGGTAGATGGAGAGAAAATTACCTTTTCCATTTCCTTGAAGTCATCATCAAGCTTGGTTCCTTCCGCTCCACCGACTTTCTCACTGACTTTCTGTAATTAGAAACACAAAGAACAGAAGAGAAATTCAGGATCCTCATCTCTGAAAGACTCTAATGTCTTAAACCCAGCCTGAGGGCAAACAAAAGGCCAGGCTGCTTTCAGAGATTTAATGGAGAGAAAATTGTGCTGCCATATGAAAAGGAGAGTGGAATAAAGGAGATAAGACGTGTGTCAGAGTAAGAGGAGAAAAAACAGGTGGAAGTATCAGACGAAGAAGCACGACAAACGGAAATAAAACAACTGATAATAGTTCAGTTTGAGATGATGCTCTGTGTATATTAGCCTTCAATTAATTGTCATATTATTTGTCATATTTTAAAGCCTGTAAAAGACTCTGGATTCTCAGACTCTTTGTAATTTCACAATAAAAAGTCCTTCAGCTCAGTGTCTGTTTGCAAACAATGCTTTTACTCCTTACTCTGTTTTTTATCAGAACACTTTAAAGGCCAGTGAATAGAAGCAATTTGCACTCGTTGTCTGAGCTCACAGTCATTAGGCGTCTCAATAAATGAAAAAACATGTGCCGGTGACTTTGGGTGAAATTTGTTTTATGCCTCAATCTTCTTCTCTTAGACGTTTCACATCTGGCACATATCCTGTGTCTGGAATATTTTGGGGAAAGAGAAAAACCTTATAATACTTGCTGCAACCCAGAAGGAAGCGGCCGAGCTCTAAACCTGCGCAGCAGTAAACAGCACGACAGACCCGATTAGCACCAGTGTCACCTGCCACAGTTGACAGATCCGAGGGGACACCTGTGGTTTGTAAGAAAATGGCACATTTCCCAACTGGAACAGCTTCAGCACAGTCAGAGCGGAGACAGAAACTCGGGCAGTGCAACAAAATGTCCTGAACAAGTAACAACACCGTGCTTTGCTTCAGGTCTGGAGCACGGATCACAAACCTCAAGGACAGTGACGAATGGCAAATTTGGGAAGCGCCGTGTGTTTTAAGAAGAACGTCTCCTGCTCCGTAAGCCTCGCAGGCACAAAGAAGCAATGAATAGTCAGAGGAATGAATCTGCAGTCATACAGGATTGTTGTTGAAAAGCCCTTCGACATAAACAGAGATGCAGGGCAGCAAGTATAAGACACACAATAAATACTGTGGCATCGTTCTGATTCACGCCGAGGGTCAGTGAGTTGGGGATCTTTTATTTTGCTGCTCTCGCAACCTCGCTGCACATCTTTGCTTTTGTGTGTGTGTGTGTGTGTGTGTGTTGTTGTGGGAGCAGGAAATGCTGCAGAGTGACACCTCCTGCTTTCTAATAGCCTCAGGTTGCAGTGAGGAAGGCTGGAGGAGGAGGAGGAGCGCTGGATTTTTACGGCGTGATACGTTCATTAAGATGCTACTAACAACGATAACTCACATTAATGGGGCAGATAATTAACGTGACAGATTACAATAACGACAGTGCAGGTTATTTCCCAGAGGGAACTCACTGTAGAAGACATTCCTCACTCCTGATAAATACACTGACTCATATTGTGCCCACATTTAAAGGTTCTGTCGGGAACTCGTTGGTTGAAGTTCTCTCTCTCTAGCTGGTGTCGGTACGTGGCCGGTTGTTGATGAGGGGAGATCCTCCACTGTGTAGTGCTGCTGCTGCTCAACCACCAGTGGGCTGAGGTATTATACGACCCTTATTATGTCGGTACTTTGATTTACTAGGTAAACTCATTTAATATCAATGAAGAAGCTGCGACTGTGGCGGGTTAGGGTTAGGGGAAGTGGTTATGTTGTGTCAGGAAGAGCGTCCAGGGGAAAAAAAAAACCCCGCCAAACTAATATGAAGCCAGGAGCAGCCAAAAAGATGATTATTATTATTATTATTTCAGTTGATAAACTGTCATAGATTTCTAGCCATAAAAACTGAGTAGACTGTGAGTAACACACACACACACACACACACACACACACAGCTGGAGGAAGACAAACTGCCAGAACAAAAATTGTGCCATCACAAATAGTGAGCAGCTTGCACACAACAAAACAAAGCAAAAACAAAAACACAATTTGGGGGAGATGCTGGATGGAGAAGCTGACAACGCGGACTGACGAGCTGCGGAGAGAATCAGAGGTGAGCTTAGTTTCAAACACGAGAATGATTCAGACCTCCAAAGATAAACCGAGGAGGTACACCTGTAGCACAGATGTGATTCGGGTCCAACCTGCACGTTGCAAATTATGCCACACACGGCTCCCCATGAATATATCTCCACAAACCTCTTTTATCAGCTGCGACACAATCATGTCAAACAGTGCAGAGTGAGTCTATGGACGGGAGCCACAAAGTACAGCTTTTCCTCTTAAGGTTAGAGGAAACCTGGAGCCTTTCCCAGCTGACTGCCACCAAAAAACTACAAAAAGAAACCTGGTCACAAACATGGAAGGAGAAATCTGAGGACAGACATTTCGTGAGTTTACAGCTACTGAAGTTTTTTTTGTGATATTTAAATTAGTAAAAAGTCATGTACACCTCACCACACGTGCACACAGTCACTGTATGAATCCACAGAAAACTACTCGTCGAAAATGTCGCGTGCTTCGTTGACTGAGCGGCTAACGATGTGTGAAGCAGATGCCACACGTCCTCTGCATCAAACTAACAAGGTAAGCGTGTGCGAGCGCTTACACACCTGAGCACCTGTGTGTGTGTGTGTGTGGATCTAAGTGATGGAACGAGGCAGGCGGCGCCGTGAAAATATAACATAAGCTGTAAGAAAACACAGTATAGAAACAGCAAAGCGGTAAAGTAAAGTGAGAAGGACAGATAGATGAGGAGGAAGATGCAGTTGCCATAGAGACGGAGATCCAACCTCCAGTCCTCTCGTGTTACACACGTCTCTGTGTCTTTGTGTAGCTGAGAGGACACTCGCTGACTTCATGTGCTGGCTAATGCTACGAATCCTCTTTTCATCGCAAGGCTAGAACCGGGTCTTAACCTGCGATCAGCTCTTTGAGGCCGTGTGACAAATGCTCACTGTGATGGTTCTGAATCACAATGTGTCTACACAAACAGAGAGAGACACACACACACACACGCATGCTTGTGTCCGTGTGGACGCCGGGTCTGGTTGCAGAGAGGCGTACTGACACACTGTTACGTAACGGACTGGGCCTCCTCTCTCAGCGGTGTTGGTTTCTGCTGCCGTTTCTCTTCTGCTGCCTCCTCACACCGCACTCTACATCAATTCCTGTCAGTTTGGCTGCTTCAGGGGCAGGGGCAAACACTCGGTAATGTCTGGACGAACTTTCTCTATAAAGACACGTTTTTATTTTTTACAGAACTAATATATTAGACTTCAGCTGTTCCTGTTTGCAAGTATAGAGACAATAAAGTTAAATTAAATATACTTTTTATAAAAAAAAAACATGATCACTGACCGGTAAAGGAGCACGGTGAACGGCTGCAGCCATTGACAACACTAAATGTACATTTTCTATTTTCCATTTGCACTACGGACACGCTCCAATACAAAACCCGATGGAAACTCTGCACGTTGACGACGGTGTGTGTCCTTTTTGAATAACATTAAAAAGTGACATTAACACAAACATTTCCACTTCTCATGAACAGTGTCAAGCATGTGCTGGGGAGTACGGATTTGTATTTGGTTTACATGTATTTTAATGTAATCCACCACCATATACAGCCTGTATATTGTTGCAGCCTGCTATGAGTCTGTGAGTGAAACATTTGCATATTAAAATGAAAATAAACAAGCCTCTCTTCATTCAGTGTTATTTCACGGCGTTGTGTTGTTTCCCGGCTTGTTTGAGTTAAAAGAAAACGTGTGCACGCACAAACTTAAAATGGAAATATCGCGAGACAAATCAGAATGATTTAATATGTAATATGGAGTTTAAACATAAAACTCAAACTCAGCTGATTCTAATTAAGATAAAAAGGTTAAATAAAGATGTGCTGCCGGATCCATTCAGTGAATAGTTTTTAACAGCTGTGATTTATGACAGGACATATTATCATATTATCATAACGGTTATGTGCAGACGTGAGGTGGCGTCAACACATGGTACTCAAAATGTTTTCATGCATGTTGTGGAAGGTGTAAATACGTTTTTTGTCCTGTATTTATTTACATTCCTTCAAAATAGATAAAATTCAGCCAAACCAAGCTAAGCTAATAAGCTAAGCTAACCTAATAAGCTAAGCTAAGCTAATATACAGTATTTTCTACCCGTGTTTGTTGATATTTTGCCAAATCTTCCATTAAACCATTAAAAAATGTCAAATGTGCAGAGAACTATCACTGGATCTTTTAAATACTGAAGATATATCATCATGAAGATACTCAGGCAGGTTCTGAAGTGCTACTGAACATTTTTTTTATTTTTTATGATTTGTAGGGGCGGCTCTAGACGTTTATGCGTCACCAAGTGTTGGTCACACCAAATATTGACATACACATTTCATGTTGGTGTGTTTATGTTGTGATGGAGTTACAAGTGTGATTTTCATCATGTGTTCGTGATCACACGAACACTGCGCCAAATCACTCTCTGTGTCACGTATTGGATTTTTTTATTTTCCCATAAAGCCACAGATAAGTTGAGTATTTAGTGTTGCTGGTAGATTTAAGAAGAAACAACTCAAAACAGACCCATGGGTGCTGGCAGGAGGAGTGGTTTCACACCCACCAACCCCCCCCCCACACACACACACACACACACACCCACAAACACTCTGAAGGTACAACTAACCACCTTTTAAACCACTGAGGCATTAAACAGCCCATCTGCTCTACATCTCCTCCTCCACAGTTGCCTGCGATCGCTTTCTTCTGTTGTTGGTGGGTCCTTCCAGTTTCTTCAGTCTCCCCTGTCCTCACTTCTCACAGCAGAGAGACCAGATAACCTTGGTCTCCAGCTGACATTTATCTTATCTCGTGTGGAGGAGAATGAGTCCATCAGGGGGAGAAATAAGAGGCCGGGGAGGAGAGTTTGGCAGCTGGAGTTGGTCCATCTATCAGTCTGAGCCGCTGCCAAAACACTCAAACGCCATGTTGGACTGTAAATGGATAAAAGACAGAACTGATGTCCAGCTCAGGCTATTTATCCAAACTATAATGTGTGTTTTGGGCAATTTTGCTCAATGTTTTAAGACCTCTGGCGATTTTGGACTTTTCGACTTGGCAGCAAAAAGACTTCAGTATTTTTTTGATTTTGTTTGTACAAAGTGATGTTGGCGAGTTAAATCTGATGTATTTAAATCAAAAAGGTTACTATGGTGCATTCAGGTGCTCAAAGTAAAACATAAATACTGAAATTTTGACACGAAAGCTTAATAATAATAATAATGTTAAAATAAAGTAGTGATCATATATGTTTCAGGAATGTGCTGATGTTTTTTAAAGCATTTCAAGGAAACGATCAGAGGTGTGTTTTTGTGTCCTCTTCCTGCCGAAACACCTTTACCTGTATGGGTTTGTGAATTCAAAATGTTTCATCTGACTGGGTGCAATCACTGGAAAGCATCATTATCATAGTGTGGGGAGGAGGTGAAGCGGTTCAGCTGTGACTGATGCCGCTGTTGCATTTCGGTTTCATCACCTCCTGCTTCCAGGCGAATGTGATGTAGACAAACAGAGCTGCTGCTGATGGTGATGTGAAAGTTGCACATAGGTACAGCTGTTGTAAATTTCAGCTTTACCATGCTTCTGAAAACGTATGTGTTGTTATTTGAGTCCATACAGCAATGATTTTATAACACAAAGTGTCAAACCTTTGTCTTTGAGCCAGGTTTTTTTACACAGTCCATTTATTTTAATAGCAGCAGGGACAGTTATATCATACAGAGGGTTGGTGAATGTTCAGGAAAATTATGCAAACACAACGTGCAACCCAAACAGATACTTTCCCTTCCAGCTTAAGCCTATTTAGCCAAGGAATTATGATCCGTCTCCTTAGAGTTTCTCAGTGGAGACAAAACGTGAGACGCAGAAGCCATTTAATTACCAGACAAAGAGAGAGGGAGGGATCTGTTTCAGCAAATTAGACTGAAAGGACTGTTTTCATTTATTTTATGACACCTGCAGCTACAAATCAGCTTGAAGGGCTGAACATGACAAGCAAGACAGAACCATGACAGAGGCTAATAATAAAGTATATAGTGAGCATAAACAGGAAGGTGTTAGGAGACGCACAAGTACCTAAACACATTTCTACATAGTATTGTTTAGTCTGAATTTATTCAATTAATTTCAATACTTGAACTCGTCAAACAAACTTGACTTGTCACGAGAGGCCGACAGGAAACATCTGTGGCACTTTAGCTGAGCAGCTTGAAATATGACAAAGTACTTCAGTATGACGCAGACTTTCAACTTAATGGGCTGTTCTCCCTCAAAGCAGTAGTTACTCACGGCATTTTATAGCCACTTAGGGGCAGTGCAGCGAGCTGTTAGCACAACGCTGACATGCTCTACAGCATCGTAAAATATATAAAAAGACGGAAAGATGTTTGTTAAATCCTCATGTAAGCAGCAACCTCAAGGCAGGTCATTTAATCTTTTCAAAAATCGCCATAGGGTGGCTACCCAGCGAGAGAAGACAGCGGTGCAGTAGGTTCAGCTATTGACAATTGTCTACGAACCCCAGGGTTGGTGGTCTCTACACAAGGAATTTCCCCATAAGGATCAATAAAGTGTCAACTGTTGTTATTAGTCTCTAACCAAAAACAATGCAATGATTGTAGTGAATAAAACACAGAGCTGAACGTTGCTGAAACACAGCAGACATAATTTTCCTCACATTTGGTGCACTGTTGATCTATTGACTAACTTCTCCATTCATTCATACTGGTCAGTCAGATGTCAAGCTGACTGCAACGTGTTCTGCATTAGCGTGTGTTTCCTTCTAGCTTTTACAAAACCCAAATAAAGACTGTTTATATTGGGCCCAAGATAAGTTGGTTAATGGCTCAGAGGAGGAAGCAGAACCAGAAAAAAAGTGACTGACTGAAGGCATTAGACATGGATGAAGAAAAACATTAGGAGCATCAGTCATTATTTTTAGAGTTGGTGTGTTTTTTGGATGCAAAAGTGTGTTTACCACTTCAGGGCATGAGGCTGCTGCTCTCCTGAGGACCTTTGTTCCTGTGTTGCTATTATCTAAACCATCAAAAAAGGTTGTGATCCTAAAACCTCTCTTGAGATCAGAATCTGCCTTTGAGTGGAAAACTGAATCAAAGAGTCAGGACAGGAGTGATTGGATAATGGGCTTGGTGGCGGAGAGCAGGAGGAGAAGAAGGAAACTAGAGGAAGAGAGGACAGGAGAATGAAATAATGAAAAGAAATAGATGAGACCACAGCAGAACAGGTGGGAGGTTACAGGTCGGAAACTGGAGAAACAAAGCAAAGACGAAAGAATGACGAGAAAAAATGAAGAAAAGCTGAAGCAGAAAAGATATTAAACAAATGGATGGTGGAAATTAAATTATGGAAAAAAATGCAACTAACGAATAAAAAAACAATACAGGGAGAAAAATGGTGTGAAAGATGAGTGTTGCATTCTAATTCCTGCAGGTTTCAGCGCTCTGCAGATGCATTTTAATTGTGGGAAGGCGACGGTCAGATTTAAACAGGAAGCCTCCGACCAGCTGCTGTGCAACACAAACACCTCACCAGCACTCACACATTATTGACAACAACAGCAGAAGAAGATGAGGAGGAGGCTAACACTATAACCTCATGGTTTAATGGCCATTATAGTATGACTTATTTTAATAATATACAGTGTGTGTGATATATATATATATATAATATACAGTGTGTGT
>JAUMHJ010000010.1:1359088-1371785 GCA_032361105.1 Microctenopoma lineatum | reverse complement strand
TATATATATCTCAATAATAATAAACACGATTATTTAGTTATGACCTCGAGTGAATGTAGCAATTATTACGGGGCAACAAAAGCCTTTTTCAAACTGCCCCTTCAAGGTCTGATTATTGTTGAGCACACATCAAAGACCACTGCAACCACCACTAAACACATAGCACGCGATGCACAGCAGCTTCGTTTAGTTTATGTCAGTAACTGTGCAAAAGCTCACTAATACTCACCTGACACGACTCTGTTGCCTTAATACTGAAATGCCAGTAGTGTGAAAATAACCCAGGCTGATAGAGTTTAGTGCAAAGCAGCACAGCCAACAAAAGGACTTCACCACTGAAAATCTGTTACTACCAAGTAAAAATCTTTCTTATATAAGAATCTTTTTGAATTATAACTACTTGTTTGCATCTGTGACTAAATAAATAAACATGTGACAGCACCATGAATTTGCACCGAGTCTGGTTGAACAACAGTCCTGGTGTTTTAAAATAATCTGAACAGATAAAGGGCTCAAACTATCTGATTAATGCAGACAATAGCCTACTGTCAATTAGTAAAATTAGGTAAATGCATAATGCTGTTCTTCACAGACATCATTAGCGTAAAAGTAAAAACATAACCAGGCAGGTACACTCCGTAATTTAGCATGTTTTTCTGTGATGTTCATGAAAACTCACGTAACCACTAAGCACCTTAAAGTAAGTTGAGAGTAATTTCTATTCAGCCCTTGAGATTCTCCTCTGTGAGTGACAATCAATGCCTGATCAATAGCTGGTCTATAAGCAAAGAGCCACGAGCGCCACAGATCAATAACTACTCCTGTTTGTGTCGTCAGAGTACAAACACTCTGGATCAATACACAGCAGAGGCTGGTGAACAAACAGAGGAAAAACATCTAGCAGTAAACAAAGTTTGATATTTTTGGTGTCATCTTCCTTTAAAACGCTGAGATGTGCACAGAGTTCGATACACCAGAGCTGTATGGCACACAATGGAGTCGTACACAGACCAGGTCGTGTAAGACATCCTGTTCCATCGACTTATAATCCAAAGTGTTGACATTTTACCTGGACGGAAAACGCGGGAGTAATGGTTCACATTTTCAGACAGTCTCTGCTGGGAGACACTCATTGTGAAAAAAAGGTGTTAAGAGTGTGTGGGTGTGAACACGGGGGGTGGAGGGGGTGTACAACCATGTATGTCCATCTGAGCAGCAGCTCTGAGGGATGACAGCTCAAATCTTTATCACCAGCTCAGACCAAAATGTACAATTTAACTTCTGTATCAGAAATTAGCATAAGCCTCAACTGTAGATGTACACATGGTAAAGAAGTTGCTATTCTGGTTTCTTTAATCCTCTACCCCACTTGTAGCTATGTATTTACTTTGTATGACATGAAGTTGAGCAGTTGTCCTACAGGAGAAGTGTAGAGTGACGGTCCATGAAATGTTAGCATTTAGCTCAAGGCTCCACTGTGCTGTTACTGTATCTGCAGCTCGCATATTAAAGTTAGGAAAAAGTTCCCACAGTTTTGTTCTAAATTAGCAAGAAACAGTTACCATCTCAATAAATGTATATTTACATTGTGGCAAATTTCTAAAAAAATATGTTTTTCCTTTTGTAAGGAAGCTAATAGGATCTGAACTTCAGAACATTTCTTATCTAGCATCATTCAGATTGTCAGATATATGAACTGCAGAGACTGAAACATATTTGAACAAGACACAAAGTTATGGTTAATGCAGTGCGTGTAGCAGTGGTGCTACAGTGTCCTGCACTACTTTCTTAAACATAAACGGTGTGTGTGTGTGTGTGTGTGTGTGTATGTGTGGTCTTGTATTTGTTACACAATGAGGTCCAAGTTACGCATTTTCCTTACAAAGTGGGGACATTTTTTTTGTGGGGAAATTTTGCTGGGTCCCACATATTTGGAGACCATTTTTGGGGTGAAGACCCGATCTTAGGGTTTCGGTTTGAATTACATTTTGGTTAGGGTTAGGGTTAGGGTTAGATAGAAAAACAAGTCTTTGTGTGTGTGCACATCTACTAAAAATGTGGGATGTTTATGGATTTTCTCTTTTTTTCCCAATGAAATATCATCTAATTTTATCTGAACTGTTGCAGCCTCTCATTGTCACTGACAGAAACAAAGGACACAACTACAAAAATCTGAGCCTTGAGTTCGAAAGTGTTAACAAGCCTCAGTGACTTCTACTCATGTGCGAGTCAAAGACGCTGCGGTGACATGTTATATAACAAGCAGTCACCACTACTGTTTAACACAAAGAGGTGGGAAAGCATGTGAAATGCAGCAAGGACAAGGGAAAATATGGAACAAATGTACTGATAAAAGTGAAGAGACACAGAGAGGTGAGATAGTAAAACAACAGAAAGGAGGCAAAGCACGACTTCCTTTAATGAAATATCTGAAATGAAAGAGGAAACATAAAAGACGGGCTCTCTGACTCATTTCTCATCCTCGATCTGCTCCGCTATTCGTCTGTATTCGCGTCTCAAAGCCCATATTAAGAATTTTCACCATTACAGGAGAGTTCGTGCTCCATTCATCAGCACAGAGCAGCTGGAGTCACGATCCACAGGCTGTGAAATGACTGTGTGCATTTGATAGGGTTCTGGGGAATATTCCTGTCAAGCTGATGGAGATAACAGATCAGCTGAAATGAGCAACACAATCCAGAGGGCTTATAAACCAAACTGGTGGTTTACGGGGGAACTTTTTACAGAAGACCCACATGATTGCCAAGCAGGCGAAGAATAAACAGAAATTGTAATGTTCCTCTGTTTTAGCATATTTAAAATTCAATAAAAAGTCAAAAATTATTCACATACATGCATACACACACACACACACACACACACACTCACACACACAGTGTTACTAGCCGAGCTTTGCTGTACATAAAAACATGAGTCTGGCCGTTTCCTTTATAAAAAGCACTTTGATTTTTCTGCTATCGTGTTACAGAAATGTCCCAAACACATAGTTTGTAATATTGTATTGTAGTTTTATGTTTTCATTGCCCACGTACTCTAATGTATTGTAGCTTGGTTGTGTCTAGTTACAAACCCACACGATGAAGTAAAAATAATCAGTACAACAGTAGGACCTCGGTTATTGTTCCCTTTTCCAAGCCTAAAAGAAATAAAAACACTACTGCCCGTGTTTCACTATATGCAACATCAGAAACCGTTATTTGCTCAGCTCAGACCTTTGCGGCCGGTCTTCCCCCAACACTGAGCTCTGACTCATGAGGAGAAGCCCTGCAGGGCCTCGACTGCTCGGGATGGATGGAGCAATAAAAACGCCCAGAAAAGGAGACCTAATATAGACAGTTACTCTGAATAGGATATCTGCAGTCGTGAAAGAGCAGCAGAGAGATAGGAGAGGGGGAGGAGAGAGTGATGGAACGAGGGGGAAAGGAAGACTGATGGTGATATATTAGTATGCACGGGAGCTCAGCCATACGGTCCCTACTCTACGTCTCTATGATGACAGAAAACACAAACATGTGAGTAAAGGGGAGGAACGGAGAACACGTCACAAATTAATAACTACGAAACTGTGGTTTGGTGGTTTCATCTCCTCTGCTGTCGACCACAGCAGCTCATTTATTGTCAAGGTGGACACACACACATGCTCACACACACAGTTCTCTAGTGCTGGCAGCACCACAGTGTCCACATGTCATTTCAGTTGACCTGCTGTACTTTACTACTATTTTGAAAGGGTGGTGTGTGAGACCACAGGGAGCAGAAACGTTTAACGTGCTGCTGTGTGTGTGTGTGTGTGTCTACCAGTTCTATTGCTTGTGTTAGACTCTTTTAAAACTACAACTGTGGAAGTTTAACGTCTGAAACTTGCAGAGCTGTTTAGTCTGACTGAGAGGATGGTGTTTTTAGGCCTTTTAAGATTGAAAGTGCTGTGATTCACATATATTATTTGATCATTTTGTATATTAGAACAACTGGTACAACACAAGAAAGTGGTTTATTGGCTGCTCCCTTTCTACAAAGAGCATTTCTGATCAGGTTTTTTTAGGCGAAGCTGCCAGATGCTGAGTCAGCTGGACGTCTTCCACAGAAGAAACTGAGAAACTTGTCATCAGATTTTGACAGACCTTCTCCTATTTTTGTCCTTTTTTGGCCTCAGCAGATTCCACTACAGAGAGAAATACTTTGTTTTTGTTTTCTAATATTGTGTACATATCTTTTTCTCTCTTTACTTTCTACAAAAGATAGAGACAGGAGAAGATGTTATGTTGGTGTTTAAAACAACGTGAGGTGTGATTTTTATTCTTAGCTGTGACCGGACTCCTGAGGTTTAAATGGACAGGTGTGGTTTGTTCTGCCTCAGTGCTCCACAATCCTCCCATTAACCCATAAACGCAGGCAGCCATTAGTGAGGAGGTGAAAAGGTCAAAGGTCGAGGTCACAAAGCTGGTGAATGTGATAAACACCCAAAGTCAAAGACGCAAACACACTAGTCTTCCTTCCTCTGCTTCCTCATCACGTTCGATCCCGTCACGCCCGCTTCCTCGCTGCATGCGTGTGGTTGCCATGACAACACCATCCCCAGTCAGTAGAGGGATGTCAGGCGACAGATTGCTCCTCACACCTTCGTGTTATCAGTCCTTTCAAAATAAAAATTATTTATCCTTTTTGTTTTTAATGCTGATTTCCTGTCACTGCTGAGGAAGCTAATTTGAATTTGAAAAAGGCAGAAACTGACTTCGATTTCGCTCTCCTCTTTACTTTTTCCTCGTCTCACCATATTTCTTTTCATAGTTTCTTTCCGGTTTGTTTTTTTCCCCCTCTTCTTCTATTCTCATCGCTTCTGTCTAAACACACATTTAAAAAAGACAGTATTCAAACAATGCTCTGAAAAATGTCCATGTTCAACACAGACGAACAAGTCTGGTAAAAGAAAACATATTAAAGTCTCTACAAGCAAAGTTTTCAGAAAAGCGGTCACACAATATAAAAATTAATTAACAGTAAAACATTACGTGTCCTAATGGCTGGAACCAGTGAATATTTGTTACTGTCTGATGATTCATTTCAGCTGTAAGTAGCTCATGTGGTAAATTCAGTGTAATGTTTCACAGCAGTCAAACCAGCGTCTTCTCATGTTTTATTCAGCCACGCGGACCCAGGTGTCCTGTTTCCTGCCGCTGCTGCCATCTTGGTTGAGGGCACTGCGACTTAGCTTCACGCTGGCGCCACTCGCTCGCTGGGCTCTGGTGCTTTTATTGTCTGAATCACGACACAACATGAGCGCAGGTGAACTACACACACACACAGACACACACACACTCTAGTGCTGGGATGTGTCCTAGATTCAGATCTCGTCGGACAGCAAGTCATGTTCCTATGAACTTTTAATGTTCCCACTTTGCCTCTGCTTTCAGAAACACGTCTCCTTCTCCTCACCTTTGATTGGCTGAGTCACCATCCTCACACACACACACACACACACACACACTGACGACGCAAATAAAACCCACCTCCTGCATAAATAGCTCAACCAAACGGAGACAATCCTGATTAACTGACTGAGTTTATGTGGGAAAACAAAACCAAATGACTGAAGAATATTCACAGAAAGTGTTTCAGCTCGTTTTGGGGACTGGTGTCAATCACAGTAGAAGCAAAGAGCAGTGCGAAAAAAGCCTCTGAGTCACTTGTAGGAATAAAGAATCGCTGCAGTTCAGCTCCGGCTGTTCCTGCTCTGACCACATCATGAAGGAGGTAGAAATGATTTCCTGAGACATGAATGTTGATAAACTGCTCCTCCTCCTAAAATAAGGACTAAATGCTTTTTTATTTCCTACTGTACAGAGCAGCTTTCTTTGTTCCACGCTGCCCACCGCTGCCTTAATGTTTGAGCACTTATAAAAACAGCATTTCTCCGTTTCTCTACGTGCAGCACAGTGCCACTCAGGCCTCACATAGAGTAAAGGTGGTACATGAATATATGCATCACCACATTAATATCGGAGGCTCTGGAAGCATCACAAACGCTGGGCGTCTTTCCACTTTATTCGCCTCACATTGTGCGTTTTCATCTTTGTTGTCGTCTCCTCGTGTTTTTTGTCACGTTCTTTCAAAATAAAAGCTTTGGTTCCGACTTGAGGGACAACAGATGGTGGAAGGAGGGAAACAATGATTAACCGCGCTTTAAAGTCACAGTGTAGGAGGAGAGGGGGCAGGAAACAGCAGGAATAGTGGGAAATGAAGTCAGAATTTGGAGAAGCGCCAACCATCTCTCTGGACCTACCAGAAGACGGCTGTTTTGTGCCAATTGCACCAACACACTGCAGGAGTTTCTTATTCTTCATTTTTTTAACCAACAATTGTTTGCTAACTAGGGCTGCATCCTGTGTGATTCACGTTGCTGTGGGTCTGTGCGTGTTTGCTCTCTGCCTTCACCCCGCCATGAATAAACCACGGCGACCAACTAGATCACAGGGGCCAGCGTCTTGATGGTTAATCAGCAGCAGGAAGACGAGAGATAAGATTCAACTTTCACTTCAGTTCAGTAGGTAGACAGACAGACACCACTCTCCTGCTGCCCCCTCTCTTTCCATTCACGTCCGCTTTTGATTCACAGATCTATTTCAGGCCTCGCTCCCCGCCTGCTCGCCCTCGCGCCGTCAACATCTCACCTCTGAGAAAAGCCAGCTTCACATCGAACATGTGGTTCTTTTTATTATCTACTAATATTCTTCATTTATTCATTAGGAACAAAGCAGAATCTGGATTTGTTTCTATAAATCCCCCATATCTCTGAGTCTGGTTCTTTTCTGCATCTTTGTTTTACTGTCAGCAAATCCTGTTAGAAACCAACAATGAGTGAAGCCTGCTGACAAATACTGAGGAGCTTCTGAGGATGATACTGCGCAGCACATCAGCTTCACTGTTTTTTATGAACGTCATTCATTTCTACGCACACCCGAGGAAACAATAGGAAATAAACCCTACTGCGAAAAATTCAATCACACACATCAACTAACAGCATAGATCTAGAAGCTCGTGAATACATTTCTAGTAGAAGTTTCAAAGCACGATATGCAAACACAGACATGAAATAAATTCACAGTAGGACGTTTCTATGACGACTCTACACCAACACAACTCACGTGCTGATGCCGAGTCAAACGTCTGCTGCAGGCGCCACGATCACGAGCTGAAGGCCGGGAAGAAACGGCGCGAGCTTCAATCAACAACAGACTGAAATCTGTTGAAACAAGCGGGAATCGGGGACGTGTGGGAACATTTCCAGCTGTGCACGTCTCCAGCGCCGCTGGATAGATCACACACCGGAGCGTGTGCAGCCTTCAGACGTACTGCTCTATATGACATTAAGAGAGAACCGGAGTCTGATTGCGTTTTATCGGACGGGTGCCAGCGGACAGCAGCTTTTACAGGACACGCCGTCCTCTGTGGCGTCTCTGTTTTATTTCCTGTCCTGGTCGGCGGCGCTGACCCAGTTCTCCCCCTCGGGGATCAATGAACATCATCTCCTCTCGTTATCGGCACCACTCCATCTGACAGATGCAACAGACGTGCAGGAATTTATCCAGATGACAGCGGAGACAGGCGGCAGGGAAGGTTTCTTTACACTACTACAGAAGTATGCCGGCTACTCCGCGATGCAAGCGCGTTTCTTTTAAGGGGTTCACTGACGTTGGCGAAGCTTTCTCAGACAAATCACTCAGAGGAAGTGTGAACTGAATATGTTGAATATGACTCAACGGAGAGACGAGGGAAAGTTTGAGCCGACTGTAACTGGATGCGTTGATTTTTTTTTAAACGAGTTCACGCTGCACAACATGACTTCAGCTGGTTCTGTTCTGTTTGTGTCTGTACTGGACACCGCGTCGCACCTCATGGTAAACACTGGCTTTCCACGTTACGAGACACCACCGACATACGACATGTGCATCACGTGCTCTGCGCCAGACAATCAATAAACTTCCAGGTCACACCTCAGAAGCAAGAAAGCCCCTCTGACTTCTTCTACACGGTCCCCTCCTCCTCTGAATGACGACTCCTACTGATCCATTGGGGCCATTACCATCAGGGAACTTCTCTCTGACTGGAGAAGACTAGCTGCTGGAGGCACGAAGAACACTTTAATGGCTGCATTATAAACCGTTACGCACCGCTGAGCATCGTTCATGGGAGAGAGTTGGACATGTTGTAACCTGGTTTCCGCCTAATACGTCTCCAACTAGACTCATGTGTTTCTATTCTGCACGTGTTGTCGGGACAGGGGAGGATGGGCGGGTATTTACAAGGGTGATGGGGTGATGGAAATATGGATCAGAAAGAACGGACAAGAAAAAGGGACACTGACAGGATGAGGGATGATCGACGTAAATAAAGAGGGAGGAGGAGAGATGGAAAGATGTAAACAGGCTGAAAGAAGAGGCAGCGCGATGGAAGGAAAAACAAGAGGTGGAGGGAGGGGATGGAAACATGATGGAGGGATGCTAATGTGGAGGAGGGTTAGAGAGAAGACAGGTGACTGATGGATGGATAAGATAATGAAAGAGGGCGAGGGAGAAGGAGGAAGGCAGAGGAATCAGGGATGATAGTGATATAGTGTAAATGCAACGGGACGGGAAAAGATGATGAGATGATGACTACGCAGAAAAGAAAGACGAAGGAGAGGATGTGACAATAAGGCGTCATAAAAGAGGAGAAAGGCCGGGTGGAGGGAGGGAAAGGTGTTCGGAGAGGGGAATGAAGGTTCAGAAGACGGATTGGTGACTCCGTCACTCCGCCAGGAATGGGAATGGGGAATTCTGGGGGTATGGAGACAGGAAAGAAAGAGATGTAGTTACAAGTGATGGATGGATGAAGAGACGATGGATGGATGAGGTGTGTTCAGAAGGATGATGGAGGGTGATGGAGGAGAAGATGATTAATCTGATTAAAAGCAAGGTGATGATGGAGGGATGGGACCAGAAGGTGAAGGAGTGGTGGTTCCATCCTTTCACGCAGTCTCTTCATCCCTCCATCACCTACTGCATCCATCTAACATCTAACATCATCATCCCTCCATCACCTACTGTGTTTATCTAACATCTTCATCCCTCCATCACCCACTGCATCCATCTAACGTCTAACATCATCATCCCTCCATCACCTACTGCATCCATCTAACATCTAACATCATCATCCCTCCATCACGTCCACATCTCTCTGTTTGTCTTTTCATCCATCGTACCTCACCTTCCTCCATCCATCATTTCAAGCAACCTGTTCTTGATGTTCTCTTTTGTTCACTCATCCACCCTCCTCTCTACATCCCTCCTTCAGTCTTTACATCCACCCATCCTTCTTCCAAGTAGTCAAGTGTCTCTCCACACAGCAGGGGTGAAGGTGTGGGTGGGAAGACAGGAGGGTGTAGAAGGAGGGATGATAATGTGCATCACAGGAGAAGATGGAGGAATGATGGAGGGATGGAGAAGGATGAGAAGGAGGATGGAGGGAATTCCCTGTTGTGTTCAGCAACAGCCAATCAGCTGCTGCACAAACCCGCACGTTTGGGTATAATATTACGTAACAGTGAGTCTCGAGTGTGTGTGTGTGTGTGTGTGTGGGGGGGGGGGGTCTGTACCCTGCTTCTGAATTCACACCCACACTAAAACACCGCGAGATCACTCATCAAATTAATCCAGTGTCTCGTTGATGTTTGTGTTATGTTGTTGTTAAACGTGAATCTTGGTTTGAATAAAAATGTAATTTCCACACGAGGAAACTCGCCTGTTTGTAAAAAGTGGAAACGTAAATGTTCACAGATGACAATTAAATGAATTTTATGCAGATTGTTAACGATTTTCTGTCACCGAGCCGATTTCAGATCCGCTTTTCTTCTTTCCCTTTTTCTAACAAACACCAATAAAACACAGCAAAGTCCCGTTTTGTGAAGAAGGAAACAAACAAACCTCTTACCTGGGTGGCTTTATGAAACTGCTTCTTCAGCCCCGCGACAGACATCACTTCGGTTGCGGAGAAGGAACAAATAGAATAAATAGGAATATTGTTTTTTAATATAAATGTAAGATGCTGGGATGAATGTTAAAACTGCAGTAAATCCTCCAAATAACTGGCGATAATTTCCGGTTGTTTGGGTCAAACAGGAGCCGATGGACGCCAGAGCAGACCAAACCCAGCTGGAGCTATTTTCAGTCTGACGGGGAGAAACAGCGGACGGCGGGGGAGGAGGGGGGGAGGGACAAAGATCCTCTAGTGACAGGATGGTCACTCAGGTCGTAAACGAGAAGAAATTCAAACATCACACGTGAAGGGTTTATTATTTTATTAGTTTTAATATTTTGCATTGAGGTACTTTGTTAAGTATTTCTACCACTTCTCATTCTACCTATACGTCTACTCCACTATGATTGTAGCAGTACTGAAAAAAACATTTCACAATTTTAAAATTATACTTGGTTAAAAACACGTTACAATACAAATATTTCTATTAAATTAGCAAATATTTGCGTGATAAATGTCTCTTTAGTTATATTTAAGTGGCAAATAGTCAGTAATTGATACAGTAATAAAGTAGTAATGCAACACTCTTCCTCTTTTTATGTGTGTTTTTGCTCTCAAGGATCTCAAAGATTTTCTTTCCTCTGGTACTAAGACGTCCATTTGTCTAATAAACGATCTTCGCCTGTGACGGAGCGTCACGTTGCCCGTACGTCACCGCGGCCACTCACGAGTCTCCCCGCGTCGCCTCGCAGGTGTTCGTGAGCTGCGCGTGCCGCTTCTACCAAATACAATTAATAATAATAATAATTAACAACGCGGTCACGTGCTCAAACGTGGCGGAAACAACATGCGACTGGTGACGGAGAAGAGGAGAGTTTGGGGTTTGAGGGTTTCAGCACCACGGACAGCTCCTCTGCTGGTGCATTCAAATACAGCTGGGAAACATGATCCTATGTCCAAGTTATTTCACTGCGTTTTCTTACACTTTCCGTGGTAAAAACAAATCAAAGTGAGGATTTCATGTGTGGTCTGCACATGCAGAGTGAGCTGCTTCAGTGCCAGCATCAGTCTCCAAGCTAACGTGGAGCAAACATTACAAATTCTGATTGTTTATCTTTGTCGCCACCCAGTGGCTTTACTTTAGCATCACGTGTTTTATCCACTACTCCTCCTGTTACAGTAAATAAACTAGAAAGAGTTTGGCAGACAAATATGCTAAAGACAATGTGACAGTAAATTATAGTTGAGGTTAAAATCAGAATTACGTCACATAAAAGTTACAGGAAGAACGACTGAGACTAACAAAAGGTACAGCTGACATCATTACCTGAAGGGAAGCAAGGATAATATGAAGGAGTAGGATAGATTTCAGCCATGACATTTCTTTATACCACTTTTACCAGCATACAATGAAAATAAAAAATACAATGTGAGATACTGTAAACAGTAGAAGTATAGTATATGATAGTATAGATACGCAAATACTCAAATCCAGTACTATGAGGAGAACATGAACATCTTTACAATTTCATTCAATAATTGTTGGGATGCTTCAATCAGAAATGATTATTATTTAAACACTATGTTGTGACCAATGATAACAAAAAGCTAAATCACTGAATTCATCACTTCAAATTCTATAGGCTACCTCCGGCGTCTGGCGTCAAATCATGCCAGAGCCAATCTCAAAGCACATTAGTGTGCAGATATATGGTGGAGAAGAAAGGGCAGCAACAACACTTTTTAAATGTACCCAAATAAAAACGCTGTCCAACAATATGACCCAAAAACAAATAAAAACTGTGAACCTAGACATCAGTATCTGTGCCACTCCAAAGGTTTGTCTGTGCCTGGCCTCCCGTATAAAAAAAAGGTCTAGCTCCGCCACTGTGAGCGATGTTTGTGTTTGATGTGTTCGTGACAACACAAGATTAAAACCTAGTTGTGCAGCGCGACGGAGTAGAGTAACAGTCAGCCGTAACGCGCCTGCTGCTCAGAGTCAGATCCTCCTGCGGCACAAAGAACTTTAAAGGAGGCAGAAAAGACTTTTGTAAGTTTAGTCGTTGATTATCGGACATAAATTACATGAAGAGGATAAATAACCAGATTTTTAGATTAGATTGAAACTGAGAGGATATATTAGGTCATGTTTAACCAGAAGAACCTGTTTTACTGGACAGATAAATGAGCTCCTGTACAGATATTTCAGCCTCGGGCCTCTTATGTGACTTTACATCGACTGCTTTATTATTCTAACAAACTGTATGAACACTGAAACAGAGTTTAGTAAAAGCTGCCTGCTGCTTAAATAAAGACAAATTAATAAATCATATTGAGGTTGATATATAGGAAGTAATGTGAAGTATTCTCATTCGATTTATTCATTAGTCTCCAGCACTGTTTGTTACATAATCTAACAAATTGAAATAATGTAAAACTGACATAAAAACAATCTGAATCGTCAGACGAGTTCAGCTCAAGTAATAAAACAAGACAGTTTGAAAGCCTTCACATGTTCAAACAGGACCTGAGCGTTGACACGGTTCAGTGGAAAGCAGTTACGCAAGATAGGAGCTGTGCAACACAAGGGTGAGACTGGAGAAAAGGAATCTTGTTTATTTTTCTCTTTATTTTACTTTTCAGAACCTGTGCGATGCCGTTTCAG
>JAUMHJ010000010.1:1335309-1353867 GCA_032361105.1 Microctenopoma lineatum | reverse complement strand
TTTCATGAGCTGTATGTCACAATCATCAATATTAAAACAATGAAAGGCTTGAACTACTTCAGTTGTGTGTAATGAATATAAAATATATGAGTCTAATGTTTATCAGTAAATTACAGAAAATAATGAACTTTATTACAATATGCAAATTTTTTGAGAAGGACCTGTATTTACCCAACTGATGGATAGACAGGCGATCTGAAAACATGTGTAATCCTGGCTATCACTGGCTCAGTGGCAAACAACCACAAACATTTGAACTGAAGTGTAAAATTTTCCCATAACAGGGTATGACCTCATGTGACAGTTATCTAAATGACTGCAACAATGTGAACAGTATAAAAGGGATTAGAAGGAGCTCCGATTTCTCTCCCTAAACATAACGTGATTCATTCCATGCACACACAGTAGAGGACCTAACAGAGAAATAAACAATGATTACCAGCCATGCAACAGGCATTAGCAAGCAATCGTAAGCACACTTGTCAGTGGAAGTATTAAGATTTGGGTGAGGCATCTGCCCATCCCTCATTAAACCCCTGCCACGCCTTTAAACAACAGCCCTAACTAGAACCACACCAGTGGAGCAGCTCAGTGGCTGCAGGCAGAGTGTTCTTGTCAAAGAGAGTTAGGGAACTCATTACCAGGGACGAGGCCGTGTCCGTTGCTTTGCAACGTTTATGGCAACCTGTGACATTGTGAATGCAACAAAGAAATGAATGACACGCTGAGCAGCTTGGATGGATGTGTTTCTGATCTTTCTGTAGCTGTTTTACTTCAGAGTAGGAGCTCGTGACTGACCATGTTTTGACTCATGTTTGTGGCGGGGTTATAATTCAGCATGTGTTTTCTGGTCACTGGAAATTCTCCTGCCTGATTCCAGTGAATGGGACTGAGACGAAAACACCTCTCAGATGTGAAGAGTAAATAAAATATTGTGTGTGATGAGCGGTAAAAACATCAGTAGCTCCGATTACATCTCTGCAGGGCTGGGTTGGTAATAAAAGGAGGAGTAAAGGAAAAGGGGCAGGGATCCGCCTGTTTACCTTCTTTGTAATTGAAAAGGCAGATAAAAGAAATAGACAATCTGTCTGGAGGGGGACAACACAATATGTCTGGAACCTCACTTATCCTTCTGCTGCTGCTCTGCGGCTCCCGGGCTTCCCATTACTATGGGACAGTGATGACCTTTACTCCTAAACCCACCAGTGACGATGGATCTGTAAAGGTACGTGCAGCCACACAGTGATAATCACCTAAGTCTCATCTCTCATGTCCTGGTGCACATGTCAGGAAGAACCAGTTCCTTACTTTACATTAGAAAATATCGTAGAAAGAAGCTTTTACTGATGTATTGTGGCAGGTTGTGTGTCGCTATAAGCTGAGCTTCCGCACATGCACCGAGAGTGACAAGTGGATATGCGCCAGCGGAGACTGTGGGACTGAGAGTTTAGAGGCGGACACTGTGGACGAGCAGGCCGGAGACTGGTGTCAGACGGAGGGAGTCATGACTCGACAGGTTTCAGGCACCGCACAGTTCCAGCTGCAGTCAGTACATTTGTCCTTGAATACTAAATGATATATTTGTCATTCACAAAGAGAAAACTTACTTCTTACATTGAAATTCCATCAAAGGTTAAGCGGTGGCGACTGGATAAGCGGAATCAAAAATGGTGTCAGCAGCTGGCTGGCCGTGACTCAGGTGGACCTGAGAATCCGCTCTGACACCGGCCAACCCAACAGGTCGCCTCAGACTACCATCCTGCCAGCGCTGCGGTAAAGTGTTTCACTGCTTTCAGTAGGTTTGACTTAAAGAACTGATAACTGCAGACGAAGGGCACGGAACATGAACTTTTCTAAAAGTTTCTTCTTACTCTTCCCTCAGTTAAGTTTTTGTAGAATCTCAGTTCCTTTGAAGTTTAATGCCTATGTGGTGTTTGTAGATTTAGGTTATAGTTTCGTCAAATTCAGATTCTTTCTACTGCTACTTACAAGTTGATGCCACATGTTTACTGTTCTTTTGTTTCGGTTATACTTCCTGGATTAGTGTTTTGCTTTTAAGAAATCTATCTTGTGCTCCTATATTTAACACATAGTCTGTGTTAACCTAAATAATTATATGTTAAAATAACTTAACCTAATTATTATTTTTAACCAGAGTTCCCTCAAACTGTCAGAGAGTCTACGAGTTTTTGGCCTTTGACCCCGATGGAGATAAGATTACATGCAGATATGGGGAAGCGCAGGAGTGTAATCCATGTAGTCCACCATCTGTTCTGCACATTCACTCAGTGAGTTTTTTTCCATTGTGATGACTTCAGTATTTTTGTTTGACTATTGGGACAGAATAATTAATGTAACAGCAAATTAAACTCTTGCAGGCGCAGTATATTCAGAATCATTTACAGAAAAGGTTGATTGATTTTTGTGGCATCTAGACTTCTAGACCACCTAGGTACTAGCTTTCCTTTTTCAAGGTTGTTCTTGTTTATTGTTGTGCTAATTTTTTACACTTATAAAGGTGGAATTACAATTAAACCAACGGGTCACCTCCAAAAAAGAGAAAACCAAACAAAAAGCAAAAAAAAAAAAAGAAAAATGTCTTGCTGAGGTATCATGAAATATGTTTGAGAACCAGAGACACCCATGTTTCATGAAGACAAAAGCCTGACAAAATATGAGCCTGGAGTTGTGGTAGCACTATTATTAATTTTAATTCCTTTATTAATCCCCATTATAATGAATTTGGTTAATTTTGGCCACTGAACACAACTACTGATGCAGCGACACTAATTCAGCGGGGCTGGGTCCTGTTTTGCCCTCTAGGACTCTTGTACGTTATCATTTGATGCGACGAGCAGCAGCAACGAAGGCCCATATGCAGTACAGCTGGAGCTGGAGGACTTTGCCAACCAAACAATCTCCCTTGTCCAAAGTGATGGTGTGAAGACAACAAAAAGTCATAGCGATGCTCTCAGCAAAATACCCGTCAGGTTTGCCTTAATAGGTGGGATATCTGGCAGGGTTCTGAAGTGAGGCAGTGGATTAGACTGAAAAATTCATTCTCATCATGTCCCGTCGCAGTAGAAATAAAACCACAAATATCTGTCCTGTTCCAGTGGACCCTGCTGTCCCGTCCTGCACAGAGGGACTCTACCTTCCCAAATTTCTGCCTCCAACTCCAGCCAGTCGGGCTCAGCTGATCGCTTATGTCAACCAGACTCTGGACATTGCGATCAAAGCGGAGACAAACAACTCCCTGTGAGTAAAGGACAGAAAACATTTTAGATAATAATTGTAATTTTAATTTCACACTTCTGATATGTGATGATCTACTGGCTGTAAACAATGTATTATGGTGTCAGAGTATGATCAGTAACCAGTGTTTATGGACTAACTCTAACTGTAGCAGAACAAGTAATATCATCAGAATACACAATACATACGAATAACGTAATATAAAACGATCTCCTGTCTTTTAAAAAGGATTTCAGATATTTTCTTCAGTGGTCCACACAGCACTGTAAAGCAGACGGTGTCAGAGGGACAGTTCGTCCTGAGTTGGACGCCGTCTGAGGAGAACGAAGGGGAAAACCATCCCATCTGCTTCGTGGTCCAGGCAGCAAACAAGTCAGTGTGTTGTCACTGTGCTAAGTGTTGGTAATGTAGGTGAACTGTACATAAAGGTTCACCTACTTAGGCTACACAGGATAACTGATACTTAGTGATGATAAAAGTAAAGATATTTTCTAACAATACAGGTACAAACGATTTAAATTCTTGGAAACATTTTCTTTTACCGTGTTTGTTTGTTTATAAACTGGTCAATTTATGTAGTTATTTATTCACAGCCCGACCCAGTATCACTCTGACCTACGATGTGTGATTGTCAGTGTTAGAAATGGTGAGCAAGCTCTCTCTCTCTCTCTCTCTCTCTCTCTCTCTTTTTTTCTCATATTTGTATTTCCTTCACACGTATGTTTGACATGCATGTTAATGTTTTTAGAACCACCCACAACAACTCTGGCACCTACAACTACCCCACAAAGTGCAGCCACCAGTAAGTGAACCATTATCAACGTTTAGTATTTTAGTCATTTTAGATTAAATTAGGGGCATGTATGAAAAAGACGTTCAAAGAAGTTCATCTTTATGAAATCTTTATGATTTATTATAGTGACCTTGTTACACATTAAAAATAACGGACTGGTCTTTAATTATAAATTTAATTATTCTTTATTTGTATAGCACCAAATCATAACAAATGTAATTTAAAAACACTTTACATAGCGAGGTTTAGGAACTTAAATAAGAACATAAGTGTATATATATAATAATAATAATTTAACCATTAGAACAACAACTCACAGCTTTATATTTATAAATTCAAAAGGTCACATTATGAGAATATTCACAACGTGTTTCTGCTGCCACCATGTGGACAAAGGGTGTCGGGTAAATATGGTCTTTATGAAAACAGAGGCAGCAACGGCCACTAATAAAAAATGTGTCATCCAGGATTCCCAGAGTTGTCAGCATCTTATTTTGTATCTGACAGCATCACTGGCGCTTTGTCAGTGTGAAGCTTGTCCCCTAGAGCAGCGATGTCTTCTCACTGCTTGTGGCATAAGCCTCAGGTTTATCGACTGATTCAGATTATATTACGTTATTTACCAATGAAACAAAAAGTATTCCTTACTCTTCTCATCTTAACAGTCTCAGCTGAGAGCTACAACACCGAGAAGGTCGACAAGACCAAAGGGTCCGATGGTAACTATCATTTAGTTGAAGCCAAGATAAATATGAGGGCTTTGATTTTTCAACTTCTAAAAGCACATCTCCGCTGCTTCCTTTCAGATGATGAGAAGGGTGGCAGTGGCAAAGTGTTTGCTTCTGTGTTTGGCGTTGGACTCGTCATCCTCATTGTAGGCGCTGTAATTTGGGGTGTAAAGGGATACGCGATGGCCCGTAAGTCACAAAGCGATAGCTTTTATTTTTGATATCTAATAAACTGAAAAAACTGTGAATTATATGAGGACTTTATTCTGTATCTCCACAGAAAGCAGAGGGATTTAAGGAGGGGATGAGAATGACTTGCTCCAGCTGTAAAAAGGACTCAGTGGAGCAAAACGCTGTACAACTAAGTGCTGTTGATTTATATTTGTGAACATACATCAAATGTGTCTTCTGAACATTATTTTTTATCACACAACAGTAACACTGCACATCAACGTATGAGCAGCATTTTATTAAACTAAAAAAGTGTAGTATTGGGAGTGTTCGTGTACTTTGTCTCCATCTAATGTCTAAACTGGTTGGAGTACATTTTTTTTGTGGAACTAAGTTATGACACAGATATGACTTTTTTTTTCTTTTGTCCTTAATTACCTTTTTTTATTTCCCCTTTTATGTATTTTTATTTATAAAGTCGAATGAAATTTTCATATAAAGCTAAATTGAAATTACAAATTTTAATTTTAAAATTTAAAATTAAAATTAAAATTAAAAATTTAATTTGCCTTTTTTTTCTGGCCCATTTCTGGACCACTCCTTTGTGCCATGCTGTCTTTCACCTACTTTTCAAATGTAGTCATCATGCCCAGTTCCCGTCGCGTGCGTTTTTGTTATATGAATCATAACAAATCACTTCTGGCATTAGTTTCTCCAGCTCTAGCCGGGACCTTTGTTCTCTGTTTTCACTTCACTTTTCCTGTGTTTCCTGATTTCCTGTTTAGATCTATTTGACTCTATATTTAGTTGTTTCTTTTCTTCTATCTTAAAAGAAGAAAAGAAAGAGAAAAAAGTGTGGGGAAGAAGAGTAAACCAGGAACGGTGCATGAACCGACAAAAGGAAGAGAAACCGAAGCCAAACCATAGTTATGGAAAAATATGGGTACGTGCTGAAGCCAATGTGGATTATGGGAAGTGAAGCATTGTTCTGAGCTCTGTTTACAGTGAAACGGGTCATATGACTGTTCCATATCGCGTTCCATTACATCATCCACTGTTTTTAATCACCGTGGTGATTTGTCCAGACTGCTTCCCAAACTGAAACACAGTCAAACACAACTGAATATGCACATGGTGTTGTTAGCTATGTTATACGGTTTATATTTATGAGATAAACAAAATGCGTTATTTATTTCACATCTGAATCTTAATCTTCACGTGATTGGTGGCTAATTAACCACTGACAAGAGTGAAACTTTTAAAGGCTCACCTGCTGGTCAAGACATATCTCTCCATTCCAGCAACATCAGCACCTTGTGAGAGAATAGAGACGAGACCATCTCAGCCCAAACACTGTTTAGGCTGTTTTTCTCAATAAAAATACTTAAATGTACAGACATGCCTCCCTCTAATTGATGCTTCTTTGTACACAAGCTCCACATACACACACTTCTATAAAAATTTAAACCAACACAAAAAGTGAAACGACAAGAAGGAAAACATGCAGTTTATTGAGTGGGATATTTCAGAATCACATTTATTCAGCCAGCAGATTCAGTTCTGAGACAAATGTCCCAAAATGATTCCTTCTCCCAAACGTTTCATCTCTGCCATCACAGCCAAACCAACTTACAGGAGCGAGGAAATGAATGACATGTAGAAGGAGCAGAGCCCGGCGCCACGACAGGAGGAACAGAAAAAAGGAAGGGGAGGAGTGAAGGACAGAAATAGTGAAGGGCTGATGGGAAATGAATCAGGGAGCGAGAGTGGACAGGGGGGCGTGGCTTAGGTGAGGGAGGAACTGAACAACACAAGGAACGAGTGACGTGACTGTGACAAGCTGCTTTTTTCCTCAACCAGACAGTGTGACTCTTTAGCAGTGCCTTCACAAATCAAACACTGAATGGAAGAAACTGATGAAGAACGATGAAGGAAAACGTGGGATTCTTTATTTTCCTGATCACTCAGGCTATAATTGCCTCAACAGGTACGGTAACTGTGTCACACTTTCACGGTGAACATTAACCGGAGCTGATAATCAAGGTAAGTATGATCATTTAAGTAGCGTATGTATCCTTTCATTTTAAGTTTCAACTTTTATTTTGAAAATTTGTTGTCCAACAATGTTTTGGGTCTAAAATTATTGGGAAAGTCACTTCACTAAAAACGTTCCCACACACATATGTCCACCTGACAGAGGGACACAGTGACAACGTCCAGGAATAAGTGGAGAAAATATTTAGAGTTGGAGATTGAACAACTATAGTGCAGGAGTCCAAACCTTTTTGTTATGGATAAATAGATATGATGATATCAAGAATCCTGTGTGTCTCTTAGAAGAACATTTGACAGCAGAGGTTGCTTACAAATCTACTGTTTACCGTTATTGTTTAAATGTAGCTGCACAGGATTGGTCAGAATAAATATATGTGGGGTTAGAGAGTTACATCTTGCATGTCATAGATCATACACTGCCTTTATTTTATTTTTTTTACACATTTGTTATATTGTTAAACTGTTGTTAAAACACTGTAACATCAAATTTTTATGAGTGTATTAACATTGACAATTTTTCTTGTCTTTGTTGTAAATCTTTTTTGTTAAGTTCTGATGTTGGTTTCTTGAACAGGCCCTGAGGCAGTTTGCCCTTCTGAACTGGTACGAGCGTCAGTCAGTCAGGATGTGATCCTGCAGTGCCTCATTGTGCCCTCAGTGGATACAACAAATATGACAGTGGAGTGGAGTCGTGTATTTTTTAACTACACCGTTCATCTATATGAAGAAAGAAAAAACAGCTCAGAAGAGCAGAACTACCTGATAAACAGAACATCTCTCTCCTATGAGGGCCTGACCAGAGGAAACCTGTCACTGAGGCTGTTTTCAGTTCACCTGTCTGACACTGGAACGTACAAATGTTCCTTTCGCACTGAAAACCTGCAGAACAGCTGTTATGTCAACTTCACTGTTGGTAGGTAGAGCAAGACAAACGTTTTACAACATTATATAGAGTTGTGGGTTTCAAACTTCTTACACTGGCTACCACTTGATAAAATATTTACCACCACTAGGCAAATAAAGGAATAAAGTGCCGTTTTGTGACTCAAGTGCTGTTAATAATGTTTATGTAAAGTGTGTAAAGTCGTGAGCGGAAACATGTCACACTTGAAATAGATGATATTGTGGCTTCATATGAGCTGGCAGACAGGAACACACTGAGATTCAAAGCTGCTGTATGACAAGAGTCTAATGCTGGTAATAATGTTTATGGAGATCAGTCAGACGTTGTCCAGTGAGCAGAGACTGTTCACCTGTCACCACATAATAACACAGCAGTATTATACAGTGTATGTATGTTATGGTATTATTAAATTTAGTCAAAAATCTCAGGGGTTCCTGTGTTCATACCATAGTTTCAGAATTACTGACATAGAGGAACTTGCATATATAAGTAGTGTAAAAGTAGCGTTTAGCCAATAGTGTCATTCCCTGAAGAAAGTAAACTATTTAAAAACGCTGCATATATTACAAAGACATGGAAGATTACTGATATACATGTAATATAAATGTAAATATCACAAAAATGTGCAAATATCAATATCATATACTTGTAGTATACTTGGCCTGGTAGCTCAATGAGTTAAGCTTGACTGGGATGCAGAAGGTCACAGGTTCGATACCCCGTCTGACCGTTCCATCCCCTACCAGTTAAGTCTTTGAGCCAAACACCCAGCACTAGCTCCCTGCAAGTCAATTTGGATGAAAAGTAAAGTAGTTTTCTTATTTCATGAGTAAATTATACAAAAGCTCAGACAATCACTTAAGACTTAAAACAAAATAAAGTACCATTAGTAAAAACATTGGGTGTAAACTTTAAAACATAAACTTATATCATGAAAAAGGGCACAAAATCTACTTTTACTTTTCATTCTGTGAAGTACAACTAGACATATCACAGATGTTTAATAGAAGGCATACGTTGGTGCAAATAAAAATATGTATATTCATTTTTGCAGCAGAAAGCAAAGACAACAGACGAGAAGATCAATCGAGCGCTGGTGAGTAAAAAACATCAGAACAATCTGTTCTTCATTAAATATTATCAACATCTGCAATCAGAAGACGTCAACATGTAAAAGATTTGCTAATAAAGTTAACAAACAAAAATCTATTAGACTGCTAACGTAGAATGACGGGTATAATACTTTTAACATGTTTACTATATGAACCATGTTGCTGGTTTAGTGTGAAGGCATTTGGGTGTTAATGCATGTAAGATTTATGGGGAATAATCGAACAGTTGCTGTGATATTTCTGTCTGGATCAAAGCTGTGAAGAGTTGACATCTTGCCTGTTTTTCTTTAGGTGGGGAAAGTGACAGACAAACGATGCTTATCGCCATCAGTGTGACCGGCATTGTGCTCATCCTCATCATAGGCCTAACCATAGCAGTAATATGTAAGACGATGGAGGAACCACAGCGTAAGTCTCTCTGTTTTCTTTATCTTAGTTTCCCCATTTGTAAACTTCAGGCTCAGGATGTGCAAGAAACATCCAAAACTATAATCAGCTCAACAAGCAAAGAGAAAATGTTTATGACTCGAGGCACTAACACACGACCTGTGTTCTTGTTCAGGTGTGGTAACACATTTTCTTGAGGTGTGCGTGGATGGATTTGTGTCTGTGGGTCAATGCCTGGATCGCATTTGAGTGCAGTAACTTTGTCAGGAGTTGGAGTTGGAGTTGGAGTTGGAGTTGCTGGCTTTCATTCCATGGAGAGGTCTTTATTAAGGGACGTATATCTTGCCTGTCAATCATCAGAAACACCCACAGTATGCACTAATATTATAATTAGTTTGTATAGTTTCACTGAAGGAGACATGCCTGCTATAACAATCCAAACATGATGTTTGTCATAAGTAATTTATACTGTATTAAACCCTTTTGGAGCTACCTCCATCAAAAATGAGGACACATATTCTGGCAGCATATGTAGCAGACTAGCATAGTTATAGCCTAATGAACAAGCTGAGTATTACAACCAACTAAAATGTCTGATTGTTGCATATACAGTAGCCAGAATTAATATACTGTGGCCCAGACATCTGCTTATCACACTGGAACTGCAACAGTTAGATTGATAATTGATAAATCGATTGGTAACTAGAATGTAGGTCATCAGTCTAGATCACCGGGATAGGTTTATTAATAAATGCTGTGTCTGCCTGAACATTTGTACACTTTACCAAAGTCAGTTCATGAAGTGAACAGTTATTTTGTTCCATGCCCACACATGCTTGTGGACCACCTTAGTGCCAAAAAGTGTGCACAGCTTCCTTAGATCATCACTTAAAGGCTTTTATATATGCTGTTGTATATAATATATAAAGTTTCTATTTTATATTTACATTTCTAAGTGCATGTAAAAATTAGTAAATATGTTGAATTTGTATTTATATATATTTTATTTTGTAAATAAAGAGAACCTCCGCTGTATGTAACCTTTGTAAACTTCCAGGCTAAACTGCTAAACAGTGGTTTTACATGTCCTCATAGGTGGCACTATTGTTTCTGTCTCTAAGCTTTTTTTGTTTGTCTTCTTTGTGTAAAGCCACCAATTGGCCCATTTGAACTTGACTGGTCCACATCTCTGAAGTGATGGGAGTAATGTAGCAATAAGAATTTCACAACAAAGTGTAACAGCTGTTTCTACTATGTATATGACAATAAAGCTTCTGCTTCGGATTCTGATCCCTTGACTGTCCTGTAGACAGGAAACCGATCACCGACATAGACCTCTGTGAACCTTTGCTCTGTGTGTGGCTGGGTAACGTGGTGTGTGGTCAGGAGGCTGTATATAGGTATGTTTCGTCAAACATTTGTTAGATGCTGCAGGTTAAGTAGTTGATGCTCTGTTTGTTTTATTTGTTTTATCTTCTCTCTTATTTTGTTATGTTGTTGTTCATGATATATCAGTTAATCATACATGTAGTAAATTAACCGCGAGCCTTTTATACCCCCCATTGTCTCTCTTTCATTCACTTTAGTTGTCATGTAGTACAGTCTCCACAACCCGTCTCTGGGGTGGGGATCTAACTAGTGCCAACTGAAAAAGGCTTTTTAAATTTTTAAGCATAACAGATAGCAGGGAGATGATGGAATCAGGGGAAGGTTGATTAAGTTAATGTTAATTTTATAGCTGCTTGTGTGTGGGTACACTTTTGTAGGTGATGAATGTACGTTTCTTTGAGGGGAGCCGAGGGTTAATGTTTCACCTTCCTCCAGAAGGATTTATCAGCCCTGACTTGGTGGTTACCTTTGAGTTAGGGTTAGGGATTTCATGTAGGCACAGTGTGAGCGGCTGCCTGGGTAGAGCTGAAATAGCTGCATTGTAATTGGGCGATCACGCCCAACTCCTCTGTTTACCAAGTGTTATTCAGCCTTGCAGTAAAAGATTCCACTTACGCCTCATTTGAACTAGTTTTCTTCCCTGAATGTGGTTTTCTGTCTTCAAAGTGGTGGCAAACGTATTGACGATGGCGCCCGCTCTTCAGTGTTGTGTGCCGTGTGCGCAGGTCCATCCCAAAGACAGGACACGCTAATCGTGGTTCATAGCAGCGGATTTGTAAAAAAGAGAAGATAAGAAACAGCTTCTCAAAGTGTGCTTGATTATATGATAATGGTAAACCAAGAATGTGATTTCATCTCTTGTTCCACCACATGACCCATTTATAAAACCTGCATTTTATGATCACAGCTGTATGAGATCGATACAAAAAACAGAAATGTTACAAAGTGACATGTATATAATCAGACATTTTCTACTTCGACTGTTGGCCTGTTTGTGGTTGTATAGTTTTTAGGGGCCCGGCGTCCTCCTTTTGTTTCCACTTCTGAGAAATTGCACTCACCTACTTTCGATAAACCACAGCCAACCCACACCACTAAAAAGGCTGATTCAGTAAATCACGCATATTACAACATTTAAGCTTTTCTAGTTTTAAAGAAACATGTTTTGGAATAATCGTCATAGTAAACAGTAAAATACTTAAGCTGGTTTTACAATGAGTGTTTCAATGTCCAGTGGAAAACGCACATCTCAGACTTTGAGTAAGATTTAGATAAAATCTAGACTGATTAAAGGTCACATGGAAAACACATGTTGGCATAACATGAGAACTTATGTTTATTTTTCTGAAAACAACCATAACCACAAACACATCTCTGAACACAGAGAGCGATGTGTGTCCTGTCTACTTCCTTTTCACACTCATCGACAGTATTTTATGCAACAATGTGGTTGGACTGCAAATAAAGACGGTTTACTGTTGATTCACCGGCATTCGTTACTGTTAGTGAGTCATGAAATTAGCAAAGCCACAGACATTATTAATAAAATCTAGGAATTTTGTTTGTAAGTTTCTAACCTTCGAATATATATCAAACAGAAAGTGAGAAATTAAGAACAAAAGGCATTTATTATGATCCAGTCACAAACTTCAAACAGCTTTTCACGTCCTGAGGTCTGTAGTCACTAGTAAACAACAAAGATGTACGTCACTGACTCCAACTGGTGACAGTTTTCTGTTAAAGGGACTTTTTCCTCTCTACTGTCCTCTGTGCTTGCTCAAGGGGGATTCACCACTGTTCCAGGTTTTCTCCGTTTATGGATAATGACTCACTGTGGTTTTCTGAATTGCCAAAGTAATGTCTTTTTAACACTTTCCAGACTGATACATGTCACAGCACAGATCATCTTCATCTAAAACGTGCATTTTGTATTTATTTGGTTATTTTCATGTAAAATTTAAATTTGTTTGATGATCAAAATCAATTAAGTATGACAAAAACAAGAACAGGGCAAAGAATTTATTATTTTTGTCATATTTTATTTTGTTATAATCTGTCAAATAACATTTTAAGTAAACTTTTAAACATCTGGAACTTCACAAGACCAGTGGCCATGATGCAGAAATATAAAGTACACACCAGCAGTGCGTGAACAGATCATCCAGCTTCCTCGTCTGACTGCACTCAACAGCGTTGACCGTCTTCACTGGACAGGTGACGTATCCAAATGTTGTCATGCATATACATGTAAAGCATGAAATGATCTTTAGCATGATGTCACACCTTTGCAAACGGGTGTAATGGTTCATTGTTAACATGGGAACTAGTAATTTTTAGATTTTTGAAATAAAAAATTACTTGGATTTCAATTTATGTCAAATCTTTGGAAACTTGTACAAATCATGACACCACATTTAATCTCCTCCGTCAAGTAAGGTGGGGTTTGTGGAATTAAACAATTATTTCCATGACGACATCTTTGCTGCCTCTTCTCTCTGCGACCGTCCCAGCTGCTACAGGATGAAAGAGAGCCGTTATTACCTATCTGTACATTAAAATAGGATCAGGTTTAAATCTTAATATTCATCTGACTTGTGCAAACAACAACTGTGGCTTAAAGGTGCACGTTCTGGTTAAAGGAAATGACTGTAGTAAGAAAGAAATAAGTTAAGATTAGAAAAGCCTTTACTCGTCCCGAAGAACAAAACCAAAACATCAGCAACACTAAAACAATCTATAAATCAATCACTCGAGAAAAAAAAAATTAAATTGCAATTGTTTTGTTATTTTACTTTAATTAGGTTACCGTGGAACTGATTATTTATTACAGTACTCTGTTCTGTAGGGAAGTTATTATCCAAATATTATAATTCATGTTGATAGGACTTCATTTGAAAAATATTGCATACAATGCATTCCTTTCTTCGTTTATCTCTGTTTTGGAATGAATGCTAATATAATTGAATGATCTAATAAACTACTAATGACCAGGAGATGAGCCAATAAGGTTCAAGGTGTTAGGCAGTAAAGCCCTGATTCTGGTTTCTCCCTATTTTGCGCCATCAATGCAAATAGTTGCCTGCATATCTGAATGAATTATTAGTTATGGCGAACACACCTGAAGGTTTTTAGCTGGTGTTTGTTAAAGCAACGATTCTAGTTGTTCTGATCACCGACTGTGGGAAAGCTGAACCATGTCCCTCGGTAACCAAACAGTAAAGAACTCAGCTGATAGCTTAGCTAGTTACCATGACGGTTTGCTGTTATAGCCTGATTAGGTGGATCTCATAGTGGCACGGGAAGGCACCTACCTCCCCTCCTGTCTCTGCATATGAGTCCTAGTAAGATTGTGGAAACCACGTAAGGTATCGCCACCAACAGATGCCACATCAGCCTGAAGACAGACACTGGACATGAAGACACAGGTGCACATGGAGTGACATTTGAGGTGGCAAAAGAACCTGTAATAAAAAAAAATCGTAATCACTTGGTTCAACATTATTATAAAAATGACACGTTCACATTCTATTTTTAGGTTTTTCATGAAAACATAATAAAGTCATAGTTACATCATAACATTAACACACTGCGTTCATTGTTGCATTGGAAACTGTCATGTGTTATAACTTCTAAACAAAGACAGGGACGGGCTGTATATATTATTGCTCCATGTCTTTACTAGAGGTCGGGAAGCCCGTGCATACCTTTAAAACCAGGTGTGAAAGCAGTGGCGTCTCTGGTTAAAAGCTTCATGTCTGTAGCCCCACTACTGTCATGTGTTGCACCTGTAACCACACCCGACAATGACTGACTGAGACGATGGACATGGAAGTCCATTTGCATGGCTTAGGGAGGGCTACTAAGGGCTACAAATCTTGGTGTGTGGAGTTACAATGAAGTGACGTTGCGGGAGCTCTGAGCTGAAGCCTACTCCTCTACCTGTTGTCAGACAGCCTAAGAATAGTGCCGGTCATTCGTCACAAAAAGATAAGAAGTCACTTCTGTATACACTGCTCAAAAAATTAAAGGAATACTTTTAAAACACATCAAATCTCAAATGGAAAAAATCATGCTGGATATCTACACTAATATGGAATAATGTGTTAGGAACAACAGGATGCCACATCATTTCATGAAAACGAAAATTTTGAGCTTAGGTAGCTCAGGTTGGGTAAATTTGCTGAAACGTTATTGCAGCAACTCAAAATGATACTCGTTATTTTATATTGCCTCCACGTGCTTGTCTGTCTGACAAGGTTGGGACATGCTTCTTATGAGACAATCAACAATGCGCTGAGGTATCTCCTCACAGATGCTGACCGGGGCATAACTAAACTCCTGGGCTCTCTGAGGCGCAACCTGGCATTGTCGGATGACCCTAAACATGACGTCCCAGAGATGCTCTACTGAATTCAGGTCAGGCGAGCGTGGAGGCCAGTCAATGATATAAATCTTGGCGTGCATTTTGTGAGACAACCTGCTGTATTCACTATTGATTCATTTGTTTCAGCAGTTTGTTCTCTCACCGTTAACTGTCAGCCAGCTGCTTGCTGATTCTACTCCAGAGACGCTGCACATGTAGAGTCCTTCATCAGACTTGGAGACACTGGGAATGGTCAGCTCTCCTGTGGAGCTGTTGTGGATGTGGTGGCCGTCTTTATAGAAAGTAAAAACATGGTGAATGGCGGGTACCTCAGCTTGGCAGCGGAGAGTCACAGTGGCTCCCACTGACACAGGAAGGGCAGGACTTTCCAGGATTACAGTACGATCTTTAGAAAGGACGGACGGAAATGTGGGTTTATGCTCTGCTTTCATCCAACAATCATACTTAGACATGAGCTCTAATCTCATATTGCCAATGCAGCTGTACGTTAAAGCCATGGTACTACCAGTGATAGTGATGTTGACGCCGTTGCTCTGCTCGCCATCTGCAGACTCGCACCAGTACACGCCGCTGTCTGTGGGGTAGGTGCTTCCAATGGTGCAAGCTGAGCCTGAGGACATTGAGCCCCAACCAGAGGAACAGCGTCTGACACCGCTCCCCTTGGTTTTTCTTTTCACCGTCCATCCAGTGGAGTTTAACGGATCCTCACAGGTCAAAGAGATGGTGTCGTACCTGAAGAACTGGGACCTGTCAGGGCTGACACGAAGACAGGCTGGAAACACGTACATCGAAGGAAAGTGAAGAAAAAAAGGTACGTTACACTAATGGATGAAAAAAGACACTAAAAACCCATCAGCAAGCAACATTCTCTGTGGTTAAAAGAAACGGCATTTCACTTTAGACGTTATTTCTTTAGAAAATGAAAGCTGTTTATACTTACACAGCATCAGACAGAAAGGTGTTAGCTGCATCCTGTTCCACCATGAACTGACATGCAGAGACTCTAGTCAGTACACTTCCTCTCTGACAAACCCAACCTCCAAAAGCATTCTTCTTCAACAGATGTCACAGAGTAGCTGCCAAAGATTTTCTTTAAAATTCATTGATGTTGTATAAAATAACTGAAACAATATAAAAAAATGTAAAACATAAATCCTGTAAGACTCGGTTATAATATGTTTTACCACCATGGGGCAGTGTAACGTGGTATAAATACTCTACTTTCTGTTTTGTAATTATCACTTTGAACAGCTGACAATTTCAGCATATGTAAAACACTGGCCTACATTTAGAGTCATGTTTACTTTTCTTTTAGCTGTGACCCCTTCTAACTCCTGATTGAAAACTAAATCTTTTTTTATTCCGCTATGTTAACTAACAAGTAGATATATAGACACCTCGGTTTGTCCGTTGTTTGGAATTACAGGTGGTGTACATAAAGATTTTGGAGGTTGTTTTGAAATAAATCAGATTCACAGATGTGTGACTTAACTCTGTTCACGCTAATGTTGATGACAGAAGTGAAAGTAGACCAAACTATACAGTTGGCAGCGCAGCACTTTTTGAGGGAGTCCAAGACTGATGCCAAGTACAATATATCCATTAGAAATGAAACACCTTGCACCGCTTTTCTGAAATGTATAAAACTTTATTCATAAAACGACCTTTTCAGCCTTTCTCTAAAAGGTTTTTTTCAGACAACCATGTGCCAAGTTCATCACTGCAGATAATGTACCATACATTAAATAGCCTTTTAAAAATGTTATCACAAACATAAAAAAAGATCAATTACAAGAGAAAGACCTAATACATATATATACACAGCTGTATTATTAAAAAACAAATATGACATCACAATGAAGGTTCTTTCTAAACATCCCTTTTCTACATTAAGAAATAATTGTCCTCCTTTATACTGCAAAAAATCACCCTTCTGATTTCCGTTTTCTCATTTTATGTGACTGAATGAAAAAAACAGTTTTTCTTCATTGTATTAAATCTTGCACAATCCCACATCTATATAATCTTTCTATCAGCAAGTGGTTTGTAAAGCTTTTTACTTTCTAGTAGAACATATTGAGAATGTACCAGTTTATCTTTTATCTTTTTTTTAGCATGAAACCAACACAATGAAACATTTGAAAAAGCTGTGTCAAATATTCACATTATGTGTTCATCATTTTACACAAACCATTTAACATAAAGAAACACATACACATGAAAAAGTGCTGAACGAGCTAAATAGGTATTTGCAGCTTTAAACATAGTGAAACAAATTAGTGTATACAGCTGTAGCTAGAAATGTGCAGAAATTAAGCAGCATGATATAGACCTGCATTCATCAACCCATCTTATTGTTATTGCTGTGTGTTTTTCTCTTGGTAAATAAACAAATAAATACAAAGGTAAGTCATTTTGCATTTTTAGACAAGCTATGCTGAATTTGATGCATAAAAGCCAAAGGCTGTTGAGTCTCAGTCTAGTTTCCTTTTTTATAGCAGCGTAGAAATACTTAATCTGCAGAAAGCAAGAATAAGGCAAACAAAGAGCTAGTCCCCTTTTTATCAGCAACGTGACTACCATCACTGACGTCAGACTACATGTGCACTGGTGGCAGGGGACCTTACTTTCTTATCAAGGTCATTACTTTGGAGTCTCCACAACAGATTATCTCCCTCTACATATTTGATTTGGCAAGCATTTTGCGCCGGATGCCCATCTTGATCATTTCTGGCCTTGTTCTAACTTGTGTGTATCTGGCACTGGATAAATGCCCTTTTTCGGTTTCATTAAAATCAAAATTCAAGCAACTGCTTTGGCCTTTGATCCGTCTCCTCTTTCAATTCTGCCAGAGCACTAAAGCGGTTACTACAGAAGTAGGACAAGGTATTCCCCAGGGAATTACTCCGGCGAACGTTCGTCGAGTTTGGATGAGGCTGGGTAGAACACTCGCTCATAGAATGACCCATAGGGGCTGTTTTTTTCTTTGAACTGTTGAGTGAAGAACTGGATGACGCTGCATCGTCACATGGTGTGTGCATGGCCGGTGAGCTGTTTCTGCGTTGTTTCCTTTGACTTGAGTGATCTGATGCTGGATAATTGCTTTGTCTTAGAAGATCAGGCATTGGACCCATGTTGGACCAACTACCAGCTGACCTGGGATGGTGCTTGTTAGATGAGAGCATTAATTTTAAAATGAGGTCATTGGTTGAGGTGCAGGCATCAGCGGTGACAGATTTTAAGACATCTGGTGAGGATTCAAGAGCACTGCAGACAATTGTTGGCTCTTTGTGATGACAAATAACAGGACTCATGCAGCTGGCTGACGGACTCAATGACTTCTGCAGCTGGCTGATGGTCTCATCCTTCTCACGAATTGT
>JAUMHJ010000010.1:1273111-1283946 GCA_032361105.1 Microctenopoma lineatum | reverse complement strand
TAAAATGAATGGGAGGCAGTGCATGGCTTCGCCATGCACTGCCTCCCATTCTTTTTATATGGCAGGCACCTAATTACCGTGTAAATCGCCAAAAACCACACGAGATGCTTCACAGGACAGACTGTGGATTTCTATCAGGTATGTGGTTAATAAAAAATGCAAGCAAACCAGGGCGGGGTACATCCAACACCAAAAAATGGCTGAATGTGTTCTATACATTTTTATTATAGCGCCTTATATAAGACTTTAATGAAACATTTTACTCATACCTGTTATTAACTCTCACATTCGGCCTTCTATCCACAGTTAAACACGCACGCCTTGCTCTTGTTAAAATGAAACTGTAAGAGCTTCAGCAGCAGAGCAAATATTTTGAAAGCTGGTGATGTTGTCACACAAATAAAATCCAAACGTTCAGGATGACGGGTTCATCTACCGTTACCGAAAGAGTCTAGACCTGTTAGTCAAGACTTAGTGCCAGAAAATGCTGCCCTTCCTGCACACGACAAAGTGTGTGTGTGTTAGTGTGTGTAACAATATGTCTAAGAAAATTCCCAGTCACCCAGGTGAAGTTCTTCGGAAGTTTAGTCATGGAAACTTGACTTGCTGCTTGTTAGGTTGAAACATTTCACTACTCATCCAAGTATCTCCACCACTCCGGACGGACTCAACACCAAGATTCTGTTCATAAAAAGTATAGTGTTTACTAGTCAATACGGGTAAATGTTGTGTAGTGTGTAGTACAATTGGCACTCTGCATTAATACAGTTTAAATATAATAATCAGTAGAAAGTAGGGGGGGGGCGCTCCTCTCGCCCAGAGACACCTGGGATGAGCTCTGATAATAGATGGATGTAAGGATAGAAAGTAGGGGGAGGTATTACAGGACTGTTGAGAGTGAATTTGTTTTATGCAAACAAACAAACATGTTTTTTGCCAAACACAATGAAAGCTGACAGCCAAGAGTAGTTATTATTAAAAACTGTATTAAAGTGCAATGTACTGTGATGTAATACAGCTTTATGAAAGTATTAACTTCAAGTGTTATACAATAGAATTAACGGCTGAGCAGCTGTATTATCCCAATAATGAGACTTTTGGACGTTTATTGAAATATGTTTCTGTGACGCTGCTGAACGTAAAGTCTGTGAGAGCTCTGTGAACTGCAGCTACCAGAAGCGCGCCGCGCAGGAAGAGGACGGTTTCACCGACATGTATTTGTGTCACTCAGTCAGACGCTGAGATAGTCGGCAGCGAGACAACATGCAGGTCACAGCTCTCTGCGTCAGAGTGTGTGAGTTCTCAGTCTGTTTCTGAACGCTGTTAACATGTCTAGATATAATAAATGTCACACAATCGTACAAACAAATGTCTGCATTACTGTATTCTAACATGCGACTATTGTGCTTTGTATCTCCAGTAATTAATGTTTGGATCCTTCTGGCTGTAGAAGATCAGAACTGTGGCAACAAAGCTGGCGAGTAGAGAACAATTTTCGTACTATCCCACATTGAGTTGATTTCTTGTAACCTTCTTGCTAACGCACATTTATCAAACCAAAAAATGTCTTTTTTTATTGTCAGAAGCAGCTGTTCTTCATGTCTTCCCAAGTCGACTCCAGTTCTTTGAATATGAATCCATCTCCTATACTTGTGAGGGATTTGATGAATCGACTGAGTGGAGAGTGATGATGAGGAGAATGGGAGTCACATCAATCTGCGGTTCTGGGACAAGGGGCCCGTGTGTCATCACTCACGCCTTTTCAACAGATAGTGGAGAATACTGGTGCGAATCTGAAGGAATAAGCAGAAGCAATTCTGTCAACATCAGCATTACCGGTAGGTAATGTTTGGTAGAGTCCATTAGCACGTTTCGCCATTTCCAGCATGAAATAAGATGTAAAACCTTTGTTGTTCAGATGGTCCCGTGATCCTGGAGAGTCCTGCTCTTTACATGACGGAGGGAGATTATGTGACTCTACGTTGCAGAAACAAAACAACTTCCTCTGTCCGCGCAACACATTTCTATAAGGATGGTGTTAGCGTGGCAATCGGCTATAATGGAGATTTGACATTTCACAATGTCTCTAAGTCCGACGAAGGACTCTACAAGTGTGACATCACTGGAGTTGGAGTGTCAGCAGAGAGCTGGCTCGCCGTGAGAGGTGACTCAGGCTGATATACCACTTTAATGTATTATACTTCGAGTCAAAACACTTGCTGGGTAAACATTTTACATTTATGTCACGAAACTCTCACTTTTACAGAATTTCAGCCTCTTCATGAAGCAATAACTCATCGTTCCGCCTGGTTCATCATCCTGTTGAACAATTTGACCTTGTTTCTAATGACTCTGCTGTTGTTGGTGGTGGGACTCTTTATTTTTAGAAAGCGCAAAGGTACTGTAGTAATATATGAGTTATTTGAGTAAATGAAATACACATGTACATTTATTTGATTTATTTTTCGGTGATCTAGTGTTGGTGTGTAACTCCTTAATGAGGGCAGCAAATTCACAACCAGGAGAAGGTGAAACCGATGACTCAGATGGTCATTATGGTAGGTTATCATGGTTTTAAATTAAGAAAAAAAAACTCTCTGTACATCATATCTTTTTATTACCATGGAAGATAAAATGTTTGCACATTAATTAGTTGTTTGAAACGTATATTTCACTAATGTGTCAAGTTTACATGTTAACATATGCAGTAACAGCTGTTTTTTTCTTTCTATCAGTGGCTGACCCTACCAGTGATCCACAAATGTCGACATACACAAATTGCATCACACCAAACACATGTGATAGAGGTACAATACTTAGAACAATTTTACATGCAGCCTTTTTGACTGTATATATATATAATCGCAAATGAATTACATGTGGGTCCACCTTGCTTCAAAAGGCAGTTTTCATTCAGTATTGCTTTAGAGTAAGAAACCTACAGAACATAAAAGCTTTAACTTACTGGAATAAATCTAAAAAAACACTCTTCAAATGTCAGTTATGTCTGACATATTTAAACTGCATCTTAGCTTCAAGTACTGTCGCAAAACCACCTGAGAAAACCACCGACAAAAATAGATATGAGCTCTAAGCTCGATCTAACTCACAACTCACCTCGTTATTTCATGGTTAGAGCAACAATGGTCACAGGCCTTTGCAACCAGCACCAGTAAACCAAAATTGATGCTGTTCAAAGTCTTTTTTGAAATTCACAGATTCTGTGTATAATTGTTTGCGCGATATGCTGAAAATGTGAAAGAAAAGACCATTTCCAGTGACGAGACTGTGGAATTCAGTGAGGTATTAGATTACGATGAAAATGTATAGATAAAAGTTTCTTAACAGATTTCTCTTGTTTCCATTGTAGGACTACGGACATCACCTGTCAGCAACATTTCCTCAGCAGATAATGAGCCATTTACAACTGATGCAGACGCTTTTTATTCTGCCATCGATGATGTAAGAATCTGTGTAATACTAAGTTCCAGATTTTGTTCCTTTCTCACAGTAACTTAGGAACTTTGTTTTCTCAGGTATTAACATGCATTTTTGTATGTAACTGCCGTACTATGCAGTATTTCTAACCTTTGTAATAACTGTTAACTCTTTGTGTTTTTCAGGTTGTTGAGAACAAACATACGTGGTGGGAGACACTCTGTTTATAGTTTTTATTTTTGTCTAGTCACACAATTATTAAACTGGGTATTACAGCAATATGGGTTTATTATACTGTACGCAGGGTTGAATCGAATAGTGTAGAATAGTGATTGCAACCAATAATGTCTTTAGTTGACTTGCAGCACCAGAGTCTACATACGTTTGTTGGTTAATGAAAGTGTGACACTGAAACCGCGTTGTTACTTTCTGATCACACGTCTGAAGATGCTGCTTCTAATAACAGAGCTGCTGCTGCTTTAAAATACACACTCACTCATGCTCATATTTCAGTTTGACCTGAATAACGGATACGTGACCACGATTTACCATGAACATGCCGAACCTTTCCAGTTACATGCTTCATTTGACAGTTGAAATTACGGTAAAATTCTGTTACGTCACAGAAGAATCTCTTAGGTGTGAACTTAACTCTGCAACCTGATCACATTTTCAATAACCAAATGGTTGAATCTCTGCATTTTTTTCTCTGTCCTTCACCACAAGTAGTATTAATGCTGATTGATGAATGTCTTTCCAATAAATCCAATTCAGTTGCTTTCTATGTGTATGTAAGTTTTCAGTTTTATGCTCTGTTAATGCTATTTTTGTGAGCTACCTTTTTCTAAATAGATTTCTTTCTCTAAATGTGCTGCAGTTCAACTTGTTTGAGTGTGAGATAACACTGCTTTAAAGGCGGATACATTTATGACATGATTATACTGTACAATGCAATACTATGTGTCAGCAGATTACAGTCAACTCAACAAGGTAAGAATCATAGCAGTGCACCCTCTGAACGGTATCTATCCATCCATCTTTTGCACTTTTCTTATACAGGGTCAACCGTGGACACAGCAGCCAGAGAATGAAACAATTAGTCTGCCCCTGGCAGCCAGGGGCTAATCTACGGGGAGCAAGAGGGGCAGCTGCCCCCCTGCTTTAGAGCCTCCCAGCTGCTTCTCTGTTTTTATGTCCCAGAAATCATACTTGTAAAAACGAATTGCTTGTTTGTCTAATAGCTTTTAGAGCCTTTAAATTAAATATTTATTCACAAAAAATATGTAGTTGTAAATATAATCTTAAGTCCCTGACCTAAGAATTTAAGACGAACAAATAAACTAGAAGTACAGCAATTGAAAATACGTTTTATTTGTTTTCTATTTTACGTATTTTATGTATTTTTTAGAACATTTCCCCTCATTTATACCTAAACTTGTCTTTGTGTTCTTAATGAGATAATGTTACATTAAATATGTGTATTTGTGGATATTTTGTCACATACTTCACTGAGGAGGTCCAGCATTGTCACCCTGCCTAGACTTCTTGCCACTTCTTTGCCCCCCATGCAACATTTTTTAGATCTGTCACTACTGGCAGTATTTGAAGTGTGTGCATCATTATATGTGATGAACAGCCTGGTTCAAGATGTCAGGGTGATATTTTGTTCCAATCTGTCCTTGGCCCCATAAAATCTGTCCACACACCAATTCTGGATTTGCCTGCAATACAATGTCCTGATTTGTGAGTCCAACGTTTTATGGTTGAGTTTGGGCACACATGGCAGAGTTACGGAGAGAGAAACTGTTGGCATTGTAAATTAAAAGAAAATAAACATTTACTTCAGACACAAAAATCAGCTTTGTGATAATTTTAACACAAACACTAGCTGAAAAGCTAGTTGTTGTTTTTTTGCCAAAACCATGTGTGTTTTATTACAACATTATTGTTCATAATTATATTAGGGATTAGAATCATATTCAGGACATATGGTGTAGTTACATAATAATAATACAATAATATTGTCAACAGTATGTTAAACACAACAGACACAACAATGTAAACACATTATATAGTGTTTTTGAAGGGAAAAGTCACCTGACTCTAATGAAGAAACAGGCAACACTACTAATTAAGAGGTGCTGAGCCAAACTGTTCACCTGACTGACAACCAAAAATCAAACTATTACACAGAACTATTTGTTGCTGGCTCATGTTTTCCTCTTCTCTTCTTGACTTCTAAATGAAGTGTCCTCTTAAGCTCATCTCTCTGTTTGGCGATTTGTTATTTGTCCGTCTTTAGTGTCCCTTTCTTTTCTGTCATTCTATTAATCATGTCCTCTGTTTTCGCCAGTAGTGTCTCTGTGTTTTTTAGAAGTTTATCATGTTCTGTCTTTCTCTTCATCAGATGATCTTTGGTCTTTTGATGCTTTTCCCTTTTTTTCCCTATGTCCCATTGTGATTTATCCAACTCATCTTGCTTCTTCTTGTTCTTCTCCATCTGAATATTTACGTCTGGCAACATTGCAGTGAGTTTGTCTCTCTGTTTCTTCAGATCATTCTTCTGGCTTGTAAGAATAGTAATTACTCGTTCCACATGATTAATTTCTTCATCATTCTTCTGTATCTCCTCCTTCTTTTTTGCCTTTGTCATGTCCAAATATTCCATTTTCTCTCTCTTTGCCTGTTTATGTTTTCTTTTTTTTTCTGCAGGAATTCATAAAAGGACACAACAAAGTGTTCAATAAAAATGTGTTGCTTTTTGATGGTATTGTTAACAGTGGTCATTATTAATAATACAAAAACATTTAAATATACAAGTTTATAAGTTGATACTTTGAAAGAAGAACAATTAACGTCTGACTTACCTTTTATTTTTATCACAACAGGGGCAGCTATAAGAACACATATAAGGAGAACAACCAAGCTGATGGTTACTCGAGCTGAAGACGTAGATGGAGCCCTGAAGAAATCATCTAAAACATATTTACACAAATATGCACATGTACTGCTTGTATCTGAAAACTGACAATGTGATTAAACTGAAATAAACCCCAAACCAGTTTCTACCTGCAAGATGTATGTGAGTCTCTCTGGTCTGGTCGATGTCTCTCTGTTGGACTCTACAGGTGATGTTGTTACTGTCCGTCTTCTCCACAGTCACTGTGCTGCTGACAGTATAGAGATCATCAGGACCTCTGACTGTCTCTGTAGGTCCAGCAGAGAGCAGGTTTCCCTCAGAGTCCAGCCACAGCACCTCGGGCTCTGGATACCAGCCTTTAGACTCACAATGTAAAACCATCCCACTGCTGGCTACAGAAAAGTTTATCATGGGTGAGGAAACAGAACCTAATAGAGAGTAGGAATGTCAGTCATTTGAGTCAAGAGAGCTTTGTGATATTATTAAAATTAAGTATGTATTATACATAAAATACAGTAGATGTACTGTATAAACATATACTAACTAGTGATGTCCCATGTTATTTCCCTACCAATATTATCGGCCAATATCTGCATTAAAATGTGATACTGGAAAATATAGTTTTTTACTATTTTGTTAACACAACTTTTAATTACTGTGCACATATTATACATCAAACTCTTCTGCTAGTTCTGCTCTCTCTCAATGTCAAAATATGACAAATCCAAGGTATAGCATTTGAGCTATTTCTGTTTGTTTAGAGCACCTTGCAATCACCTTAAAAGTTTCACATACGTCCATGACAGGAGATATGTGATGTTAGTTCCCTAAAATGATTTAGTTTTCCTCTTTTTATTATCAAGAGGGATCCCACATACTGGTCAGAAATTAAGTTAGAAAATATCGGTTTATTGGATATTGATAGAAAAGCTAATATCAAACATCGCAATTACTAACCCTTTTAGATAAAAAATATGTTGTTTTAAGCAAATGAGTGAATAAAATATGAATAAATAAATGACTATACACTATCAAGTCACTTCAATTGTTCATATGTGCCATAAAACAGCTCAAATGTTCTATAATGCCAAATCAAGTGCTCCCAAATGAACAAATGTCATTGTGTTGGGCCAGAGGATCAATGGCGTCACAGGCTGAAACACTCTCCTGCTGTTGGTGCCAAGGTGCTCCACGGAATGTTTTAGAAGGTCTTTTGTGGCAACTGCAGAGAAATGTTTGAATGACACCTCTATTGATTTTGCACATTCTAGCAATGTTTAGCTGTTTTAAAGACAGTTTGACTGTAGTCTGTCTTGTTTGTCTGGTTTTTATTATTGTACAGTGTCTTGTTATTATTGTACAGTGTTGACATTTTAAGTTTTCCCCTTTAGGAATTAATGTTAAGTAAAGTTGAAGTTGAAGTTGGTCCCAGTATCCATTCAGTCAGTCCAAATGCCTTTCTAGTCCATTTATTTTAATATCTTCAACCTCACCCAAATAATCCCAAAGATTTGGAAATCTTTATACGGCTATGTTATTTTAGTCGATTTACTGTACCTATAAACGATAATCTTACCATGCAGTTGATACATAGCAGTTGGTGTTAGCCCGCCAACTGGGGGCTAACCACCATAACGTCTATTCTGTACTAATGAGTGTAACATAACCGTCCTATAATGCCTTTACTCCTTTCTTTGAGGATTATACATATTCTTTACATGTTGGATTAATGCCAACTTACCGACAACAAGCTCAACAGCAGATGTGCCAAATTCGGAAACAAGACATCTGTATGTTCCCGTGTCAGAGAGTTTCACGTTGGAGAGTTTCAGCGAAACGTCTCCACATTTTAGTTTGCTGAGGAACAGGGATGCTCTTTTTATGTATGATGGATACTGCGCCACCAGAAGCTCCACACCATTTTGCATCAAATAAACAAATCTAGGGTCTAGATCACGTCTCGCCCACTCAACAGTCAAGTCAGTAGCATCTGCAGCAGGTTCCAGGTGACATGGTAAAGTGATATCATCACCAACCAGTCCCACTACTGTTTGACCTAAAGAGAGAAGAGACATGTTTTGTTGCTTTCCTGTCTTTTAATTCCTACCTTTACTGTAAAAAGTTTAAAATGTTATTGTGTGCTTTGTGACTTAATAAAGACAATGCTTCTATGCACCAACCACACTTAGCTACGATGTCAACTGTGTTGTGGAGTTTGATTTTTAATATCTATCTATCTATCTGCTGTTTGCGTGCAATTTTACCTTCGTAGGAACGCATTAAGAGAAGTAGTACAACAGCATGATGCAAAACCAAAACACTGAAGATGCTGAGCTGTGGATTCAGGCACAATCTGCCCTTTAGGTGAATCATCCTGGAGTTCTGAAAGTGAAAACAAATAATCTCTAATAAGGAATTAAGACAGAGAATACTTATAAAGCTTGAGAACTTTATTTTGAGGGAAGTTTACACTGTTGTCAAAGTATTGTCAATGTTGTGCCAAGTATAATAAAATATCAGCACAGGGTTAACATTAATATAGAAACCTTAATGTTCTGTGAAAAATCGTTCTTGGTTAGCTTAGTGTAGATAGGCATCTATACTTTACATTCTGTTCATCAAGACCCATGTACTTACATAATTGTCTTGCTCATTGTCATGTCAGAGATAGCATACTCCCCATATCCATATCTCATGGAGACATAGGGCATATACACTATATTGCCAGAAGTATTGGGACACCCCTCCAAATCAGTAAATCAAGTGCACATAACAGGGTTGAGTCCTGACCCTGGCAGGACAGAACCACTTTAGGTTTAATTGTAGTGTAGACCGGCCTTCTCATCTCCTGAATAATCTTCTCAAAGATTGGTCAAATATTATTACACCAAGACTTAAAAACATTAAAGTTGTGTTGTGTGTAAAGGCAAACGCCCGTAAAACTTTTGACAATAGTGTTTGTCTGTTGTAGACTCGCTGACTTGCTTTTTCAATCTGTAAACTGTTCTGCATGACTGTTTGCATTTCTTGGCAGAAAAAAAGAAACTTACAATAGAAAGGTCTCCTCATGGGCTTTATTTAATCTCATCTTACATAACACATATATATATGACAAACTCTAGTGTTTAATAATCTCTAAATGCATCTAATAAAACATAACGAACAGGAAAAGACTGCTTACCTGTTGTGTTTGATGGTGAAAGAGTCATGTTGGAATGTTGTCTTTCAACCCAGCCTCCTAGGTCACATGTGTGGGCGTGCTTTATGAAGTGAAAGTCAAATGTTATGGTATTTATGGTTATTCATCCATCTTTTAAACCACTATAAGGCTCACAGGAACCAATCCCAGCTGTTTTGGACAAGAGGCAAGATCCAATAAAGACATGTCGCCACATCACACAGCTGACATATAGAGACAAACATCCAAACTCACACTTACACTTAGAATTTTATTAATTAACCTAACATACATGTCACCTGGAGAAAAGCCACACAGACACGTAGAGGACATGCAAACTGCACATAAAAAGCAACAGTGCTTTAAGAATTATTCGTTTTGTTTATATATTGTATTTCCCTAAAGGTGAAATCGTGTCTTGATTCTATTTGTGATCACTCAGTTACATTTTTTGCCATTCTCTTTTCGAGCTTATGCACTGTCCAGTAATATTAGGGTTCACTGATTTCTATTTTGTGACATCTCTTCTTTTAATTGCTTTTATTTTCTAATTCACAGCGTTTCTATATCTCAGAAACATCAAACACGATACTGACCTAGTCACGAGACTTGACACAAAAACAAAGGAAGCTTGTGCACAACAACATTAAATATTTGTACCCTTGCAGAAAACACCTTAGGGTGGTTTTGTCACCCAAATTTCACACATTTACAATAAGATATTAAAACAAATCATTCATTGTACAGTAGAACTTGCATCTGTATTATTCATCAGTCACCGATAAGTCACTAACGAAAAGAGGAATCTCATCTACATATCACATCAGCTGTGTGTCTGATGCTCAGTGACCAAGATAACAACATGTAGGCTACATCTTTCTGTGGCAGACAGACTGAGACTAGGTCGAAATTTTAATGATGAGTCCTTGACGCACACAAAAGTTCATAATGGGGTCCCACAGGGTTTGGTGCTTGGACCAAATCTCTTTGTCTTGTCTTCTCTAGGCAATTGCTATGCAGATGACACCCAGTTATATTTATCTATGAAACCAAATGAAATTAATTAATTAGTATGTTTGAAAGACATAGAGGCCTGGAAGTTATTTTAATTGGTCCCCAAGGCCTGAGAGACAAGCTATTCAATCAAATTGCCACCTTGGGTGATATTGCACTGCTGTGAGGAATCTTGGTGTTATTTTTGATCAAGATATCTCATTTAACAATTACATAAAAGAAATCTCCAGAACTGCCTTCTTCCACCTCAGGAATATTTCTAAGATTAGGAGCATCCTGTCTCAG
>JAUMHJ010000010.1:1246588-1258368 GCA_032361105.1 Microctenopoma lineatum | reverse complement strand
GGGTGTCTGGCTCAGAGACACACCTGGTAGGGGATGGATTAGGAGTCAGACGGGGTTCGAACCCACAACCTTCTACACTCCAGTCTGACGCTTAACCCATTGAGCTACCAGGCCGCTGAATAGCACATTTTCATTAAAATATACAAATGTTACAGCATTAGGATCATGTCTCTGAAACAAACCACTTACAATTCCTCCCTCCAGAAAAAGGTGGCGGCAGCATTTGGCCTGATGTGTCCGCTCAGTTCTACCTGCTGCTCTGCATATTTGTCATTGTGATATTGGTCTCTCTGCTGCTGTTTTTGGGAATATTTCAGTGCATAAGACACCAAAGAACCACCAAAGGTAAAGAATAAAGATTTATTATAAGGTAACTTACATAACTGAAATTCAATTTTGAGTGTGACAGTGTGTGTGTGTGTGTGTGTGTGTGTATTTGACAGATACTACCACCACTTATTCCCTTCCACAGTCCTCCTCTATTTCACAAACAGGTTAGGAACATTAACCTCCTTTTTTATTGGGCAACTCTGGAAAATCTGTCAATAATACATTTTTTTAATTATTTGAATATATATATTCACTATTATAGCCAATATTTTCTGCCAACATACAGTATCAACAGACTGCTGATACAATAAGGATGTATACTTTTTGAAATTTCAGTGTCTGTGCAGGATGGTGGAGCTGGATTAGAGGTTTCAACATATGATCTCATCACAAATCCCAGGAATGAACAAGGTAATTTATACTCGTGGAGCCACTGCAGATAATTCACACTGTGAAGTTGAACATCCTGTTCCTAAAACTATTCCTGAGTATTAAACTTAGAGTGGTGAGAATATATTATGTGTGCAGTATGTGTTTTGACTGATAAAGAGCTGGCAGTGAAACAGGTTCCTGAGAAATGCTTATGTCAGAATTACCATGAACAACATGACCAACTAAGGCTTTATTCTACAAATTTCATTTATTAGATTTGTTTCTTTGCAATGGGATTGTTACCACTGTATTTGATGCTATGTGGCTAATTAAAAGCTAAGGCCAACAATAGGCTTAGCCTTGTGCTCCGTGTCCGAAAGTAATATTAATTACATTACATATTTAAATTTACACTCAGTTTAGAAAAAAAAATATATATGACAACATTTTTTTCCAAGTTCCAGTCTTTAGGGAGATCCGGGTAGCTCCACAACAAGAGGAAACATATGCTCTGATCTCAAAACCAGCAAAAGAGGAAGGTAATTTATTTCATATTGACAAAGAAATGTAAGGTGAAGGACCTGACTTTAATAAGTGGGAAATATCATATTTCCTTTCATTAGCTCAGAACTATACCCACTTTTTTTGCATTTTTAAAAAAATTATGTAAAGCAACATATTGACTATGAGAGCTTAGAGTCTGACATATAAACAGTTTGATCTTTCTGTATTTGGACTTATTCATAACATTGAGTGGAGAGTGATGAAACACCAACTGTTCATTTTCTAATATTTTGTTTATTTGAAAATATGTACACTTGAAGTAGATACGTTGAATTTCTTCCATGTTGCTTTTTCATTAATGTTCTGTCTCAGTGTTTGGGGAGATCCGTGTGGCTGAACCTCAAGAACCAACATATGCTCCCATCATAAAACCCCAAAACAGGGAAGGTAATTCACTTCACATTATTATCTTAATGTGGTTAAATGTTATTAGCAACGTTAGCAATTAAGGTCATATTCCTCATTTGTTTCTCTCCACTGACTTCCCGTAAGACCTATAATAGGATTTAAAACAAAGAAACACACAATGTATCTGTGTCTTCAATATATATAGGCATCACTTGTATGACTTTGTTTTCTGTATGACTTTTTTAGTCTCTCATATCATTGTGGAAGAACTTTGCTTCATTCTTCTGTATAATGTTGCTCCAGAACCTGTGTTGTTATGCCACAGCATTTCAGTTGGGTTGAGGTTTGGACATTGTGAGGTAGCTTTTCTTAGTCTTGTTGCATGACCCAATTTCGAGTAAGCTATCACATTTGAAAGCCAATAAAAAAAAGATTCTTCTTCAGGCTACAGCTTAAGGAATATTTTATTACATTGGTGTCACAACCAGAAAAATGGTTGTTTTTTTTATATATATAAATAACAAGAAGCTACAGACCCTATAGAAAATATCAGCTTCTTTTTTTGCGTCTTAGACAAAAACCCAAAGATGTAAATGAGTTCCACTAGTGTCTGGCTGTTTGTGTATAACTACTCTCGTCATAGAGGTAGGCTGTTCAGTCAAGCAGCCACACAAAAAATACTACACCCATCTATTAGATTTTATTTTTATCAGTACACCAAGTATTCAAATTCAGTGGTCTAGTACCACAACGAGGTCATATACCTGTACATTTTCCCACCAATACAGTTTGTGCTAGAGCCACTTACATTACAGTGAATAACACAGAAAGAAAGTATAACTGAAGTAAATCAGCGCCGTACGCAATAACAGTACTTTCCCACTTCAGTTTGACACTGAGTAGATGGATAAATACATTTTTATGAGGGTTTAACTAAAATATCTAATAAAATTCTCATAGGATAATTAGGTTCAATGAGGTCTTTAAGATATGTGGGAACCTGATCATTAAGAGCTTTGTGTCAATAGAGAGAAGCTTATGTGGGAGAACAAGTTGGGTATTCGATGTATTTGTAAGAAGACGATGAATGCTGGGAAAGCTGTTGGTGGACTTCAGGAAGTCTGGGGGTCCTGTCACCCCTCTCTTTTTAAAGGGGGAGGAGGTGGAGATAGTCTCGGAGAACAAATATTTAGTTACGTCTGCTGTGTATAAAAAGGCCCAGAGCCGGCTGTATTTTGGAGGAGACTCAGGTCATTTAATGTCTGCAGCACCATGCTGCTGATGTTCTATGACTCTGTGGTGTCCAGTGTGATTTTCTTTGCTGTGGTTTGCTGAAGCAGTAGCCTAAGGGTGGCTGACACTAACAGACTGGACACATTAATCAGTAGGGCTGCCAGTATAGAAAGTCACCATTTCACACTTTTCAACTACGAGAAATGTTAGTTCATAGAATCAAAACCTGAGATTTTAAAATGGACATCATTTATTATTTCTCTTGTATAGGTTCACATGCATATTGGTGTTCAGCAAACCAGGCCTCCACTGCAAGATGATCGCTTCTGTTATACACCTGATAGGAAGTCTTTCTTTTATACCAGCATTTATGTCATGTTAGAAAAATAAATGATTAAAAAAGGGGTAATTTTCATATTTCAGAACAGTTTTGCGTCTTAACTGAAGCTTTAATTTTTATTTATCCACTGAAAAGGTTTGTTGTTTATTTTGTATTCTTGTATTTAACAATTTGGAGAGGAGTTTGTATATGCAATAAAATATTTATGTTCTTATAAATGTAAAGGCGAAAGGAACACAAAGTCTAATGTTATCACCCAGCAAAGAGGTGGAGTCTGTATAAAAGGGCTGAAACCTCACCTGGGCTTTTCTTTTTGAACACACCTGAGAGGAATTATTTGTTCCGTGTGACTCTTCATGTGAGGAACTACATCGCTGTTGCTTGTTGTATTTATTAATAAAATAAGATTTCACTCACCTGTGTGTTTATATCTTATGAGGAATTCTTTTTCTCAACATGTTCTAACAAATACTGGTAAATCACTGTTCTCCAGGTATAGAACCAATCTTTAATGTTTCTTTGTGTCCTATAGTCCAATTTAATCTGTATTATACATAGTTCTTTTGCATCAATTTAATTCTGGGTCTCACCTAACCTGCTTGTTTTCTAACTCTGTGTGCTCTACTCAGTGGGTCTGTTTACATGATCATAGAAATCTGAAAACTGGGAGAAATCGGGTGAAGCCAAGAAGAAAGAAACGCGATAACAAAGAAAAACATTGTTCGCATTGTTACGGCAGTACAAGGGTACAAAGTTCACAAGGTTTAATAAATATATAAAAAGAAGCAGAAGAACGAGGGGAAAATAAGAAAAAGGCTGTCTGCTCTGTGGCCGACAGACCAGGACGAAAACAACTTTCCCATAACACAAGTTATTTCATTCATTTTCTTTTAGAACAGCTATGATCACTTAATAATCAGATAACTCCAAAAATCCAATGACTGGATTTTCAGTGTGATTGTAAAGGGACATACTCACTACACACATCGGAGGTGTTCAGTCAGTTGTAGTCTTCTTTCACTCCTTAAGCATTGGCCTAACTGAGCACGTCTAACCCACCAATCAGCGGTGGACAGAGCAGGCACAGTCATAAGAGAAGCATGGCCGTTTTTACACAAACAGATAAAAACTGGCTCGACCAGCTCAGACTCACAATTGTGGGCCCTGAGGCACATATCTCGACAACCTCTGGTCTAACGAGTTCTCTTGGTTTATGTGAATTTCCTGTTCATTTCTTATCTCTTACTGAGGTGCTTACATCAACCTTGCTGTTCTCCAACTGCCAGAGCAGTTTGTGCGTTTGTCTTTGTTTTTTTTTTTCATCTCACATGATCTGATTAAAAATGCCTGAACACCAATTTGCATAACAGACAAGAACGTATCAACTATCTCACAGCATCAGCGTTTATTTTGAGGTAGTGGCTATAAAGTCTGTTACAGTGAAACAGTCTAACCACATGTTCATGCTGCTCTGCCTGTTCACACGTTTTCACATTGCCCCATTTTGAGATGTTATTCTGACCTGTAATTAACTCAGTCTGCGTATCAACTGTTGTTAAAACAATCTTTTTCATGTGAGTGAAAATAGCAGATTAATTAAGTTGTTTAACTGAATATAGTGTAAAATAATTACTTATTCTATATACTTATTGGGTACATGTGTACAAAAGTTATAATTTCTCTTTATTTAAACTGCCAGAAAGGTTAGATTCTACATTCTTTCTTTATTAAGTGGGTGGTGGAGTTTATTTACATCAAATATTTAACAGCACATACAGAAAAAGTGTTGAATGTGTATATTTACAACAGTCAATGCTATATGCTACATATGGCACCACAAGAAGAAGGATAATATTTCAATATCGCACAAGAATATCATCTGCTGGACTTTTTATTTGACCCGGAGAATTAAGATGAAGAAATGACTAAGAAATCTGACAAATGCTCTGCAAAATAGCAACACAAAAAGTAATTGCTAGATTATGACAAACAATTTAATTTCTAATTGAAACATGTGTCTGTGTCTCTCTGGAAATTCACATAAGGCTTAAGGTTTGGATTTCATCTGATAATTTAAACATTCAACTCCGAACCCAGCAGGTTGAGGTTGATTCTGACAAAGAACAGCCAGAAGGAAGCAAGCCGTGAGTTACAGTATACACATAGCAGCGAGGGGAAAAGAGGCCCCTCACTATGTATGAGTCTTGACCCAGTTTTAGTTTTAGGAGCTGTATGTCGCTGGACGTGCCTAAGTTTATGTGTTGTACTGGTGCATGGTGTAAGTCTGCATGGCACCAAAAGACACTTCAGGGGTATAAAGATGGGTAACATCAGCAAACAAAGTGAGTTTTAGATACAGTTTCATGAAAAGAAAACTTGTAGGCAGAGCAACTAAGGCTTGAAGTGAGCTTTGCTGAGGTGTTTGTCATTGACACTACCACTCGCCACCTGCTAGAGCACATTAGACCCACTAGGCCCAACATGTACAACCTGACATAACTCAGGCACAAGGTCCTCAAACCGACCATGGAGCGACAACCCTGCCATGAGCCAGGCAAAGGAAGATTTCTGATATCATCAAAACCAGCTCAATTGACTGGAGTCAACATCTTAGCTGAGAAAAATATGCAGTACTAAAAAATGATGGAGAGAAAACATCTGTCATTCCTTCCCTGCAAAAAAAGGGTGAGAAGCAGTGAAGACTTGAATCACTGCCCACATCCAACGCACAAATGAGTTAATATGATATGGTGAAAACAGTGGTGAAATATAAGATTGAACTTGCTGGTTTGACATGTGTACATGACCTGCGGGCAGTAAACGCTGTAATGCATTCCAGAGTCAGTGTGGTTGACAATTTACACAGTTCTTTCTTATGTGCCTCTAAATTCTATTATTGCTTTGGCAGATGCTCACGAACAGGCAATTGTTAAGTAATTCATATTAATGTTAAGTTTCATTTTCATTTGAAAGCCTAGCAAGGCAGAGTTAACATTCTTCTTCCTGTCGTTGCCTTGATTCTGCATGACCAAAAAACTTCATCCTTCAGCTCAACGCATGTAAATGTATTATGGTTTTATTAGATTTTAAGCCTCTTACAACCAAGAACATCCTTGTTCTACTCTCAATCTACCCAGTCCCCTTCCCAACCTAGAGGGGGAGGAACCACATAACTGCTTACTTGTTTGAACTTGTTTGAACGTCGCTTGAACAGGTTGTTCTTTGAGATGTTGTTGTGAAATGTTATCTAGTCTCTTGGCAAAAACGATGGATGCAGTTGGGGTCTCACTGGGTTGTTGTTAACTGTCTCCGCGCTGCACTCACAACAAAGCAGTGAGTCCATTAAGGCAGTAATCAAGTTGGACTGGCAATAAATGTTTCAGTGTCTGGGTTTTGAGGTTAAATAGAGTAATGCCTCTTACAGGACACAATGTCGTGAAATGAATTTAACCAAAGTCATGAATGATGACTGATTTTTTTGTGCACTAGCTGTTCTAAACGGACCTAACAGAGTCACACCAAGTGCCAGCCACTGTAAGCAGCGCCTGAAGCACACACAGATTTATCACATGCAAACATCATAACATACAATGAGAACGTTGGTGCTAGGCGCTCACTCACAGCATTGAGCGAGAGCGTAGCACCACCTTGAGCTGCACCGCTGAATTACACAGTACACAAACACATCAGCGTTGAAATGACCAGTAAGTTATGTCAATGTATTTAATGTGTTCCTCATACTGATGCTGTATATCCACTAAATGTCACAGACAGTTGATCCTCTTTCAGCTGCAACCTTAGGCAATCATGTTAAAGTAGTGGTCGGTAATCTGTCTACATTTGTGAATGGACTTAATGTCTCTGTAGTAGATTACAGGAGGATATTAACCCTTTAGATTGAAATGCTCAGGTGAGCAGAAAGGTAATGACTTCTGCATTCCTACATAGTTTCTGTTAAGAGGTTTCTACAGGTTGTTTCCTTCTTCCGTGTACTGCTTTCTTGGGTAAGAGTTTAAGATGAGTGACACCTGATGTTCAGTTCTAAGAAAAAATTCTGATTGTGTTTGTATTGTAACTTTATTCACTGTTGTGTTTAGAAAGGCACCTATAAATAAGCTAAGCCTAATTTTTGAATGAAATGTAGTCAAGGAACTAAAACAAGTACAGTTGTCATTGAACATTGAATCTTCACAGATAAGATACATACAATGTCAAAATATTTACACTAGTGTTTTCTGGAAATCTTGCTTGAAAAACTAAAAAATAATATTTCAAACAATGATGGAACATCATCATCACAATAATTCAACCAGAGACACCTAATCAGAGCCACATAATGAATTGCACCAATTTTCTCACATTCCTTCTTCTTAAGATGATCAAAATACCTTCAAAGATCAGGTTGAATGTGAATGAATATGTGTCTGTTGCTGAAATAAATGCTGCACAATAACACAGTAACTCACGCGTGATTGGAACTAGAAATCCATGGAAGTAGAAGATATGAAAAATATTAATAGTTATTTGTCAGGGTGGAAAATAAATAGAAGTGTGTAGACTGTGATTTACTGCAGGGGGCAGAGTGGGAGTATAAAGGTTTCACTGTTTGGGGATCCCTTGATATACGGTACTTTACTTGGCAGACACTTTTATCTAAAGCGACCTAATGCTGGGTGTCTGCCTCAAGGACACACCTGGCAGAGACAGACTAGGAGTTAGATGGGGTTTTGAACCTGTGACCTTCAGCTTCCCAGTCTGACACGTAACCCCTTGAGCTACCAGGCCGATATATAAGCTCAGCTCCTCTGTCTCTCCATATTCCACCATCTATGTGAAGGAAGGAAGGGGGCAGACTGCCTGAAGACAGCATGGTGGTTTTCTCTCTACTCTGTCCACTAACCCCAACCGGTCGAGGCAGATGGCCGTCCACCCTGAGCCTGGTTCTGCTGGAGGTTTCTTCCTCCTAAAGGGAGTTTTTCCTCTCCAGTGTCGCCTCAATGCTTGCTTGAGTGGGACTGTTGGGTTTTCTGTTTATATTTATGTAACGTGTAAGGTCTTAAACCTCACACTGTAAAGTGCCTTGAGATGACTTATGTTTTGAATTGGCGCTATATAAATATAGTTGAATTGAAAAAAAATTGGTTCTGTGTTCAGTTATGGGTCTCTGTGTTTTTTTGTAATATAAATGCATAAAAAAGGCTGATGTAATCCTACTCCCAGCTTGAATGCATCTGTCATTCCTACCCAGTGGCGGATCTAGGTTTTTTTAGTAAGGGGCCATCAAGGGGCCACAGTAAGCTTTATTGATGCTTGACATTTCTTTTTGACTCATTAGCACAACTACTGTTTGGGCTCGGGACAGCAGCCATCGAGTCACTCTTTGACCAAGAACAGATGAGTGACAGAACCGGGGCACTTCAAGGGGCCAATAAGATTTCAGCTAGGGCCCCGTCCCTATAACCGCCACTGCTTCTACTGAAAACCTTACCACTGTCTCGCTGTCTTCATACATATCCTGCACCATCCTCACATAATTCTCTGCCACTCCTAACTTCCTAACACAGGGTCCCAGTTCCTCTGTTGTTACCTGATCAGGTGCTTTTTCTAGGTCTACAAAGACACAGTGCAACTCCTTCTAGCATCTATCAACACTCTCAGAGCAATCATTGCATCTGTGGTTCTCTTTCTCGGCATGGTATTGGTACACATCTCTATTCTTAAGGCATCCTCTCACTCAACACAAACAAGATTGTGATACACAGTCTGGTCAAAAGGGCCATTGCTAATGTTGGCATACCAGCACACTAAAGTAAGATGGTGTACCTGGTCAGAACGTGCTGCAGATTATAGAATCAAGGAGCTGCTGTTGTTTGAGCAAAAATGTAAATGAGTTGTGGCTGTAGACGTAGAATATTTTTAAACTTTATGTATGTGAAAAGTCTACCTTTGTCCGTTACTCTACCCACTGACGTTAAACCACTAGAATCAGCAGACATAACCAGTAGTAATGAGAAAACAGGAAGAGATACACATTTTCACCTACATTATTCTTCAGTCAGCATCAAGACAACATGGGAGTCACAGCTCAGTGCATCAAACTATGTGAGTACAGAGCCTGTCTCACTTACTTTATACTACAAATGTTCAGATGCACTATTGTGTTCTTGGAATAGATGTTAAATTGACCTTCAAAAGTCGATGTTTCAGCTGTAGAAATCATCGAAGCTCTTTCTTTCTTCAATTTTATGTCTTTAGTGATGCTTGTGATGATCCTGCTGTGTAAACGTAAACAGAAAGTCAGTAAGTACCAGTTATTAGAAACATTCACCATTTTGAATTAAATGTTTATACTGTTCATCCAATCTAACATCAAGCAGTTTTGTAAGTTTGGTTTTTTTTTGCATTTGTTGCAGATGCAGCTTATCTTCATCTTGATCCAAACAGAGCACAGTTTTTTGAATACGAGTCAGTTACTTTTTATTGTGAGGGGGTCTTTGATTATGAAATTGTACATGAGTCCAAAGGTAAAATACCCACGTGTAATATAACTGGTAAGGGTGAATCAACGGGGTCGTCCTGCACCATTAAAAATGTTTATGCAGCCGACAGTGGAAGATACTGGTGTCATACTGGAGCAGTGAAAAGAAGCAACAGTGTCAACATCAATGTCACTGGTAAGTTTTTATTATCACAACATTATGTCAGTGACGCTACATGAGTGTATGATTAAATTAACTGTTCGTTGCTCAGCTGGTTCTGTGATCGTGGAAATTCCTGCTCTTCCTGTGATGGAGGGAGAAAACGTCACTCTGACTTGTAGAAAAAAGAGGCCTTCCTCACAGACCTCAGCTCATTTCTATAAAAATGGAGTCTTCATAAGTTCCAGCTTTACAGGAAAGATCTCCATCTACAGAGTTTTCAAATCTGATGAAGGACTCTACAAGTGCAGCATCTCTGAAGCTGGAGAATCAGCAGAGAGCTGGTTGTCTGTCAGAGGTAAGGAAATTGATGTTGGACAGCTCTCAGAAAGTACATATCAGCTGTTTCGATGTCTAATCCAGGGACATCACGAGGACTGGACTGAGAATCTAACTTAACTAGGCTGAAGACGGCTGCTTGCTGCATGCATGCTGCACAGATGATATATTTATTGATATTTTGGAGGCAGCGGTTTGATTCTCAGTCCCACCGAAGCTTCAGGTCAAGCTGTTCTTGGACAAGACACAGAAACGTTGTAGCTTTAGTCCAGCAGCTTAACAACAATTTACCCAAAGAGATCAATAAAGTATTGGTTATTATTATTATTATATTCACAAGTTATTATATTTAGTTCACATTAGAAAGCTAGACACAAAGCAAAAAAACACATTTAGGTGTCAATGACTGATTATTGTCTTTCATCTTTGCAGAACTTCACACAGAGACTCAGAGTCCTCCCTCAAACCACTGCTGTCATATCTCCATCATGCTGAACGTGTTCATCATAGTGATGGTGGCTGCACTGCTGGTGGCGGTGGGGCTGCTTTACTTTAGGAAATGAAAAATTAAGTCATCCTCTTAGATGTAAATGTAACAGTTGAAATAAAGAGAATAATAAAGAGAAAGGTTATGTAAGATTTTACATGTGTGCCATATGAAACCATTTTAGATTTCTCACTTTCACCATAACATCTCTGAGAACAGACTCTGTGGGCAGTGTGGGAACACGTGACCTTTGCTGTGTTATATTTGTGTGTGTCATTTACTTTAAATTCATTTATACAAGGAAGGAAGACTTTTAGAACATATTTTATACTAAATGTCACTTAAAAAACTCTTTTTAGCAACATTGTTACATGTCCATAAACAGGAAGTCTGTTGTTACTAAAAGTGGTTCAAATAGTTACATATTTATTCTTTCACAATCTGAATGTTTAATGTATCAGTTAAACAGTAATCAGTTGAACAAGCGTTTTTGGTTGCTGCCAAATTACAACAAAAAATAAAAAACGTTTCAGGTGTAGCGTTGCCACCCTGTGGACAAAATGTCAAACTCTTTTACTCCCAAGATGCCTGTGAAAATGCTTGTGTTTATTTTAGGCATCAATTAGTTACCTTGATCTGTTTAAATAAATGCTAAAGCAACATATAAACGCACAGCTGTTAGAAATCTGTGTTAGTAAAAAATGTGTAAAAGATGAAAACTGAAAATTCATGTGTGTTGTGGCTGATTCACTGCAGAGGGCAGAGTTGAACTAGAAAGATCTAACAATAACGCTAATGATGGTAGTTTTTATGACTTAGTTTAGTTTGCTATAGGTTGTGTCTACAGCAGGGGTCTCAAACTCCATTAACATGAGGGCCGCTAGAGACAGAGTATGGGTGAGTCTGTGCCGCATATGGGATTCCACAAAAAAAAACATGAAAAAAAAATCCTCAAACGTCATTATTAACAGTTTTAATGATTTTTTTCTTAACTTTACTTTACTTTACTTGGCAGACGCTTTTATCCAAAGCAATTTACACGGAGAAGACACCAGCAATTACCATTCAGTTCTCGCAAAAACTGAGATACTACAACAACGTACCCTGATAAGGCCATCAACTCGTCAAG
>JAUMHJ010000010.1:1236211-1246488 GCA_032361105.1 Microctenopoma lineatum | reverse complement strand
GGATGTTAAACCGTAAACACATCATCTTCTGTAGCATTTTATTTAATCCACAGGATGTGAGGATTCGGTACAACCGGTGCTGAAGGCACAAAGGTTTCCTGATGATAAAGATAAAATCCTCTGATAGGGGTTATAGGTGTGTGTTTTCTGGTCGTTGGAGTCTAATCTTCTGCTCTCCTGCACTATGCTGTAAAGGCTTGGGCCACTTGTGAAAACTTTTCATTCTTATTTCTCCCAATTCAGAACCCCTCTATGTCTCAGAGACCTCAAACCTAATGTTGCCTAAGTCATCAAGCGAAACACAAGAAGAGGTAAATCCTATAATATATAATGACCCCTGGGCCCAAACCTTTTAAAACCAAGTCAGCGCTACTTGACACAACTTCACAGCACATTGCGGTTGTATCTATTTCACTCTTCAGCCACAGAGGAAGAGGAGGGTCTCAACTATATTTAATACCAGCTGCATGTCTGATGCTCAGTGAGCAGGACGGCAGCATGAAGGTCACAGCTCTCTGCATCAGACTGGGTGAGTACTGAGACTCTAAAAACTAAATCTATAACTAACAAAAACATGTACATACACTAACTAATGTTAGTTATTCATACATACACAAATAACACACTAATGCTATTCATTAGTTAGATAGATCTGCAGTAAGGGTTCACCCTGGTAGTTTACAGGTTAATGGACAGACACTATAAGTCAGACATTACAGACATTTACAGCTGGAACACAGCTCTCTTTCATTGTTTCTCCAGTGTTGATTGCATCATTGCTGCTGGGTCCACAGCTTCACCTCAGTTTTTCTCTAGTAGATGGTGAGTAACGTTGTGATTATTCTACAGATTTTAATGTAAGCCAGCTTCATTCATGCATAAACGTCCAACACCTCGAGTTTAATGAAATGATTAGGCATATTTTTATTGATATTTATTATATCATTATTTTGGCTTAAAACTGCAAATTTGGGATCAACAAATAGGTTTATTAATAACCTGAGAAACACCTGTGTGTGTTGCACATGTACACTAGGTGGAAACACACTAATTTCACTTTGGCTCTTAAATATGAACATTAGTGTCCCTGCAGCACAGTGCAAATGGTAAAAATCATGTGCTTGTTATAGTAAACCAATGCATATACTGATATGTTACATTATAAAGACAATAATAAAAAAATGAAACGATTTCTAAACCTGCTCATGCTTTATTTTGTTGGTCTGAACATTTTGATCACGTTTGTGTGAATATTACAAAGATTAATCGCTCATCCTTTGTTTTTTTAGATGCAGGTTTTCCTCAGGTTGTTCCAAACAGACAGCAGCACTTTGAATATGATCCCTTAGTTGTGAGCTGTGAAGGACTGAAAGGACTGACTGGATGGAGAGTGATGAGAAAACTCAGGGGCGTTCCCACAATATGTTCGAATACCTGGGAGAAATCAACAGGACCTTGTGAAATTCAAACTGCATATTCAGAATTTGACAGTGGAGAGTACTGGTGTGCAAAGGGACTGAATAAAAGTAACTCTGTTAACATCACTGTGACTGGTGTGTAAATAGTAAAACAAAGTATTAAGTTAATTCGTTCATTTGTTTCACACATTTTTACTTTATAAAGAGTTAAAATTGGAGAATATTTTTGCTCAGTTTTTCATAATTTAGCATGATTTTAATCCTAAAAAATATGTTGTTCAGTGGGTTCTGTGATCCTGGAGAGTCCAGTTCTCCCAGTAATGGAGGGTGATGATGTGAGTCTGCGCTGTAGAGAGAAGCAGACGACCTCCAACCGCAATACTGAATTCTATAAAGACGGCATTTTCATTGGGAACACCTCCACAGGAGGAATCATGCTCCGCAATGTTTCCAAGTCTGATGAAGGACGCTACAAGTGCAGCGTCTCAGGAGCCGGAGAATCACCAAAGAGCTGGCTGACAACAGCCGCGTGTAAGACACAAAACTGTTTCAAAGGTAAGTCAAAGATGACCTTTTACATGATTATTCATGATTTTATGTATTCGAATTAATGAATGAATAACTCTTGAGGACTGTTCCCTGAGTCTCTGCTGTGCTCTCAACATTTTAGTCTGATGAATGATGGTGTTTGGATCAATGTCTGCAGCTTCTAACATTTGTGCTTCATTTTAGATGAGATATTGAGATATTGTCTCTGATATATATCATAATTTTCTTCCTAGAATCTCATGAAAAACCTGGTTCAACTCCTAATGAAAACTTTCTGCTCTATCTGCTGTTCAGCATATGTGGCGGTGTGTTGTTAGTCACTCTGCTGTTGTTAATGGGACTATACCGATGTAAAAGGAACCAAACAACCACCAGAGGTACGAAGAATCGATATAACGTTGCTTACACTACAGACAGAGGTATGCAAAAACAACAGAAAATAGTTTTTTGTTTGCTGATTGGTTTGTGCGTGTGTGTTTCTGTTTAAGGTTTCATTACTCATCCAAATAGCTTCATCAATCTGGGAAAAGTTGGTTAGAGACCTCGTAAAAATTAGGCCCAATTCACACCTCAACCGCATTTAAAAAAACACTTTGTGGGGGAAGGAGGGGAGGTCAGAGGTGTGACCTTTCCTCCTGCCGACACCCTTACCTTCCATAATTTCACTCAACAATCCTGATGAGAGCAGTGGTGAAGAGAAACCAACAAGGCCTTTAACCAACTTTCCTGAAGAACCTAGTGAATTGTTTCTGTATCTAACAAGAAAGAGATCCAGTTGCTAGGACTCACCTGGGTCACTGAGAACCTCCACTAACCTGTATGTGTGTGACACAACAAATTAATGTTAGGAAGAATAACAACTCCATAATTTCATGCCTAAGTTACCTACTGCATTAGCAAACCTTGTTGTCTATCTAGTTTAAGACGGTCTTGGAGTCTTCTTTAAGATACTGTCAGCCAGTTTGACACTGTTGTGCCCCCCCAAAAAACCCAGGGGGTGCAGGGGTGTTTTTTTGGGCACAACAGCTGTTTTTACTGGTGTTTTGCGTAAAAAAGGTGCACCCCTTGCCACTTATGCTACTAACCAGCATCAGTCCAATGACTTTGCTTACGAGATTATTAAGTTTATGGGGGTTGCGCACAGCAGCTGTGACGACTTGGCTGGTCGCCACAGGTACGGTCCCATTGCTTTCTCTGCGCCGTTTTGACCGCTACTGGGATGTGGATCTCTGGACATGTGCATTTCTGTGGGCCAGTCACTCAACCGCCTACCGTCACGGTGGCCCTGTTGCGTGTCTCCTGGACTGCCCTGTGTCTTTTCTCCTCTGGTGGGTGAGGAACTAGATGGGCTGCGTTCTGTCCTATTATCTGACAGCTTTGCTTTAGGCACCACTGCTCCACTCAGTCAGTGTGCTGGCCCGTGCCCTCCGCCTGTGTGGGGCTTAACCGTCCATAACCATATCCAATCTTGTGAGGCAACAGTACTGCCCCTCCCTGTAGTGGTCTTTCTCTTTTCGTTTCTGCAAAGGTGTTGAGTTTCCTGGTGACTGTTACACTTTCCAGTAATTGGCCTCCGGGGTAATCCCATTTCTTCCTTCCCTGACAGAGGATGAGGCCTGCTTTGTTCTATTTGTTATGGATGGTGACACGCTCTGTGGTGCTGGCCCCTATGCTTCACTCCTGCTTGTGGTGTTGGATGGGGTCATGTGCTCATTCCCTGGTGGACACTGCCTTGCTTGATGCCAGTCACTCCCCTGGAGCGCCTCGGGTCCTGGCTCACACTGCCTTGTACCTCAACATATAGATGTAGGGGTTGGTTTGTTTGACTCATGCTATCTCTTCATGTGGAGACACTGAGCTTGTGTTGGCGTTGCTCATTTCGGCAGGCCGGACCCGGGTGGATCGAGCAGTTTCGGGTTAGGTCTGCCTCTTCAATGCTTTGTTCATCATGCTATATCAATGAGCTCACTCAATTCCAGTGTGTCTTAAAGAAGACTCCAAGCGCCCTGACACAAGAGGTTTATATCCCTGTATATACGGAACATGGAACAGGGTGTATGTATATGTAATATTAACTAGCTTATAATTGCACCTTACTACTCAGGACATAACGTTAACTAGTGTGCTTGGAAGGTTATGAGAGAAAATCATTTTATTCCTCTGAATTTTCAAATTTCCAATTAACCCTTTCAAACCATTGCCGACAGGTCACTTCAGCGTTTATAAATCACCGTAACTCTTTAACCGTTTGAACGATCCGTCTGTTTCTGACAGCGGAGATTCGTCTCTTTTCAGTGATATTTGGGTCATTATCTAACACAAAGCATGTGTTTACAGCAGCGCTATGAAAATAAAAATAAGTTGCTCACATTCACAAACGTATTGCAGTCGTGTGTGCTATAATTCAGACTTCATATTGTGTAAAAATGTACATTTACCTTTTTCAGAACAGATTATTTTTCTCTATAAGTTGTGAACGTTTTCGCCTGCAGTTTTCCTTTGTTTTGTTTTTGCTGACAATGTGATGTAGCTATGGCCTTAATGTTTTATATTTCTTGGTGAAATTCATTACGATCTATAGTCAATATTGTCAACATACAGTATGTACATGCTGCCGATATTTACAGTAAGGTGTTGTATATTTATTTGTTTCAGTGTTCGCAGATTCAACATATGCCAACGTCCCAAATCCAAGGCAGGGGGAAGGTAATCAACTTAGGAATTTACCAAGGTAATTACACTGAGCACAACAGAACGGAATACGTAATATTTTGAATGAGATATCCCCAGTTCTCCACATTTCAACAGTCAAAGAATCTTATCTTCTTCTGGTGGTGGTGGTATTAATATGACAAACAAGAACATCTGTAAAGTTAAATAGTGTTATACGTACTCTAGTCTGCCATGCTTGGCGGCGGCAACATTTCAGGGAATGTGGACAGGTATACAGACATAAGCTTTGAAATAATGACATGTCTCCATGGTTGTTCTGTAGCTATGGTTGTTCTGTAGTTCTTAGAAGGTCTGCAAACGTTAGCATTTGTTAGCCATTGGCTAGTTGGCAGCTGCCTAACAACATCTGTGGTGGGTTAGGGTCAGTCACATTGCAGTCACACCAACTTGTATCTGTTCAACAAACCTTTTGTTAGTCTTGTTGGTCATTGCTTTTGCTTGCTTTGGTTATTTTGAGTCGATCTTTGTAGCTGAACAGAGAGAGGCAGCATATGCTCTCTTAACAAAACTCAGAAAAAGGAGGACGTTGCATTGTATAAATGAAAACTTTCACATATCAAACACACTCTTGTGCTTGCTTGGGTTCTTCTATTATAATTCTGTAAGCGTTGACCATACTGTGTATAGTGCATTAAGATGACCTGTGTTGTTATGTAGCACTATAAAAATAAAATGTAAACAAAATAGCTGGTAAATTAAAAACACAGAAAAAGTATTAATACTGCATTGCTTTGCTGTCATAACCATTATAAACAGTGTTTTACTAATCGGCCTTCATGTAACACTTCAAATGTTGTGAGACTGTGTTTCAGAGGTAACAGGCAACTGGTTTCTTTTTTAGCATGTCAGACAAAAACCACACGAGAAGTATATCAAAATATGTAGTTGAGCCACAGAGTTAAGCATGTCACCACCCTCATGTCCCTCTTATGAGTCACGTCATAGAGGTTGGCTGTTTTCTAGTCAAAAAGCCATGAGAATAGTACACAACCATGTGTTACGTTGCTTTTGTCATGTGTGTCACCTTGAGAAAGCCCAGACCAGTAAATGTGGACTATTTTCTACAAGAGCTACTTACAATACAATGAACAACACATGTTTATTTTTATTTGGAAAATTACAAAAAAGTACAGAAACATGAAATACCACTGTTTTGGGAATTAATACCATTTCCCCATTGCAAGCTGGGTTAGCAGGTGGAATTGTGCATTTAAATGAGAGGAGCAAGAAACTACCTAACACACACACACACACACACACACACACACACGAAAGAGTGTTTTATTTGTTATTTGTTTGTTGTTAGAAAGGTGATTGCTTTTAGATCAATATAATCAATGAATCACTTTGCAGTTATAACATTTTAATGATTATAAATTTGATTCATTTCTAACTTTATCTTTTCTCCAAATAGGTCCAGAGACAACAACATCAATGCCCTTTACAACAACCATACAGCTTTTAACAGAAAATGATCTTTACCATTAAATAATTGCTTTTTCTATGCATTGTTATTAATATGTTATTGATATCAAATTATGGAAATTGTATATATTATCATGTTTACAAAGGGGTTTTATGTATCTTACTTCAAATCTTCAAGTCAAAATCAACACCAACTAATTTTATGCCTTTAACAACATCATATGGATGTTTGTGACTAAACACAGGGCGCCACCTGCTGGAGGGGGAGCTGCTGGAAAAACCCTTAAAAAAAGTTACTTGCCGATATTATAGGGGTTTTGGGATTGTGTAGTTCCTAGACAGTCCCTTTTTATTATTGTGGAAGTTGCACAGACCTTTTAAATATTTGCACAAAATCTGAATAAAATTTCCATATTTTTTAGTGTTATTTATGTTATTTAATGTCATTTTATTGTGTGTTAGATCAACAATTAAAACTTAACGGTCAGTCAAACAGTTGTTGTCCATTGATGTTTGGTGTGGTGTGTGCGTCTCGGGGAGAGGGTGAGGAGGTACACCAAAATGGCTGGGGGAGGTTTGTCTGTGTGAATAACTGTAGAGAGAGTAACAACCCAGTTAAGGGGCGGGGTCTATAAAGGGGGACTGAAACTTTACCTGGGTCTTTGTGCCTGAGAGCCAGCAGCAGCTGAGGCCACCATGTGTTTGATGTGACTCTTAATGTTGGATTGGGATCAAAACTTGTAATAATTGTATCAGTGTATCAGCAATAAAATAAAATTATATCTGCATTTTTCTTTGCCTTCATAAATCATAGTGTTCAAACAAGGAAAATACAAACTGCTATTAAAGCATTGTTTTTTGAATGTAGCATTAGACTGCAGTGTAAATATATATATATGTATATATATATATTACACTAATCCTGCTGTGTACTGGTAATTGCTTGTGGCTCCTCCTTATGAGCCATTGGTAAAAGCGTCTGCAAAGTAAAGTAAAGATGATATTAAGTTATGTACAGGACAATATGTATACGGTGCAACCCAATCTCACAGCATGATTGTTTAAAAGACATATGCTATATAATGGTTAAAGTGGAACAGTAAAACCACACGTTGAACCTGCTCTGCCTATTCACGCTTGTGAACGTGCTGTTTATAAGAACACATCTACTGCAGCTTTTAAATACTAATTGTGGTTTCTGCTGCCCCGCTGTGACAAATGTTAAATGTTACATTGAGCTGAAATGGTCTCAGTTGCGTACAACAATCTTCATGACATCTGTCGTTATTGTCAACCTAAACCTTGTCTAAAGGGACACAGAACAGGACATGAAATGAGTTCTTATAATGTACATGTTTAAAACACTGGTTGACATCTAGACAAACATGTCATTTGACCCTATCCCACCAGTTTACGCTCACCCCACTCAAGTATTTAGTCGTTATAAATACCTGTCATTGCCTTATTATTACTAATATGCTATTGATCTGTATTAGATCTATATTGTTATATATGTATATTGTATATAAGTTCTATTTTAGATTAATTCTAGATTAGTTCTGTTGACTCTGGCTTTGTTGTCTGTTTTTCTCTGCTGCTGTGGCATCTATATGTCCCCTTCAGGACATTAGTAAAGTTTCATCATAGTTATCACCTTAAGTCATTTTTCTTGTGCTTTTCAGTGTTTTCCTGTGCTAGAAATGATTCACTCGTTTGAAGCCAGTAATTATGACATCTGCTGGCCAAATGATTGATACTGCATGTGTATAACAGAATCAGAATCAGCTTTATTCGCCAGGTATGTTGCACATACAAGGAATTTGCTTTTGGTCGTCTGTAGCTTGACAGACAATAAATTAAATACATATTACAGACAATTATAACAGGACAAAAAGACAAGACGTGTGTGTGTGTGTGTGTGTGTGTGTGTGTGTGTGGGTTGGCATCAGAGCAGTGTGCTGAGTTGTGTGCAGTTTGTGTCCCTATAGCAGCAGCAATCAGTTGTTCATTAGTGATTTTGCCTGAGTAAAGAAACTGTTCTTGTGTCCGGTGGTTCTAGCAAACGTAACTATGTATTGTTTGCCAGAGGGGAGAAGCTGGAAGAGGTTGTGTCCCGGATGTGAGGGGTCTGTAGAAATGTATCAGCAGCTCCTGAGGAAGGTGAAACTTCTTCAGCTGCAGCAGGAAGTACAGCCTGTAGCCATTGAGTCCTGTTATAGTGGATCTTTTGGGGGCTGGGATTATGGTGGAGTGTTTAAAGAGAAGGGGAACTTAACACAGCTGCAGTGATCTGTTGAAGATGTGGGTGAAAACATGGGCCAGTTGTTCAGCACAAACTTTCAGACAGGAGGGGCTCACTGCGTCTGGGCCGGTAGACTTCCTTGTTTTCTGTTCATTCAAGGTGAAAGACACTTTTGTCCATAAATAATTAAACGGAAGGCCGACAGGAGTTACTCCTCAATCTCTCAGTAACCTCAAAATTATAGTTTGCTGAGTCACCAAACAACCCATATCAAAAAGGAGAACTGAAATTATACTTTTTTTTTTAAAGATTTGAACTTGAACTTGTAGACGAAGTATCAAAACAGGATCCATCTACTTGACACAACTTCACAGGACATTACGGCATAGGAAGAGGAGGGTCTCAAGTATATTTAACATCAGCTATATGTCTAATGCTCAGTGAGCAGGACGCCAGCATGAAGGTTACAGCTCTGTACGCCAGAAAGTGTGAGTACTGAGTCTCTAAAAACAAAATCTATTAATACACAAAACATGTACTGAATAGTTTCCTGTGTTCAAATACTAACTGATATTAATTATTCTGAACACACAGATGTCAGAAGGTTTAGTCATGGCAACGGGATTTCTTTCTTTTGGTAGAGGCGTTTCTTTCTGCATCCTCAGAACTTTGTTCTGCATCCACAGAACTTTCTTCAATCTGAGGTACCTCAGATTGAAGAAAGTTATCTGACAACTTCACCTGGATGAACGAGTTCGAATCTTCACAGACATAAACACACTGATGTACTTAAAGTTCCGTCTGGGAGTTTGCAGATTGATAGAAAAACACAGTAATTTACAACCTGCTCACTGGTGAATTCAGAACAAACTAAATATTGCAGATGTTTATATTTTTCAAACAGCTAATACACAGCTCTCCATTGTTTCTCCAGCGTTCATTACCTCACTGCTGCTGGTTTTACGGTTTCACTTCAGTTTTTCTCTAGAAGATGGTAAGTATCAATGTGGTGATTATACGAATTTTAACATAATCCTTCTAGCTTAGGAATTTTGTAATATTTTTGATCAGAATTACTTCTTTTGTCATCATTGCAGCTTAAAACTGTTGAAAACATGCAAATGGAGTTACACATAGATTCAGTACATTTTTATTCTCAACAATAGCCTAAATATATGTGTGCAAGACTAGCTTGCTCCGAAATATATAAATATACTATTTTGATGTAATATGATCATTCACCACACTTAAATAAATGTTATTTTACTAAATAAAATATTTTGACGATGTTTTATGTTTCTGTTTGCGTTTTTTTTTATTCTGTTTAATGGCTCTTATCCTTATTGTCTCAGATGCAGGTTTTCCTCGGGTTGTTCCAAACAGACAGCAGCACTTTGAATATGATTCCTTTGTTGTGAACTGTGAAGGACTGAAAGGACTGACTGGATGGAGAGTGATGAGAAAAATCAAAGGAGTTGTTAAAATATGTGCTTCTACCTGGGAGAAATCCACAGGACCGTGTGAAATCATAAATGCATATCCAAAATATGAAAGTGGAGAGTACTGGTGTGAAATGGGAGGATTGAGGAAAAGTAACTCTGTGAACATCACTGTCACTGGTGTGTAAAAAGCAAAAAAAGTGTCACATTTTTGTTTTCTGAAGAGTGTGTTTGTTTAGTATATTATATGTTATTGCTCAGTTTCTTATAGCATGATTGTAATTTCTAAAAACATGTGTTTAGCAGGTTCTGTGATCCTGGAGAGTCCAGTTCTCCCTGTGATGGAGGGTGATAATGTGACTCTGCGCTGTAGACAGAAGCAGACGACCTCTAACCTCACCGCTGAATTCTATAAAGACGGTGTCCTCATGAAGAACAGCTCTACAGGAGACATCACCATCCACAATGTTT
>JAUMHJ010000010.1:1197203-1232036 GCA_032361105.1 Microctenopoma lineatum | reverse complement strand
ACTTTTTTTGTGTTTCTTAATAATGGTATGTAACAGAGCAAAAATGATGTGTACAAATGCATATATAAATGTTCAACTATGACCTCAAAATAAATTTTGCACCTGAGCTGCAGGAAAAATAGAAAGTTTAGCTCTACAAAAGTCCTCCTCACTTTGAGTTTTAGAGGTTAGCAGGAGAAAGACAGAATCAGAGAAGAAATGAGAGACTGAAATATGTTGAGTGAACGCTGTGTGGTGGGACTGATACTGAAAGAATTGTGTTCTCACTTCGTTAAAGAGAACCCATTCAATGATACCAATTCTCCATGTGACACAGAAAATGTATGACTCTGGAAATAACTGTGGTTAGCAAATAAAATTCAATTCCTAGTGATACATGTTGACTTCCTCATTACAGACATTATACACACACAGCTGGCTTGATGATGTTAGCACTGTTTTTGATCATGAGGTCAGAGTAGTTGATGTAGATTACCTGATTGTGCAAGAATAGGGAAAAATAAAACCAAAAACAAGAAGTCATGCTTTAATGAGAGCCACCAGCTGACTCTGACACGGTATAAGATATAAAATGAGCTGCATCAAGTCACTGTAACATATCTTGACATTCAAGCAACATAAAAGGTAAGAAAATCCTAATTTCCTCAAATCATTCAATAATTACCAGTGGAATAAATTTATAAATTTGCCAGGGATAAACTGTATATGACATTATTTAACTGATAATGTGATGATATAACAGATGATAGATCATTTGATGTTGCAAACGGATTTGAGTTAATACATATTAAGATTAGTATAAATGTAAAAGGTGCATCACAATTTATTTTATTTAAATTACTTGTCCAGTGTATTTCATAGTGCTGAACTCTTTTGGGTGTAAAGGTTTTGAAGATTATAAGCTAAACACAGCAGTTGCTGTGAAAGCTCCACCAGTTTTGAGTGACTGGCTGAAGTAAAATGATTATTGACCTTGTGAAGTCATCCATTAGCTAATACATTTGAGTTGTTGTTAAACTTTTCTTCACAGTTTCGTGCGGCCTGGTAGCTCAACGGGTTAAGCTCCTAGTCCATCCCATACCAGGTGTGTCCTTGAGCCATATACCCAGCGCTAGGTCCTTGTAAGTCGCTTTGCATATTTATTTATATATATAGTATAGTATATATTTATATATATTATATTTAGTACTCCCTAAAAGCATGGAAAACAAGGGACACTTGTCTGTAGACAGCACGGTTAATATTCTGGAAAGGGGAGACAACTAATTCAAATAAGATGTCGAGGATACTGCTTGAATGAATGAATGAAACAAAATTCACTTTCACAGTCGTTCACACCTCAGGTAGTTACAGCAACAGGTGGAACAACAATGCACAAGTACTTTTGACTCAAAAAAAACAAAGCAAAACTTTTTACTCAATGATGGTTTATAATCCTGCTACTACAGCCAGTCAGCCAGACTGGTGAGGTCTACTGGGTGAACTACTGAAAAACTTGTATGATGATGTTTTCCTTCTCCTTCTGCCATCAAGGTTTCCAAGTTGTCATGGAGCCACGTGTGGTTAAATGGAAATTCTGTGAGTTTTTAGCAGCATATATTTCTTTAATAAAAAAGAGCTCTTCTACAAATAACAGCTGAAATTTAATTACTGATAGCACTAAAGATTAACAAGATAATAGAAGTGTAACAAAAACGTTTGCAGTCACGGCACAGCAAGCAGCCTTGATGTACAAGTTGAAGTTCGTCATAGAACTCAACCTAAAAGCTGGGACTTCCACGTTCTAAACACAAACAAAGCTTAGTCACTTTTTGGTAAAGGTTTCCTGTTTAACTAAGAGCTGTGTTTTCCTTTTGCTTGTTTTTTAAGTTTCCATCATTACGCTGCTGTTCACACTGTACAACAGCCACACTGATGCTCTCAGCCTGAAAGAATCCCTGGCTGATTGTCTGGAGGACAGCGACTACAAAGAGCTGTTCCAAACCCTGAAAAAAGGACTCGCGCCTATATACAAACCTCATCATGTTGTCATTGTTGGAGCTGGCATGGCAGGCCTGACAGTTGCCAAACTACTGCAAGATGCAGGACACAAGGTACATGCATCAGGTTAACACTGTTTGGGATGTTTTCTCATTGTCTTATTTATTATAAAGAAAGGTTGTTCTCAGTTGAGTGACAGAAATATTCTGCTTTGACAAGGTAACCATATTAGAAGCTAGTGACCGTGTTGGAGGACGGGTGACTACCTACAGGAATAAAAAGGAGGGCTGGTATGCTGAACTGGGAGCTATGAGGATCCCAAGTTCTCATAAGTGAGTACACATATCCTGTCAATTTAGAGTAGTAATACCTAACTATTTCATTTATCACATCCGCCAAACGTATTGGTTCGTGTCTTGACAGCTTCACACGCTGGTTTGTTGAAGAACTGGGTGTAAAGTTGAATCCGTTTATCATGGATGATGATAACACCTTCTATCTGGTCCATGAGCTACAGAAACGGAATTATGCAGTGAAAGCAAACCCAGACAGCTTGAAGTATAATCTTCCGCCCAACGAAAGGGGGAAATCAGCTAACGAATTGTTGCAGAAAGCCTTGAAGAAGGTGAGTAAAGACAATTATGTCCATCATCTGACAAGCACATGAGCTCTGACAACTACTGTAACAGACAACTGATAAGTGTAACTTTTAACTGCGATTGATCCCTTAGGTGAGAGACGAAGTGCAGGCGCATGGCTGCAGAGCTGCGTTTAAGAAATACGACCACTATTCTGTGAAGGTAAAATACAATGTTACTTCAGCAAGATGTGAAAATGTGATCCTGTAAAGCTAAGTGGGCGAGATCGTACATGATAAAATACATTTTACAGAAACTAGCTAACAGATATTGTTAAAAATGAAGGTTTAAAGATTAACATTAGAAACATACAGTGAATGAATTGTGCACCATTTTTTTCAAAACAAAAAGTGTGTTTTGTTTTTCAGGAGTATTTGAAAGAAGAGGGTGGTTTGAGTGCGGAAGCCATCAAGATGATTGGAGACCTGCTAAATGAACACAGCCTCATGCACCTGGCGCTGACGGAGATGATCTACATCGAGAGTGATGTCAGCGATACCACAGTGTAAGATGAATTCATTTTTAACAGTTATATATAAAATTTCTCTTCTAGTCCAAAGCTAGACAACCTCGCACATTTGGTTTGCTTAGCTTGACATAGCACGTAGGCACAAAATGGCAAAACAGGTTTAGTTCAGATTTAACAAAATGTTCAGTAAATTAAAACACACAAATAAAAAAGAACATATACGTTGTTCTGAAACTATCAAGACCCTTCAGATTCTTTATCAGAAGGTCATGATTTTATTGCAGCTTTACTTTGTCAACCAGAACCTGAAGGAAGCTGCTGGCACATAGTAATGACATCACATAAAACATTTAAACTAGGCCTTCCCATTTGTGCTCAACTGACAAATATATATATATATATATATATATTTTTTTTTTTTTTCGTTATAAGGTATGATGAAATAACTGGTGGGGCTGACCTTCTCCCCAAAGCCTTTTACAATGTCCTTGAAGGCCCCATCCTTCTCAACACGAAGGTCAAACGCATCAGCCAATCGAAGACGGGCGTAATTGTAACTTACGATGAGACAGACCGTCCGTCTTCCCTGAAGCACATTTCTGCCGATGCAGTTTTGGTAACAACCACGGCCAAAGCAGCTCTCTTCATTGACTTCGACCCACCGCTCTCCGGGAGAAAGATGCAGGCTCTGAGGGAGGTCCATTATGAAAGCTCCACCAAGGTCATCCTCATCTTCAGTGAGAAGTTCTGGGAGAAGGATGGGATCCGAGGAGGAAAGAGTATCACAGACAGACCCTCTCGTTACATCTACTATCCCAGTCACAGTTTCCCAACCAATGAGACCATTGGCGTCCTGCTCGCGTCCTACACCTGGTCCGATGATGCCCTCTTTCTTAACGGTGCAAGTGATGAAGACCTGAAAGAGCTGGTTCTGAATGATTTAGCAAAGATCCATGGTGATTATATTAGGTCGCTCTGCACAGGGGTGGTGGTGAAGAAGTGGAACTTGGATCCTTATAGTCTGGGGGCTTTTGCTCTCTTCACACCGTATCAACACATAGAGTACTCTAGGGAGCTCTTCAGACATGAGGGCAGGGTGCACTTTGCTGGTGAACACACAGCCTTCCCTCATGCATGGATCGATACGGCGATAAAATCTGCAGTTAAGGCTGCAGTGAACATTAATAAAATTACACACAAAGAGTCATCTCAGCACAGAGATGAGCTCTAGGGTCTTACTGTAGTAATTTTGCTTGTTGATTGAAATAGCTAACTAATAATTATTTTATTTATTCATCTTTGTATATGTTCTTTGTTGAGTTCATTCATTAACTATATAACGTATCATTGCACTTTTGAAGAGGCCTGTCTGTGTTACACTAAGAAGAGCTGGTTTTTTGTTTCCCTTCTATTTCCTTCCAACTTATGGTGCTTCAGTGTAAAATTAGTTAACGTTAGTTAATCTTTAACTATAGCTTCAACTTGACCGTCACAAGGTTTTACACAGCTAGACGTTTGTCTGGCTGCTTACTTACTCAATTTGAGTCTTACCCAGCTTTATGTGTAGTATTTCTAATTACATTTAAATGTAATTTAACCCTCAGGCATCACTTAAGTTCAGGTAATCAAACTAGCATGTAAGGGGTTAAAGAGTGTTTGGTACATACATATCAATATTACTTTTATATTTTTTTTGCAGTTTTTAGGAGAACAACATTTTTGTCACGAGTGATACAAGAGGGTGGTAAATTATAGTGAAGCCTGAGGGTTAAAAACATGTATATCCAAGTTATTTACATTTTATTTTGTTGGATTCTACAAATTCACTACATTTCAGATTTTTTTTTACTAAACTACATTGATCCTACACCTGCACTTAGTTACTTTACATATTATAATCACACATACATTTTACAATAAACACTTCTGATAATATTATTAAAATGCGAAATGTTAAACTGTTTAGTTTCCAGCTTTTTAATATCTGAGAAGTACAGAAAAATCACTGTGTGGTATTTCTGTCTGTGTAATGATTTACATGTTTCCCCTTTTCAATAACCAATTAAATAATTAAATAATTAACATTATTTGATTTGTTATTTCTACCACTCAGTAGTGGATATAATACTAACACAATAGAACAACAGAACAACACACAACCCATTGCTTCAGTGACAACTGACCAGTTTTCCTGCTCTGTTTAAAAACAGCAAAGGTAAAACCAAACTGCTGGGAAAACTCAACCAGGTCGCAGACACAAGCAGCACACATCCATCCTTATAGCTTAGCAGTTGGGAGCTGTCCAAAGCAACGAAAACACACACACCTAAAAAGTACATCCATAGCACTCCTGTTACCGCAGTTATGGTGTGAAAAGCCCTCTGCTTTGATTGGTCAACCCGGAATCTACCCCCACCCATTGCCCCCGGCCCTGGACGAATCAGAACACAGAGGACAGAGGCGCTGCAAAAAGACACAACAAATAAGCTCAAGCTTACAAAGATGAAAACCGGTATATAGGGAACATTAGGGTAGTAAAGAGCATCCACTCCGATCCATATACAGTACTGAAGCCAAGACCAGCCAATGCTGAGGTTTCTGATCTTGACCCCTCTTGACTGTCTCAGCTTCAAGTAGGTAACAGGGTGAACAACGGCCAGGTAGCGCTCTAAACAAGTCAGGATGTGAAAGGACATCTGTCCAGGGTAAGACACAGAAGTTGCAAAATATCCCACTGTCATCAGTTCTGTGAGACCAAAGTATCTGCCACACACGTAAAATGGAAACCCCAACACACAGATGACCTGCATGACAACAAAGTGGTAGGTGAACATGTCCGAGTGACTTGTCGTCACGAAGGAGCGCTGCTGCCGCCATCGTTGGTATCCCAGGTAGAGAACGATGAGGGAGAGAGGGAGGAGGAGACAGATGCTGGTTAAAGCAAAGGCAGTGGAGTTAAGAAATACTGCATTAAAGTCAGAGCAGTAGTGAAAATAGTTGAGGGAGGAAGAGGAAGAGTTGGCCGCCATGTTGGAATAGTTGATATAGCTTTTACGGTGAAAAGGAAGAAAAGTAAAAAACATTAAACGTTAAATTGTGATAGTCTTCATTAAATATATATTTGCAAATATATTCAATAATGCATTTAATAGAATTTAAAATGATACATAATATTAAACAGATATGATTCATTGATCATTTTTTCTTCTTTGGTGCTTCCTTTTTAAATAAAGTTAGGTATTTCTGCCCAACACGATATTTCTTTTTGAAAACATACAACATTTTAGGAAAACTAAACATTTGACAGATTTAAAATAATAGATATGACCAAACCATCTGAAATGTAATATTTCATAGTATTTTAGTAAGTTTAGTAAAAGATACCTGCCTCATCTGCAGTCTTTGTTTCTGACTGTCCTCCTGCACCTCCATACTCTGTTTGAACTGAACCTACATATGACGATTTAAATCACTAATAGCACCTACTTGTCAAGAAGAGTGGGATAGTTGGGGTTTTGCATGCTGTCAAACTAAATGTGTTGTGCAACCAAACTGTAAATCATATCAGGCAAATTGGCCTTTCACATTATTATACCACAGGGCACAGAGTTATCCAAAATGACAAGCTTTTAATAACTTGTGTTTGACATAGTCCCATATGCATATTCATCATTCATTTCAGTTCTTTTCCTGTATTGTGATTTTAAAAATATCTACTCTACATTTCATTTCAAAAGAAGTGACCATGTCTGTGTAGGGAACAGGCAGACACCTGGATGGCAAATGATAGGACTAGTCCATGTTATTACTTTATTTGAACCCACCCTCAATCTACCTTTGCAGGTATTTGGAAGTGTCTTGATTTGAAGTTCACAGACATCCCTTATGTTGAAGAGAGAGACTTTCTACTGCAATATCGGTGCAGACCACTAGGGCAAATGGGCAGTAATTTGTCATGGACATTGTAACAAGAAATAAGTCCAGTTGCCATAAACCTACACTGGATGACTGGTGAATTTTACCAGCACAGTGCTTGCTAGAAGCACATTTAAATTGTATTTCCTTTGTTGTCTCCGGCTGGTGGAATGACTTGTCCTGCTCTATTCGACCAGCTGAGACTATCACCAGCTTTAAAAAAATGTAAAAACTCACTTGTTTAAAAAAGTATTTCAAATGAGTCTAACACACACAAACAAATAGTCTAGCGCTGAACAATGCCTAGCATGTTCTTTATGTAAACAGGTTGTTCTTAACAGGAGTCCTAGTTTGTAGTAACTAATGTGAGGGAAGGATAAGAGACAATTGTACAATTGTAAAAAAGTTTATTGAACATGGACAACATTCCTTAAATACTATAACCTAACTTCTACAATTATAGAGATGGTAGAAGCATTGAGGAATTGGTTCATTTGTTTCAGCTGTGCTTTATGTAATTCTTACTTAGTGTTTAGTACATATATGGACCTGATCAGGGCATTCATCCACACACCCCACAGTTGGTGGTTCCATTCCTTATTCCTGGCCCCATGTTTCTTTCTGCTGTATATAACTTTTAAATGTCTTGGCCATAACATGGGAAGTGCCTTTGTAATGGCTTAAGGTGGAAGCGTTTCTAGGAGACCCAGAAACACAGACTGAAGGTTAAAAGTGTTATTGTACAAACATGGTTGCAGGTGAGTGAGTTGCCAGGGATGCAGAGGAAGAAGAGCAGCGTGGGAAAAGGCGAGGCAGAAAGAGACAGATGAATGATATTGGCCAAGGTGAGCGGGGCAAGGCATCAGTGGTCAGGAGGGTAAACTCCTGCACGGCCTCTCTGCCAAAAAAAAAACAGAGTCTTGAGGAGAGACGGTATGGAGCAATCAGAAAGAGATTTAGGGCGAAGCTAAATGGGTGAGGTAAGGAAACAGGTCATTAATCAAAGCAGGGGTCAAAACCAGGAAGTCACACATCCATTAACATATTTTGTCCATATTCCTTGGCACAAAATTAAACTTTAGTATGATTTCAACCTACCATTTTAAAGTTCTGCTCCTTCCTAATTTAGACAATTAGTTTCAGTGTAGTTATTGTGTTTAGACTTCTATCCATTGCTGCTGTGGCAACAGACCAGTTTTCCTGCTCTATGTAGAAATAGCAGAGGTAAAACTAAACTGCCGGGCAGACTAAACAGTTTTCCTGATAACAGCACCAGACAACTGTCATTGTAAATCAGCACCTGTGACCTGTCTAGAGCAAGACAAATGAGAAACCCGAGAAAATATAACCACAGCACTCCAGTTATGGCCACAATGGTGTGAAAAGCCCTCCGCTTTGATTGCTTCCCTCCAATGTCCCTTGTCCCCGGACAAACCAGAACACGGAGAACAGAGAGGCTGCAGAAAGACACGACAATTATTGAAAAGCCCAACAAGCAGAAAAATGGGACATACGGCACATCTGGACTGCACAGAGTCCCACCAATCCATCCACAGCACGATAGCCAAACACAACCGATACTGATGTTTCTAAACCTGACTCCCTTTGACTGTCTCATCCCCAGATAGGTGATGGGGTGAACGACGGCCAGGTAGCGCTCTACACAGGTGAGGATGTGAAAGTACATCTGTCCAGGTAGAAAAACAGTCATGGTATGCAACCCCACTTTTGTCAACGTAGAGTTGACAAAGAAATCACCGCAGCTATACAACGCAAACCCCAACACATAGATGAGCACCACAGCGGACAGGTGATAAGTAAAGACGTCAGAGTGGCTGGTTGTTGTAAAGGAGCGCTGCTGGCGCCAACGTTGATGACCCAAATACAGGACGAGAAGCGAGAGAGGCAAGAGGAGGGATATGTTCACTCCGGCGAAGGCGGCGGTGATTACATATGCACCCGTGGCGTTCGAGCAGTGGTATAAAGGACTGAGGGATGAAGACGAGGAGTTGGCTGCCATTCTGAGTGAAGCGAAGTTGCTGTTGTGAAAAAATAATTATAAACAAAATCAAATAATCACATGTATTCGGGAACGATTAACTGTCTTTAAGGGGCACTTTAAAGGTTTCCAAAAATCAATATAACTTTCCAGCTATTAAACATGTCAAAGATTTACTAATTACTGCCCGAATAAATTCAGTAAAGAAAAAGTATAAAAGTAGACCTAAGTTGGGTAAAGGTACAGTGTAAGAATACTACAGCATAGTGATTTGTCTCTTGTCACCTTAAGTCGATCAACATCTGTAGAACAGCTCATATTTTTAACGTTAACGCAGGACACCCACCTTCTCTGCGCTGTGTTTCTGGTGTTTCTCCTGCACCTCCAAACTCAGTCTGCTGTTGATGACAACACAGCACGGTCAGAGAATCAGACAGCTGCAGGACTCTGGGCTCTTTTGCATGTTGTCAAACTAATAAATGATTTAGTGTGACCTTTTTTTGGAAGGCAAATTCAGATTCTAGATTTTCCTAGTAATCTAATCAGTTATGCGCTTACTAAATTCTCATATCCACAAACTGTCATTATTTGGATGTTTAACAACATTTAAATAACATGTAAAAAAAGACTCTACAAACACGCTGCAATCAAAAGAAGCTGATGTTCAAGACAGTCACTCTTTTAGTCTTTTTTCACGCACTCCCGCCACACATTATATTTCTCACGCAGAAAAATAATTTGTAGGCTAATGCGTCTCAGCGCCCAATATTTCTCAGATCATGGCACAATATCAATATCATGCCACTATGAAACAGACGCGTCTCTGCTGGAGTTCTAGAGCCCATCACTTTCCAGCCAATCCAGATATGTGCGATGCAGAGGTTTGGCCAGCAGATGTCTCTAAAGTAAATCGTGTCAAATGCTTGGAAACACTGAACCATTTCGACCCAATTGGTTCATATTGATTCAGTGGTTCAGAAAGCTTTGGTTTCTCCATCACTAGTAATGACCACACATAGTCTTTTGTTTTCAAAAAGCACATTTTATTTTGGCAGCTTGCTTCCAACCTCACTGCGCACATTTTGGTTCACATTCTGTCTTAATGGTTTGCTTGAATTCATTTGTTTTACCTGTCTTTTCTCTATGTCCTGGTGAGTTGACTGTCCGTAGAGCAGGCCGGTATGTTAAGTTTATATTATTGGGCCCTCTTTTACAGATTTATTTCTTTCTATATTTGCATTTTTGAAGTTTGTCAATTGAGTTATTTAAAGTTGTGAATAAATCACGATTTAACTTTTTTACAACCTGGTTGTGCTGAGCCTTACTGTTTGGTCCGCGACAATGGCAATAGTTAAACCTGCTAAACATCTACGTGTCAAGCTACTGCTGTGGTTTCAGCTGTAATACCCTGTGATACAAGTTTATTTAGCATATTTTTAGTCTTATAACTGTAATAAGTTTCGGTCTACTTGTCACGTAATTCTTTATTTTTAAGAACCGTTGTTCTTGCTCAACCCACTGATGTTTAATCCCCAGATCATTTCTTCTGCAACAGTAGAAAAAGTGTGGGGTCTAAAAAAAAGCATCACATGAACAGCAAATGTGAAAATAAAACAGGAAGAGAGACACCTCCGTGCACCTTCAGTACAGTCCGACATTTAGACAGTTGACATGAAGACATCATGGAGGTCACAGCTCTCCACATCAAACTGTGTGAGTACTCACGCACTCATTACTTCATAGTACAAACTTCCAGCTGTAGTATCAAGTATGTAAGTGAGTAGTGATCATTGTGTTTTTCCATAACAATAACGCACATTTGATCAACATCTCTTTCTTTCCTTTTGTCTCTTCAGTGATGATTGTGATGATCCTGCTGTGTGACCATGATCAGGAAGCCAGTAAGTACCAGTTATTTACCAGTTATTTAGTGTTTAGAAGAGAAAAAAGAAAGAGAAAGTGTCTGGGGAACCAACCATCAAACCCAAAGCTTACAGGAAGTTTACTGATTTACTGGAACGTTTGTTCTGGTCCGTTTTTTAAATCTCTATTTGTTTGTGTTGCAGATGCAGCTTCTCTTCGTATTGATCCAAACAGAGCACAATTCTTTGAATATCACTCAGTAACTTTTTATTGTGACGACGTTGCTTATTGTGAAGTTGTACATGAGTCTAATGGGAAAAAAAACATATCACATTCGTCCTGCACCATTAAAACTCTTTATGCAGCCGACAGTGGAGAATACAGGTGCAGTGGGGTCAAAATAAGCAACAGTGTCAACATCACTGTCACGGGTAGGTTTTTTCCAGGACAACGTGTTATCATTTAATCTACATGACTCACTCATTAAATAAGCTTTTACATCTTTGTTGTTCAGCTGGTTCTGTGATCCTGGAAAGTCCTGCTCTTCCCGTGATGGAGGGAGAAGCTGTGACTCTGAGTTGTAGAAACAAGACGACGTCCTCAAAGACCTCAGCTCATTTCTATAAAGACGGAGTCTTCATCGGTAACAGCTCTACAGGAAACATGACCATCAACAGTGTTTCCAAGTCTGATGAAGGACTCTACAAGTGCAACATCTCTGGAGCTGGAGACTCAGCAGAGAGCTGGTTGTCTGTCAGAGGTGAGCATCATTAGCATTTCAGTATAATTCTTACATACGTGTCACATAACTCACTATACTGCAGTTTATCCACTATGGACTGTAAGTGGATATGGTACAACACTCTCTATATTCATTCCAGGTGACAACAGATGTCCGACCCCAGATTTCACCCTATGGATCATTGTCACTGTCTCACTGGCGTGTCTGCTGATAGTCGTGGGACTTCTTCACTTTGTGAAATGTTACTGGAGGAGAGGTAAAGTAAAAGAACACACGTCTGTTTATGGTGCTGCTTCTAGAGAGATAATGTGCCAGTCTCTATGCGGGTGGGTGAGTTCAAAGGAACTAAATTTAGTTGTAAGTAATGTCATTCTAAAAATGGACTTTGCTGAAACTAAAGTGAAACAAATATCTATCACTTGCAAAATATGTAAAATGCTTTTTTTTTTATCCCAAATTAGACAAAGTAAGATTCACTCACCTGTTTCTGAGTTGTAGTGTGCAATGCAATGCACACTAGTGCAATGTGAAGAAAAAATTGTTTCAGCTAGTTTCCATTCACACTAGCTGTGGTAGACCACGTTTAAATGACATATTTTGGACTCAGTGTTTGCCGTCATAGTTTAAAGTGTTATTAAAGTGCTTGTTTATTTAGGAAATATTTTCTGGGTATATTCTTTGCATTCTTTATATCAGCTATCTGTCCTTGAGCTATGGTAACACATCAATAAATTCTTATCTCATCCTATTTTATTCGTTGAGTCATTTGTGATATTTCAAGAACGTAATGCTTTGGCATCCATTTTAAAACAAACAGTACAGTTGCTCATAGGCAACATGATTATTTAGCTTGTTTCAGTGGTCTCAAGTCGTCAATCTAGTGGATCCACCTTGTGCAACAAAAAAAATCAAATCACCTAGACAAAATACATTTTAATTATATAGTATTAATGTTATGAATAGTTGTTGAATGTATGTAAATCTACATTTTTTCTTTTTGTAGAAGCCAGTGCACGTGGTGCTTTCTACAGCAACAACAAAGGTACTTCATACAACTAAATGCTAAACTTATATTGCATATTTATTTCTGTACAATGGTTCAATGGCCAACGCTAACACTGGTACAAAGATATGACCCTGTCATAACAAACACAACACAGATGCTGCATATAATATACTTTACTGTTGGATATTGTCTCCGTCTGTGTTACAAGTGTGCGTGCCGGTAAACATTTGAGCTTCCTGCATAAAAACTACAGCAGAAAACCACAGAGAACATAACGTACACAGGGCCCCTCAGATGTCTATACAAAGGTTATTAATTTCCTTGCACACTGATATCAAGCTGTCTTACTCAATGAAAAGCCAATATTCTAAAACTAATTTGAGTAATTTAAGATTGAGTCAACAAACTAACATATCATTTTGTTTTGTTTTTTCTATTGTAGAACCATCTACGTCAGTTCCCTTTACTGATACAGATTCACCATCAACAGAGGACATGTTCTATACCACAATCCCATAGGTAAGGGCAAAAAAATGTATATCGGGTAAAATAGTCATTAGTTATAATAGTTATCAACATATATTTATAATTCAGAATCTAATATTGGAATGAGTCAATATGACAACATCAACATTTTTGATTTACACTACTAATGCATATTGTATAATTTGTTTAGAACGAAATTACATCAAATGTTGCCAATGAAAACCAAAATCATCAACCTATGGAAACCCCCCCCCATGCCGGTATGCACTCCTGATAACATCTGGGCACACTACCGATGATGATGGAGCTACTAAACAGAGTGTGGTGGAACTTTCTGGCTTTTCATCCAGTATCTGCCTACACACTATTGAGGCCCGGTGCAGTCACCCAGTACCCACTGTACCAGCGTAAGTCTTACAGATCCTGGTATCTCACAGCAGTCAGGGTACTGTTGGCTATGGGAATATTGCTCACTAATGCGTCTCCAGACTCACATGTGCTCAGTGCTCAAGCTGCTATCATCTGTGTAGAGAATAAGGCACCAGTGGCAGACTTGTTGCCATTCTACAGCCCTGTCCAGCTTTCCTAGTGTAACGTTCAGTTTTGTGATAACTCTTCCCTTGAGACTGTGGTGTCAATGTGCAGACAGATATGCCAACTTGGACTAACTTGACTACCTCTGCAACCTGATTGGTCTGCAAGTACTACCTCATAATAGCAGTAGTTACAAGAACGCAGCAGAAGAATCAGCCAGGAAAGCTATAGAAAGAGCATTTGTTTGAATTCACCACATGTAAAACCACTGACATTTGAGGGATGTTTTGCATTTGCCTCCATTACAACAGTTGTCACTTTCATTTGCACCTGAGAGTTAACTAGATGTAATATTGTGATGGATTTGACTTTAATTGTTTGAGCAATGTACATTTTCCACGACATGTTTGACAAGTTTTCAAAATGAAGAGACTAATGTTTAATTTAAAAATGTTTCACCAAAATTTAGGGATTGTCATATGCAAAGTACATCCACTGTAATCTAAATGCGATTGTGCTAAAATGGTGCTAGAAATAATGACAACTTACAGCTGAAAATGTCTACTTGTCTGTAAAAAGCGCTGACAGACAGAGGAGCTTCAGTTACAGTCCGGGTTTAGTAACCATGTTATGACTGAAAAATAAGGAAGTGAAAGAGTTACTGTGTGATCCGTGTAGTCTCCCAGCAAGCTATTTTAAATATGAAGAAATCTTTCTGTTATGTGTAAATAATCAGTAATTTTAAACAAAAATTTTAAGAAACTTATGTGTATGTGTGGTTCTTAGTCCTTATAGATGACATTTCTAACTACGATCAAATCCAAATATAATAAAACAGCGATGGAGGTAAGCGTCTGCATGGAACCTATACTTAGATTTAATAAAGCAGGTTAGTGGCTTTATTGCAGTCTGCATCTCAGCTGTATTACTATTTATGAGGTATCAGTTTCTACCAGATAAACCAAAGTGTCTATTTGCTTTGACTGTTCACATATGTCTGAACACGCAAAGGAGCTGCTGCAGATTTGAAACAGACTGTCTGACTTCCATAAGTTTACCAATGGAATATTCCTGTCAACACTTCATTATAAGGGTACATTAATTAACATTACTAAGCATTAACTAACAGGTAAGTAAGGTTAACTATGGTATCTACCAATCATTGACTAATATAATATGTATGTGTGCTATTGCCTTAGTTTACACAAAAAATAATGTTTCTAAAACCCTTTGTTCATCAGTTCACATATGTCTCTTGTGAGAAAGATGATGGAGTGGAATTGAGGGGCGGACCCAAGAGCACACAGACACAAACCAGGGAACTAAGTAAAGTAAATGTAAAGAAGGATAGAGCAGACACAGTAAACAAGTAAACTAAAAATCACTCCTTAGGGGGCAAGAAAATCACTGTGAAAACTCATACAAAGAAAGGCCAAATGTGAAAGGCGGGGATCACCATAAAACATGACAAACAAACACAGGAGCCAGATCAGGGCACACGCAGAACAAGGGACTAGCTAGTCAGGCTAACAAACAAGACTAACGAAGCACAAATACATCTCAGAAACCAAACAAGGACATAGATACAAACATGAATAAACAGAACCACTGACACACTGAACACTCTCAGGAACATGTAGCGGAGGTAGAGGGTAGGAAAGAGCAGGATAGAGCAGATAAGAGAAGATAAGAGAGTGGAAATGACCAGATAATTGAGGACAGCTGGGAGTGGGGGTGTGGCCAGAAGAGCCCGGGAGAACAGAGAGGGATGAGGGGAGGAAGACCAAAAAACACATTATTTGTCTTATCTAAAAATCTCAGTGAAGAGCTGGTGTATTTAAATGCGCAGTTGCTCCTTCACATGCTGCTTGCTGGAATCCTCACAGATGTCCTCGACCAGAGATCGACCCTTAAAAAAACAACCCGCGTACAATAATAATGTCCAAACAGTCGCTGTGTGCAGAAAATCTGAAAAATCTTTTCTCAACTTGCTATTTCAAATGTCCACAAAATAGAAGACACTCATCCATATAACAAGAAGTTATTTTTTTTCTGCAAACAATGACTCAATTTCTATCAAACTGTGTATCACAAATCCTATGGTGCGATTGGTTTTTCTTTTTCTTTTTACACTTCACAATCATCATCAGCTAACATTGTTTCAAGCTAGACACAGAAAATTACACTTATTAGAGAACAGCATTAAAAATGCCTCAAAATGTGATCTTCGAGATAACCACAGCCATCACAAAACACAAATGTAACTCAGTTTGGGGCGATAGCTGGTGCGCACCACGTCTTTGTCTACTTCTTTCTAACTTTTCCCCGCAGTAGCATACCTATAGCACCATCTATCTGCATTTCAATGCAACTACATAATAAATCTACCATACAGTTTGGGTGAGGACTGGATGCTTAATAATTGTGTAAATATAAGCCAGACAAGTACAGTAATGCTAAACTAAAATGACTTTCAGGGAAAAGATGGAGGCCCTAATCACCTTTTGGCAATGGGAAAACAACATGTTATTAGTAATACTAGTCTTATAAGGGGGCTATAATATTGTGCAAACTAGCTGTTAATTCCACAGAAAATAGTGCTCAAGTAATATGTACTTAATGATGATTATAACACAAATAATGAGAGGATTTTAATTAAAAGGTGTAAATGTGAATTATTTTATTTTGCCCAATGACATATAATGTCTGACTCAGTGGAACAACTTCCTTTGACCTTAAATGAACAGTTCTTAACTCAGGTAATACAAAACCCACTAATTATTATTCAATTACATATTCTATGAACCCTTAGGTATACATTTTAAAATGTGTCTTTGCTTTAAAATCAATGATAAACACCTTTCAAAATCTGCATAACCATTTCCAGAGGACATGTACCTTATTCATTTTATCCGTGCACCAAAAATCTGTTTTTTTTTTCTTCCTTTTTTAAGTCTAACTGTTTTTGTTCTGTTTTTTTTATTGTTTGTTTTGTTATTGGATTTAATCTATATTTCCTCATTCAGTGTGCTGATTTATTGCTGCGGTGGCAACACAGTTTTCCTGCTCTGTGTAGAAACAGCAGAGGTAAAACCATACTGCTGGGAAGACTAAACCAGTTTGAGGACATCAAAACCAAACATCCATCGTTGTAACTCAGCACATTTGACTTGTCCAGAGAAACACAAATAAATAACCCTAGAAAAAACAACCACAGCACACCTGTTATAGTTGTGATAGTGTGGAAAGCCCTCTGCTTTGATTGGTCATTTTGCTCCCTCTTCCCACCCAACTCCCCCGGCCCTGGACGAATCAGAACACAGAGAACAGAGAAGGTGCAGAAAGACACGACGACTAAGAACAAGACCAACAAGCAGAGAAGTGGGATATAGGGAACATCAGGGAAATACAACGCCTCAACAATAATCCACCCACAACACAGGAGCAGAGAACACACAATGCAGATGTTTCTGACGCCAGCCGACAGCCTCAGCCGCATGTAAAAGACAGGATGAACCACAGCCAGGTAGTGCTCCACACAGGTCAGGACGTGAAAGTACATCTGTGCAGGATAAAATACAGACGTTGCGTAGTATCCCATCGTTATCAACTCGGTGAGGCCAACTTGTTTGCCACAAAAATAAACAATGAACCCCAACAGATAGATCAGCTGTAATGCAGCCCAGGTGTAGGTGAGGATGTCAGAGTGACTTGCGAACGAGCGCTTCTGCTGCCATTGTTGGTGACCCAGGTAGAGGACGAGGAGGGAGAGCGGGAGGAAGAGGAAGACGTTGGCGATAAAAAAAGCGTAGCAGGTCACTGTCCCAGCTGTAGAGTCAAAGCAGTGGTGAAAGAATTTGAGGGAAGATGATGAGGTGTTGTCCATCGTATTGATTTCTGCGGTAGTTATGGAGCAAAGGAAGAAAAGAAGAAGAGAAATAAATTTGTAAATAAAAATTTCAATTTGCTTTGATATTTTCTGCAGTGATTAATTTTTCAGTCACTAGGTATAGTGGCTATCTTTGGTCACAGTCTCTGTAATTACTCCGTATCGTTGACTCGTTTCCACCACTTACATATGCGCTGTGTATCCATTTCAAAGGAAGGGTCCACTCGGTTAGATGATTAAATAAGGTTTACTTAACTTCCACAGGTAAGATACTAAAACATCAAATCACATTTCACAAAATGGAAGCAACTATGATTTGTTCCTAAAGCTACAGTATTTCTTTTTTGTTACTAGAACTAGCAACCTTAACTTATTAATTTAACCACGTTGACAACAGTCTACTGTCTGTTAAATTATTACTGAATAGACGCAAGGGCACATTTAAATAATATTGATAATCTAAAATTATGAAATAGTCACTTGTTTTTCATACATTTCATAATTTTCATAATTGTGACATAGTGGGTCAAAATGTAATCTCTTAATTATATTTTATTATTACTCCTTTTTGATAATGTAAAAGCATTGTATAAATTGAGCACACCCACCTAGTCAGCAGTGTTTCTGATGTTTCTCTTGAATCTCCAAACTCAGTCTGCACAACCACATGATCCAAACATTTGGATAATAAATGCTTTTACGTGTAAGTGCATTCAAGGCACCTGTTTGTCATTGTGCCATCGATAATAAGGGACACATCTGTTGTTGCTTATTTTGAAGTAAAATGAGTAAATGATTATGTGTGATCTATATCTATATTTCCCTGAAGTAATTTGTCAGGAAAATTTGACTTTGAAATATTCCTTTACAGTGAGGTTAGAGCACTGCTAATGAATATTAGAGCTAGCAACTTGGTGTTTTGCTGTAAGATATTTCAGCTAAGTCAGTTCCTGTTGTAAAATTACATAAACAAAGAATAAACCATAATCCAGATATAAACACATTTAATTAGTTCTAGCTTCAAACATTAGAAATGTAAATTTGACATAAAGGTTTAATATCTCTGTATCCATCTTTCACTATACAGAAAAATAAGAGATAATATTGTTGTTGTTATTATTGATGCCACTAAATATAAAACATGATTTGGTGAACATTATCAAATTGTCTACATTAGCAAGTGGTTCAAAACCAGAGAATATCAGTGATTGCTATGCACATTAGACATGATTTCATCTTAACATGATGCAGTAATTCTATAAACACGAATGCTACGGTTTGCCTTGCTGGAGTAGGAAAAGTAAGCATCAGAGTTGATGTAAGGTTTGAGCCTGATTAAGCTAAATTATACAGCTGTGCTCTAGCCACTTGCACACTTGCCACTCTACTGGTAGCTTAATGGGTTAAGCGTCAGACTGGGATGCAGAAGGTCGCAGGTTCGAACCCCGTCTGACTCCTAGTCCATCCCCTACCAGGTGTTTCCCTGAGCCTGACACCCAGCGCTAGCTCCTTGTAAGTCGCTTTGGATAAAAAAGTAAAGTAGTAGCACTCCCCAAGTTCCCTAGCATAGTGTTAAGTCTGATCAATTAACCACATTATTATAACAGGACTTGAGTTTGAATCGGGTAAATGCTTGTGTAAGTGGGAGTCTCCCAGGAGCAATAATTACATTAGATGGTCTCACAATAAACACCAATAATATTTATATGTGAAATAGGTTTAACTTTCCGTTAGACATCAACTACTGAAATCTTGTTCAGATTTATTACCCTTTTCAAACTTTTCAAACATACAATACATTTCTTTACTCCTTGCTGCAGTGGAGAAAGAGCAGTTTCCCTGCTCTGTGTAGAAACAACAGAGGTAAAACTATACTGCTGGGCAGACCAAAACAACTTCCAGATACAAGTGCAAGGCATCTGTCGTTGTAACTCAGCAGGTCTGAGTTGTCCAGAGCAAGGGATACAAGCAACCCAAAAAAGTGTAACCACAGGACCGCTGTTATAGCTGTGACTGTGTAGAAAGCCTTCTGCTTTGATCGGTCAACCCTCCCTCCATTCACGCCCATTTCCCCCGGCCCTGGACGAATCAGAACACAGAGAACAGAGATGCTGCAAAAGGACACGACAACCAAGGACAAGGCCAAAAAGATGAACATTGCGCTATAGGGAAAACTAGGAACATACAATGCTGTTATACCAGTCCACCCACAATACATCAGCCAAGTGCACCCAATGCTGATGTTTCTGATCCTGACCCCACCTGACTGTCTCAACCCCAAGTAGATGACGGGATGCACAATGGCCAGGTAGCGCTCTACACAGGTCAGAACGTGAAAGGGCATCTGTCCAGGTATAAGAACTGACATAGCAATGAACCCTATTATCCTCAGCTCTACCAGATCAAGGTATGTGCCACAACAGTATAAAGGAAACCCGAACCCAAAGATCAGCTCCATGGCAGCAAAGTGGTAGGTGAAGATGTCAGAGTGGCTTGTTGATTCAAGAGGGCGCTGCTGCCACCGTCGCCTGCAACCCATATAGAGGACCAGGACGGAAAAGGGGAGACTGAAGAGGACATGGGTGATGACGAAGATGATGGAGGTGAATGTTGAACTTGTAGCGTCTGAACAGTGGTAAACAAAACTTGTAGGTGAAGATGAAACGTTGACCGCCATTTCAGTTGTTGTACTATAGTTTTTGTGGAGAAAACAGAATATCTCAGAAAATAACAACTGGTCTTTTGCATGTAAATGTTTTGCAAACAATTTATTTGGTTTTAACATGTCCAACTGCATTTAGTAGAATTTTTTGTTGGGAATAAGTCTTGAAGTGACACTGACAAACATAATAACTTAAATAAACTGTCAATAAGAAACACTGATATGTAAAGACAAAGGAGAAAGTTTTGTGTTTTCAAATGTTAGCATGCATCGTTCAGTAAGTAAATCCCCTGTAACATCAATCTACCATGTCTTGAACCTAAACATAACCATTTTGTACATTAGCCTAAATACAATGTTTTTGGGAATCATCATTGTCATTGGCAATGCGAACAAATATAAAACTAGTAACTGTATGCAACAAGGACACCAACCTTTTCAGCGGTGTTTGTTTCTTGTGCTTTGCCGTCTCCAAAATCCATCCGCTGTCTGCAAGTATCTGATTCTAACATATATTAACCATTCTGAATGTAAGTGAATGAATGGTGCCCTTTTGTCAAAGAGACAGGGCCGTGGGGTTTTTGCATGTTGTCAAACAAAATGATCCTGCGTTACTATATTTTGTAAATCATGCCGCTCAATCTTGATTTCAACAGGTGGATGGAAGGACCGAGTCAGATGCTGATGAACCCAGCTGTTGGTGACCTGGCAGATTTGCCAAAAATATTTCCATATGTGTTTTTATAACATTCCTTTATCTGACAGGATTCAAATAATCTGCAGGAAAAACAGCTGTTCATTCAAATTAGCTCCATGCAGATAGGGAGTCTCTCTGTGTGTAGACAGCCGTTTGGGATAAAGGTGCTTCATAACATCCCGACGTAATGTTATGTTATGATGTAAATATATATAAAGATATAGCTGATTTGAAAACTTTGAGCTCAGATGCTAGCAGAAGCCTGTAAGAGTTTAGAGTTGTTGGGGGCAACATTGGTCTGTTGTGTTTTCTTCTTGATTGATTTGATATGATTTTCTAGAATACTTTTCTGTTATGTTTTAGTTTGTTTCCTACAGCAGTTTTTCCCCATTTGGAGTGATTTGTGGTTCTATCTCCCACTCAGTCCTGTATTTTGTGTTTTGTTTTGTTGCCCTTCCCTTTACCTTGTGCTTCTGGGTCTATATTTCAACAGCGGTACAGAGACCATCACACATTACAGGCAACAAACAGTTGAATGTAAACAGTTATTATAAATTTGCAACATGTAAACATTTGTTTATTACACATTCAAATCTATTTCATTAATATAAAAAATCACAACAATGGACATAACGTATAAGTACATAAGTGCAAGGTTTAGAAAAATACCACATGTGCATCCCTTTTTTTTTTTAAACCTCGTGGTTACTTTGTCTTGTCTGTGAGAAGATTGGTTATGTTACCCACTTATCAGAACATAAATAAGTTTGTTTTATTTTTTTATTATTACTAACTATAGTCACATCTAAGGTGTTACGAGTTAACACATGACACATAAACAGTATATTTACTTCAAGAAAAATAAAAATTCAAAAAAGAAATTTAATACCAATACAAAATTAAAAGCAGAACAACAGTAAGCTTAGCATTGCAGTACGACTCAGGTGGCCTCAGAACCACCTTCAAATGTCACTGTTTCAGCAACGGGAGCAACCTCTGCACCAGTGATGATCTCATCAGATGTGTCTGTGTCTTCTGGATAATACTCAACATCATCTTCTTCCTCACCACACTGGGCTTTGTCCTCACCCTCATCTTCGACAAAGATATGACCAAGAACTTAGCTGATTGTAAATTACTATTTTTGTATGCTGCAAACTGAAGATGTGTCCTCACGAAGTCACCAACTTTAATTTAAACAACAAAGGTCATTGTTATCACTAGAGTATTTTATAATTTTGTGAATTTTGTTTTTATTTTACTTTGTTTGAATAGAGGTTTCGGACAAAGTAAAAAAAACTTTGATGCAATAAATTCATTTTTGTAGAAAAAATAAGCCAATGCAGTATTCAGACAACTGAATGTTAAAATGTGTCAACTTGATTTCTATATGCAGTTTAGGGAAATATAAATAATCTAATTTTGTTAACTTTGCTATTAATTATATTCAAGCAATTGTCAAAAAATAAAAATAAAACAACTTAAATTCCTGCTAGCATGAATAAATCCACTCTGCTTTTTGTAGTCCTCCCTTTCTCCGCTCTGTTGTGATCTATGAAGATCTGGTGTCCTCTCCTATACTCTACCCACCACTTAAATCCAATAAATAGAACTTCTCAGAAATGTATTAATCCAACAGAAATAAATCTCTGACTTAGAACGTTTACTTATTGTAGCAGTGGCAACGGAGCTGTTTTCCTGCTCTCTGTAGAAACAGCAGAGGTAAAACCAAACTGCCAGGCAGAGTAAACCAGGTGGTCGCTGTTAGCACCAAACATGTATCGTCGCTACTAAGTACATGCGAGTCGTCCACTGCAACACACACGAGCAACCCCACGAACAACAACCACAGCACTCCTGTTATGGCCACTATGGTGTGAAAAGCTTTCTGCTTTGTTTGGTCTGTCTTTGTTCTGCCCCCTCCCATTTCCCCCGGCCCAGGACGAATCAGAACACAGAGAACAGAGAGGCTGCAGAAAGACACAACAACTAAGGAAAAGACCAAGAAGCAGAAAAGTGGGGCATATGCAACCTCAGAGGTGTATAACGTTTGCAAACCAAACCATCCACAGTACAGCAGCCAAGCACATCCAGTGCTGATGTTTCTGAACGTCGCCCCACCCGACTGTCTGAGGCTCATGTAGGTGACGGGGTGAACGACGGCCAGGTAGCGCTCTACACAGGTCAGGACATTAAAGGATATTGGTCCAAAATAAAAATTTGAAGTAGCATAAAACCCCACAAGCATCAAATCTGTGACACCAAAAAATCTGCCACAAAGGTACAAAGCAATGCCCAACCCCAAGATCAGCTCCATGGCAGCCCAGTGGTAGGTGAAGATGTCCGAGTGACGTGTTGTGGCAAATGAACGCTGCGGCAACCATCGTTGGTAGCCGAGGTAGAGGACGACAATGGAGAGAGGGACAACGAGGAAGACATGGTTCATGAAGAAGACAGTGGAGATTAAATTTGCAGCTGTAGAGTAATAGCAGCGGTGTATATAGGTCTGGGAAGAAGAGGAGTTGACGGACGTTTATATTTCTGTGGTTTTGCTATTATGGAGAAATGGGAGAAAAGAGGAACACAAAATAAATCAATGAGAGAACTTTACTCGTGTGTTGAAAAACCTGACAAAATATTAACTTTTTAAATGATCAGATTCAAGAAGTGAGACAAGTAACTAAGCAGATTTACGCAGATTAGAAAGTTAATTAATTACAAGGATTCCTTTTCTCCCTGTTCATCTCTACCCTCAGTCCCCCGAGCTTCACTCATAATTAGCACCTGACTGCTTTCACCTTTACTTTACTTTGCTTGGCAGACGCTTTTATCGAAGGCGACTTCCTCCTTTTGGCTTCCCGTAAAACTTCCCATCATTGTTGTCTGAAACTCTCAGACCATTTATTTAGGTCAGCTGACTCCTTCGATTAAACCCCTGTTAAGATTTGACTGATTTGACTGCTCACTCTGTCTGTCCCTTAGACCCTGTCTGTCCCATTGCATTAAGTTATGGATGTACCTTAAATCAATAATTACACATATTGTGCAGACAACAATTATGTTTAACTTAACCCTAACCCTAACTTTTGGGAACTGATTGTCTTGCTTATTGGCCAGATGTGTTGATTGTTTCTGTTTCTTCATAAATAAAAATCCAACACTCTCAAATTCTAAAATTCATAACTTTTGGTTCAATAAGATTGGTCAACGGGAGACACATGTTGGCTAAATGATTCCTATTAAGACCACCTCTTTTGGGGGGGTCTCACAGCTGTTGTGTTCACAGCAGAACCTCACCAGTGAGTAAAACTGACATCAGTTGTATTCAGTGTGTTATGAAAGTCACATGGATAAGTCAAATTATTATTGTATAATGTTGTTTCGGAGTCCTGCACAACCAGTTGCTGTTACCTCTAATGTGTCTAATTAGTGTTTTATATAGTGCAGCATCTAAATATAGATGCAAATTAAAGATGAGATATTGCTTGACCAAGAATATTTTAACTGTAATATATTTTATATACAATGTAATAAAGTATTCTCACCTTGACTTGTTTCTGACCATTCTTCTGATTGTCCAAACTTCATCTACTGCTTACAAATATCTGATCTTATCATCGTATAAATCTTTGTAGACACACACCCACTCATATTTTTTTTGCATAATGTCAAAAATTTTTTTTTAAGTGACTCTAAATAATGGCATATACATTTGAATTTTCACATTCCACCACAGCAAGGTAGAGTACTTCTGGGATAAAGTCATATTAACAGAAAATAAATCAAATCTCTAATTTATCTCTAATCTGTCATGGCGTTAAGACTCATCATTGCTTCTGTCAGGAGTCAAATACAATGCAAACAAGGATGCTATTTATCCAAATTACATCATGTCACAAAGAAGGTTCAGGCTCACAGTGTGCTGAGAAAAAAATGAGCCCTGAGATCAAGCAGCTTCATTTTATTTGTGTAATGTGTAAAGTTGCAAAGAAAAGTAGTTACACTTCTGTCTGAAATTTTCTTCAACACAGCGTCAGATCAACATACTCATTTATATGTATTTATTTATATGTCAATGCATTTACCGCATTACTTCACCCTTTGCTCTTTGTGCATTACCTTTACCAATACCAATACTTTTTTCATTGCATTATAACCATTATTGAGCTTCAGTAATCAGCCGGGTCCAAAGCTCATGTTGCTCATGTTGACATACAAGTCATGTCATGCTGTTCTGGTCAACCTGTTCTGTTTATGTCAAATAGATAAGGTAATAACTCAGCTTTAACATACTTTAGCAGTGACGTCCACAGCCAGCATAAATGTGGAAGCTAAGGAGGGACTGGAGCTCTTCTTCTTCTTCACCTTTAATGTTTTGGAATTGGAAATATGTTTTAGATGCGATGCCCCCCCAGAACCACCAGCAGCAGCAGAGCTTACAGAGAAGTTACGTAAAGTTTCATGGAGGCCTTTGTTGTCTTACCTTGCAAAATTCATGGCAATAAAAAAATTGTGTTGGTATTGATATAAAAGTGTGGTGTGAATAAATATATTTTCTAAGCAGCTCCCTGCGGGGGCTGACAGTGATCTGTCATTGATGCCTTACCTTGTGAATTCCAGGACATAAAACAACACGTGACATAGAAAGACAAAGAGGGCATAAAAACATTTTTAAAAAATTATGAATAGATATAGAATTGTTGAAATATCTGATGCAGTGAAAGTGGAAAAAAAATAAAATTTTACTGAAACTTTTGAGAGGGGATCCATTTAGGGTCCTGAGGATAAAGAAAATCTCAAGATCTATGGTTAGGTCGAAAGCTGTCTGAAAATCTGATGCTGTGAAAGTGGAAAAAAGTTCACATCTTGATGAGACTTCTTTTAAGTGGAGGCCCAATTACAGTCCCAAAGGTAAAGAATGCCTGTAGGTTAAGTAAATGAATTTGTATAATACACTTATGTAACTGTGGTAAAGTAGGTTTCTATGTACGACTGGTTACAGCTGAAAGTAAATCAGAAAACACTAACTGCATAAAACCAGACCACAGAGACTGTCTCTCGATTTGATACATTTTATTTCAGTCTGAAGTGATTGTACACAATAAACACCCACTAACAATTCATTTTTGCATACAGGTTAGATGTTTTTTATTACATCACAGAATTACATAAACACATATTGACTTGTGGTGCTTTATTACTGCAAATAAAGATTGTTATTCCCAAAATAATCCTTGTTGTTGTTGTGCATAAGTAATACATATACAGTTAATAAAATGTGTTTCATGTAGAAAAAATACATCATTTTATCTAGTGGCACCAATCTAACTTTCTCTGTTACAACTTTGTGAAAAATCTTATTCATCTGCTAACTATTTTTTTTTTAAAAGAACTTTACTTTGCAGTCACTTTTTATCCAAAGTGACTTACAAGGCGCTAGCGTTAAATGTCTTGCTCAAGGACACTCCAGGTATGGGGGATGGGGCTAGCAACCTGGGCTGGGATTTGAACCTGCTACCTTCTGCATCCTAGTGTGGTGCTTATCCCATTGAGCTACCTGGTTGCCTATCTGCTGGCCAGCTGCCTAATGTTCCGCATTCAGTGATTTACCGCTGCAGAGGCAACAGAGCTTCTCTGCTCTGTGTAGAAACAGCAGAGGTAAAACTAAATTGCAGGGCAAACTGAACCAACCTGCAGACGCCAATGCCACACACCTGTCAGTGTAACTCAGCAGGTCCAAGTTGTCCAGAGTAAGGCAAATAGGCATCCCTAGAAAATACAGCCACATCACTCCTGTTATGGCTGCGATGGTTTGGAAAGCTTTCTGCTTGCATTGGTCATTCCCCTTCCTGTTTACGACCACTTCCGCCGGCCCTGGACGAATCAGAACACAAAGGACAGAGAGGCTGCAGAAAGACACAACAACTAAGCACGAGACCAAGGAACAGAAGTATGGAATGTAGGGAACATTAGGGAAGTACAGAGCTGCCAAACCAATCCACCCACAGTACAGCAGCCAAGCACAACCAATGCTGGTGTTTCTCATCCTGATCCCCCCTGACTGTCTCATCCTCAGGTAGAGAATGGGGTGAACAACAGCCAGGTAGCGCTCTATGCAGGTCAGGACGTGAAAGGACATCTGTCCAGGTAAAAAAACAGAAGAAACACAAAGCCCCACCATTGACAACACTGAAAGACCAGTGTGTTGGCCACCTATGTGGAAAAACATCCCCAGCGCAAATATCACATCCAAGGCAGCCGAGTGGTAGGTGAAGATGTCAGAGTGGCTCGTTGTGAAGGAGCGCTGCTGCCGCCATCGTTGGTAACCCAGGTAGAATATGACGAGTGAGAGAGGGAGGAGGAGGATGATGTGGGTGATGATGAAGGAAGAGGAGATCAACAATCCAACTATAGAGTCGGAGCAATGGAAAAGATCACTGAAGTATGAAGAGGAAGAGTTGGCCGCCATAACAGTTTGGGCTGTATTGCTAGATAGATAATACATATAAGAAAATAAGAGAAAAGAAGAGTACACATGTATCAAAACAGGCTTTTAATATTTAAAAACATTGACTAAATAGTATATTTAGTGACTTTTCTGTCAATATTTTTGTCAAAAGTTAAAACATACTATCAGAAATATCAAAGTGATATGCATTTGTCAATACGTCCTTACTAAAAAGAAATTACCAGTCACATAAAGAAATGTACTATTGCTAAATATAACACACAGAACATCCAAAGGGCAAAAAAATGTAACTAACTAAACATAATGATAATAAAAAGTTCTCTGAAGAAAAACTAAAAGTGACAAAAACAACAGTTGACCCCAGAAAAACTGGCATTTAGTCGATTAAATGAAAATACTACTCACTTTGTCAGAAATGTGGTTCTCTGATGTTTCTCCTGCTCTATCTCTATATTCTATCAGTTTCCCATAAACATCTGATCCTAACAAAGAGACAGAAGAGAGAGCAGAACTGTGTCACGTAAATTCTTTTTTTAGGACTCTTAGATTAGATTTTCACTTTTTCCATCCACAGAGAAGTCAGAGCACGGGATCAACTACTGATAAGCATCAGTTGCAGTCATCTACTAAGTTGCTCAGAGTTTGAGTTTGAGACTTTTTTTTCTGTGGAATGCTTATTTGACATTACTTATTAAACATTTATTCAATCTTGTTGTTTACACATTACCATTTGCATAAGCTGTCATACTAATTTATCTGACAGGATTCAAATATTCTGCAAACAAGGTATGCTATTTATCTAAATTGATTATTCGCACAGTGTCGTGCTCACATGCAGCGTTAACTAGTTGAATTGCCCCCCCTTGAGGTAGGAGCTGAAACCATGGCTTAATCAGACCTTGGGCCTCAAACAACAAGTCCAGGTCCTGGAACCATAGCATAAGTGGAACGCAGTGTGAACATGAGATCCATGGCAGCTGAGTGGTAGGTGAAGATGTCAGAGTGACTTGTTGTGGTGAAGAAGCGTTGCTGCTGCCATCGTTGGCAACCCAGGTAGAGGATAAACAAGGAAAAAGGCAGAACCTGAAGCTGGAGCAAGCCAACCCAGGACCTGGAAGGTGCTTCCAGCTGATTGCACTGCAGGTTGCACTTAAACATACACCTCTATACCTGATAGCCAGAGGCCTACCTTGGAACGGTAGTTGCTCAAGGTCTTTGAATCTGATAGAATAGCATCTGGTGGGTCTTAGGTTGGCTGCAATTTGTGCTTTAAGCTGAAAACAAATCTTTCTGTTCTCCACTGGTAATGTGCGTCTCAGAGTCACGGTCAGGGGGATTAGGAGCAGTTAGCCGCTGGATCTGAACTGTATCTTGCATTGAGGTACTTCTGAAATAGTAGCATTTTATATCCATCCCTTTTAAGTATGTTGAGTTAGAGTACGAGTTAGAAAGTATTCTGTCATCTCTGCCTTTTCATGTTTACATGGATGGCCTGTCAAAAGGACTAAATGACTGTGGAACAGGATGTGGAGTCGGTGGGGACGTAATCAACCATCCAATGTGTGCAGATGATCTAGTGATCTTCTAAAGTGCTGGACTTCAACAGTTATCGAGGGTCTGCTCACAGTATGGCTCAGAGTTTGACATCACATATAATGCCAAGAAGAGCAGTCTTCTAATTGTGAGAAGTAAAGAGGACAGTACATTGGTATTTTCTGACTTATTGCCATTAGGTGCTGTTCTGTGGCTAAGTACCTGGGACAATTCATATCTGCTGATCTGACGGATGATGTTGATATTCCCAGACAGTGCTGCTTACTGTATGCACAAGCTAACATGCTAATACGAAAGTTGGGTAAAAAATACTCTTTACCCTCTGTACTCTCTGTACCCCTATGGACACCGCTCAGCCATGGAAGCGCTACAGGCAAAGTACAGTAGTTTGCAGAAACTGACTGTTTCATATAACGATGGGAGAAAGATGCCAAGATTGTGCAGTCATGGCGTTAGGAGTTAGATGTTTTAGGACCGTTAATACAAAAAACTGTGTTTAAGAGTAAACTAGATTAAATGAGTGTGAGCTACAGCAGCTGATTCTCCTAATACGCTGAAACCACACTGAATGAGCTCAGGCTTGATATGATCAGAGTTGAGGCACTGATGAGTGTTTGCTATGTATATATTTTTTATGAATGGAGCATAGATCAGCTCTGAAGTAAAATGGTAGAAAAAGAAAAAAAAAACAACAGGCAACAGGTAGAGAATGGGGTGAACAACGGCCAGGTAGCGCTCTACGCAGGTCAGGACGTGAAAGGACATCTGTCCAGGTAAAAAAGCAGAAGAAACACAAAGCCCCACCGTTGACAACAATGAAAGACCAGTGTGTTGGCCACCTAAGTGGAAAAACATCATTTTGGATAGAATTAAACAACATGCAGCATATAAACATAATACATCTTAAAATAAAAACAATGAAGTACTTCTTGTGCCTAATTATAGACACATTATATATATTCAGTGTAAAAGTAAAGCAATGTTGTGTTGTTTTTTTTAGGAAGCGTACATGATGTTTTACTAAGAACTTATTTGTATTTATCTTCAGTCAGTAATGGTAAATTGTAATAACCACTGAAAAGGTGGCATTTAGTATAATAACTGAAAAACACTACTCACTGTGTCAGCAATGTTTTTTTCCTGATCGTTCCTCTTCTCTGTGTCCGAGAGCATGTGATCTGCACCTAGCAATGTTTTCACATTGTATAAATGATGCCCACTACTCAAAGTGACAGAGAGCAGGACGGTTTTTGCATAGAGTGAAGTAAATTATTATGTTGTGAGTCATTCATGTAAATGGACAAATTTGATTTTTACCATTTTCATCCACAGTGTAGTCAGAGCCCAGGATCAGCGGATAAGCATCACTGATCTGTGTTTCTTTGTACTTTTTTTTATGTCCACAGAGTTTGACAGTCTTTACATGTACCCAACACTTCAATTTGCATGTTTTGCAAATTTAGTTCCTCTGTAACCAGGCTGCAGTGCGCGATCCAAAGAGCAGGTTGAAGACAAAGCAGTGTTGCAAAAAGTGACCTAAATAGTACAAATGAATAAGTGGTTTTTAATTATATAATAATAATGAAATAATCATAAAAAGTGAATTGGTGTTAAGGTTGTTTTTTAAACCAGACATAATATAATACAATATATATTTCGAATATAAAACAATAGACCAAAAATAAAAACACCTGTTGATGTGTTTACAGTAAATGCATTTCATGTTGGTTTATTTAGTTAATTTTAATGGTACGTCACATTCAGTAATATATCATTTTGAATATTACATGCAACAGTTGTAGCTGAGTTTACCAACAAATAATATAATGCATATAACTAGGAGGGCTAAATTTGTAGTTTCTGCTCTGACAATATAAACTCCGAACAAGCTGTAATATTATTTAATTTGCACTGTGATGTTTCATTTCTTTGAGTTGTACGCCGAAAGTAATTTGTATTTTGACATTCGACGCTTGATATCTTGAACAGGTTACATTTCATGTAAAAAACCTTTTATCAGCACAGATTCAAAAGCAACCAGTCCTTTAGGTTTAATATTAATTTATTACATATCAGGTTTACTCTACACAGCTACGCAAAGACACACGACCCAAGGTGATCCCATCCTTATCTTAATTACGGTGACACAAACGTAGGTAGGCTGTAGTGTTGATCTTTATTCATTACTGCAGTGGCAACGGAGTTTTCCAGCTCTCTGTAGGAACAGCACAGGTAAAACTAAAGCGCTGGGAACAGCAGTCCAATATCCAGACATCAGCACCACACATTCAACATTGGAGCTCAGCACATGTGAGATGTTCAGAGCAGCACAAACCAGAAACCCAACAAAAGAAACCCACAGCAGTCCTGTAATGACTGTGATGGTGTGGAAAGCTCTCTGCCTTGATTTGTTGACCTGGTCCCTTTTCCCACCCTGGGATTCCCCTGGCCCCGAATTTATCAGCACACAGAGAACAGAGAGGCTGCAGAATGACACGACAACCAAGGACAAGACCAACAAGCACAGCATTGGGATATAGGGAGGGCGTGGACTGTACTGAGCTGTTATACCAGTCCATGCAGTGCAGAGCAGCCAGACACACCCAATGCTGATGTTTCTGATCCTAACACCCCCCGACTGTCTCAGGCTCAGGTAGAGGACGGGGTGAACAACAGCCAGGTAGCGCTCCACACAGGTCAGCACGTGAAAGGAGGCTTGTCCAGGGAAAACGACCGAACAGATATAATACCCCAGTGTCCCTAACAGACCATAATGTTTGCCACAAAAGTACAAACTTACACCAAACACATAGACCAGCTCTATGGCAGCAGAGTGGTAGGTGAAGATGTCAGAGTGACTTGTTGCAAGGCAGCGCTGCCGCCGCCATCGGCGGTGTCCCAGGTAGAGGATGAAGAGGGAGAGAGGGAGGAAGAGAAGGAATTTGGTGACTAGGAAAGCAGTGCTGATAGAAAATCCAGCTGTGGTGTTCATGCAGCTGCCGGAATTACTGAACAAAGAGGAAGAGTTGACTGTCATCTTGATTTGTGTCTTGAAAGAAGAAAGAAAAAACATTTGATTAGACATCAGTTTAATACAGATCATCAAAAAAGATGATTATCTTTTTAGTTCTTGTCATTAAAAACTGTAGGTACTGTATTTGCCTTAAATATATTTATGTATTTTTTGCTTAACAAGTTCTTGTTACTGTAAATAAAAATGACATGTGCTATAAATAAATAAATAATTTCTGGTTTCTGACCAGTATTTAAATTAAACATTATATATTTTGACACCAAATAATATGAAGTCAAAAAGAATACAAGTATTTTCTTAATTTCCCTTCAAACCAGTGACATTATATGGACATTTAATGACAAATGATTAACAAACACTGATTTATTACTTAAACTTAATTAGATTGTAATTGTTTTAAAAGTATACACCCACCTTAGCAGCAGTGTGTGTCTCTTTCTCCTGTATGTCTGAAAGCTCACTGCTGCTGACTGCTGTTCATGCTGCGTATGATTCTAACACTAACGTTTGATTGTGTCGGGCAGCGGTGCAGGTGTTGTGTTTTGTTTTTGTAAGATCACATTTATCTTTAGATGCTGCCAGTCGACATTATATCGCAAATCATGGCAGGCAAATGTGTTTTTACAGAGCACAGGCTCGACTTCATCATTACCGGTCTGGTTTCTTCAAACAAACCACTTTGATTAGGTTTGTTTGTTTCATAAAATAACAAGTACATAATCAGACATGTATAATACCTGTATCGTCTGTTTAGATTGAGACCTAAATGTTTGGGCAATGGAATCAGTTGTTTTTTTTTTTTGCACTCGTCAAGATTCAAATGACCAGAAAACAAAGATTGTCGTGATTAAATTGTGACCTCATAACGACCATGAGTGCAAAAGAAATGTGTGTCCGACAAAGATACATGGATTTTTTATGATTAAATAGTTTTAATAAAAACAACTGTATGTGCAAAGAAACAGTATGCATGTAAGAAGCAGAAAAAGGTCAATCAAGTCATTCCTAGCATCATATCTTTATTTTTTAGTATTAGAAAACACAAGAACAACTAAATTTGGCTAAACTGGATGACGTCTGTAGAGAAAGACATTTCAAATGGTAAACGAATCTAATGTTAGCCTAAGACATTTGTACAGAACGCTGTGTTAGTGTTAAATGCACAAGAATGAAAGCAAGTAACTGTAATAAAGTAATTTAAGAGTTGTGATCAGTAGCGTGTTTGAGATGTTTGGGCGTACCTGAATTACTCAGTACTTTTTAGTAGTTTTAGCTTGTATACTTGAGAATGTACAAATTCATTTAGAGTGCTAGAGTTTTATATTTGACTCCCAGCATAGATAACTAAAACAAACGAAAATGAAAATTTGATTATTATTAATATCCTTATTTGTAAAATGTGTAATTTATGTTTGACCTCAAATAAAATATAATGACTTAGTGACACAAAGAGAATGTATGAGAATAGCAGTAGGGCATTAGTAGGTAATATACCCAGATATTCTTAGCTCCTTGTATTCACTGACACCAAATCTAACTTCCTGTGTTATACATCTGTGGCACTGCTATTACAGTTTAAGGAACTGCATTCACTACATTAAATTAAATTCTGAAAAGGCTGTTACTAGGGATGTTCAATATTGGAAAATATTGGTACTGGTACTGGGCTCTGTGTGAGCTGGATAGCCTCCTCCCTTCCTGTCATTATTAGACATGTGTTGTCCCAGGCCAGACTGGCCATGGCTCATGGTGTCGGCTCCAGCAGCTCACCTCCTTGCCCTGTGCGTTGTGTATGCGCCTTTCACTGTATTTGAGTCCTGCAGGTGTCTTGAAGAGTTTCTCATACATTAGGAATATGTAACAGGATGGAGAGAAAGTCTTGAACGAGAGAGAAAGCTGGTGTTATGATGTAACCCAGGTCCTCTTAGTGACCGTACATGTGGAATACGTCGCAGGGTGGAGAGATAGTCTCATCTGTCAGAGAACCACTTCATCGTAACCCCAACGCTACTTCTCCTCTCTCCTAAAATGTTAAAATATGACATATTGGATATGTGATGTTAGTTCCGTAAAATTGTTTCGTTGTCCTTTTCTTTTTTCAGAAATTGATTTCATTTAATATCTGTATTGGAAATCAAGAGAAGGACTAATCAGGAATAAAGGATTCCGATAAAAAAGCCAATAAAGCGAACATCCCTAGCTGTTACCCAGTGTTTCTGTTACAACAGATCAGTTTTCCTGCTTTGTGTAGAAACAGCAGAGGTAAAACTAAAGTACTGGGCAGAGAAGCTAAGTATCCACATGTCAGCACCAGACATCCAACATCGTAAGTGAGTTGGTTTGAGTGTTCCAGAGCGAGAGAAACAAGCATCCCCAAAAAATACAACCACAGCACTCCCGTTATAGCCGTCACGGTGAGGAAAGCCCTCTGTTTGGTTTGGTCAGTCTGTCCCGGCCCTGGATGAGTCAGAACACAGAGAACAGAGAGGCTGCAGAAAGACACGACAACTATGGAAAAGACCAACAAGGAGAAAAACGGTGCATAGGCAACGTTGGGAAAGTACAAAGCTGCTACACCAATCCATCCACAGTACAGCAGCCAGACACACCCAATGCTGACGTTTCTGATCCTAACCCCCCCTGACTGTTTCAGTCCCCGGTAGATGACGGGGTGAACCACAGCCAGGTAGCGCTCCACACAGGTCAGGATGTGAAAGCAGATTTGTCCAGAAAAAAGATTAGAAGTGAGATAAAACCCCACTGTCTTTAACTCTGTGGGACCTAAGTGTATGCCACAATGGCTACAAGCAACGCCCAACGCATAGATCAGCTCCATGGCAGCCGAGTGGTAGGTGAAGATGTCAGAGTGGCTCGTGGTTGCGAAGGAGCGCTGCTT